>CP139507.1:25642255-26242255 GCA_021014915.2 Artemisia tridentata subsp. tridentata | reverse complement strand
GATAAATCCGAACCAATCTAAGTGAGAAACCCTAGGTGATTGTTATTGTTAATGCGGAATCTTAACGAGAACAAATAAGAACACAAGCAGAGATATCACTAACTTCGTATATTGATTATAATCACAATAGTGAACTCGTACAACTCACACATGAACTAACAATCTTTAGGGATCCTTTTATAACACAAGGAAACCCTAGCCGACACAGAAGATATACACAAATCTTCTATACAGATACATACACACATTGTATCTTTTCCTAACATAACTCTAACAGACTTTCCTAACTTCACGACCAGACTTAACTTTACAAGTCAACCAGACTTAAACATGCTACCAGACTTAACATTACATTACCAGACCTAATAACACAAACAGACCTAACTTAGATAAAATACCAGACCTAAGTTGTCTGCTCTTGATACGTATCATAATTCCCAACAATCCTCCCCTAACTTGATCTTCATGCTCCATGAACTTCAAGTTCTTCTGATTAAGCCTTCTGAGGATTGAATCTTGAACACTTTGAACTGTATTTAGGTCTTGTTCCTTTCTAGCAGCTTGAATCTTGATAAGCTCTTCTGATATGGTCTTTGCAGCAACATTGACTATATGTACATCAATTCATATTAAGTTTCATATCTATTCTCATCACTTCCAGGTGTGTTAACTCCTGTGAGAGGTGAATCATTGAAATTTAATGGATTTGATGTCTCTTTACCAATAGCCATCACTACTGGAGTAGCCAAATGTTTTGGTGTGTAAGACCATGGTACACTGATAACCATATGATTTTTAGCAAATCATCAGCTTATCAACGAATTTGTTAAGTCTTTACCAAAAGCCGTTTGCTTCTGGACTAGTCAATTCTTTGATGGAAAAGCACCTCATCATGGTGAATTGATTACCATTTATGGTTTTCCACAGCCTTTACCACAAGCCATAACCTTGTGGGCTAGCCAACTCTTCACTTATCTTAGATATGGTGAGTTGAATACCATACAATTTTGGCAAATTGTCAGCCATAAACGGATTTGGTCAATCTTTACCTGTTAGCCGTTTGCTCAGGATTAGCCAGTCCTTATGTTGATGAGACAAGGTGGACTGATAACCTTTTGATGTGTTAGTGCAAAGCACCTCCACCAAGTGAGAAGTTCCAATAATCTCACTTAACAACTTGTGAAAATATACTTAATCCAGCATTGCCTATAAAAGAAATAAAAGACACAGATAAAAACATTTTTTTTTATCACTAACAGAACTAAAAACAAAACTACAAGACTTAAAGATAACCTAAATGCTGGTAAGTATTCATACTTTACATACTTCACAGTTTGACCTCCCCTTAGGCCAAACCTCCCCTTAACTCAAACTAGGGGTTCATCATACCAATGTTAACTACCAGATAATTGAATCTAGGACCATCAAATGCCTTAGTTAACAGGTCAGCAACATTAAAATCTGTATGTATTTTCTCCACTCTAATCAACTTCTTTTCAAAGCAATCCCTAATGAAGTGATGCCTTATTTCTATATGCTTAGTTTTAGAGTGATATACTGGATTCTTAACAATACAGATAGTACTCTTATTATCTATGTGGATAACAGTATTCATAAAATTCAAACCATAGTCCAGCATCTGATTCTGAATCCACAAAACTTGTCCACAGCAATGAGCAGCTGCTACATACTCAGCCTCAGTAGTTGAATTAGCCACAATCGTCTGCTTCTTGCATTGACAAGATATTAACCTCCTTCCAAGGAACTGACAACCTCCTGTTGTTGATTTCCTATCCATACTTGCACCAGCATAGTCACTGTCTGAATAAGCTATCAGGTCAAAAGTTGACTCCTTAGGATACCAAAGGCCCAAATTTGGTTTGCCCTTTAAGTACCTAAAGATTCTCTTCACAGCATGAAGATGTGAAGTCTTTGGTTGAACCTGAAAGCGTGAACAAACACAAACTGCATACATAATATCAGGTCTAGAAGCAGTAAGATACATGAGGGAACCTATCATGGATCTGTAAAGATGCACATTCACATCAGCAGCATCTTCATCCTTTGTTAAAGGCACTTTGTTCTCCATGGGAGTGACTGCTGCCTTCACATTTGAGAACTCAAACTTTCTCAAAATTTCTGCAACATACTTGTCTTGAGAAATAAAAAGTCCATCATCCTTTTTCTTAACTTGCAGTCCCAAGAAAAATGTAAGTTCTCCCATTGAGCTCATTTCAAACCTGCTCTTCATTAAACCTTCAAATTCATCACACCAAGACTTTCTTGTGGATCCAAAAATGATATCATCCACATAAATTTGGACAAGAATGATATCCTTCTGGTCTCTCTTAATGAATAAAGTCTTGTCAATTACACCCCTGATGTATCCATGTTCTTCAAGAAACTGTGAAAGAGTTTCATACCAAGCTCTAGGAGCCTGATGAAGACCATATAGAGCTTTAATAACCTTATACACTTGATTGGGGTTAGCAGGATCCTCAAAGCCAGGAGGTTGATGTACATACACATCTTCTTCAATAGTGCCATAAAGGAAAGCACTTTTGACATCCATCTGATATACCTTGAATCCCATGTATGATGCATAGGCCAAAAATAACCTGATAGCTTCAATCCTTGCTATAGGAGCAAAAACCTCATCATAATCTATGCCCTCCTCCTGTTTGTATCCTTGAGCTACCAACCTTGCTTTGTTCCTTACAACTACCCCTCTTTCATCCCTTTTATTCCTGAAGACCCATTTAGTACCAATAACTTTAGCTCCATTAGGTAGGTCTACAAGAACCCATACTTTCTGTAGCTTGAACTGCAACAACTCTTCTTGCATGGCTTCTACCCAACTTTCCTCCCCTAAAGCTTCAGAAACTGTAGTGGGTTCACTTTGAGAAAGAAAGCAAGCAAATAAGCAATGTTGCTGGTCCTTATGGTTAACCCTTTGTTGTTGCTTAATCAGGCTAATGAGTGCAAGAGAATCAGACTGATGTTGCACTCTACTTCTTGTTTGAACAGCAGACTTGGGGTTACCAATTATTTGACTCTTGGGATGAATGGTGTGAATTCGGAGAGTGGGAGTTGGACTGACCTCCACTTCAGTGGGTAAGTTTTTGAAATCAGTAATAATGCCTCCTTCATCATAGGAAGCCCCATCAAAAACACCTTCATTAGGATTAGGAAATACTTCAAGTTCTGGCATCTCAGAATCAGCACAAGCAGTACTTGAAGAAAGGTCTGGTAGAACACTACTACCAGACTTAAAATGGGAAGTACTGGTAATGTTAGGGGATATGACTTTGCCAGACTTAACTTCAGAATCTATTTTCTGAGTGGAAGAATTTTTGATTACTGCTTCAGCTGCATCAGACTTGTTCTCTGTAGATGGAATCACAACAAGCTCAGCCACATCATCAATGTTCCCTGAATTTGAAGAATCTTTGGTACCTGCAATGTTAGTAACTTCTTGGGTACCTGCAATAGGGTTAATTTGATTCTCCTTGGAGACAGGAATATAATTCATAGAATCAGTCAAATAATCAATATCAAACATCCACCTATGACCAATTCCCTTGACATTGGGTTTTTCCTCAAGAAAGTTTACATGCAGATTTTCTTCTACTTTCTTGGATACTAGATTGTAAACCCTAAAGGCTTTACTGTTTAATGCATACCCAAGTAAAAACCCTTCATCAGACTTTCCTTCAAATTTTCCAAGAACACTTAAAGTATCAAGAATGGTAACATGACACCCAAAAGGTCTTATATGGCTAACAACTGGTTTATGGCCAAACATAAGCTCATAAGGAGTTCTATTTTGAGGCTTGGTCACTCTAACCCTATTAAAGATGTAGCAGGCATTGCTGACTGCTTCAGCCCAAAATGTAGTAGGTAAAAGTGAATCTGCTAGCATAGTCCTAGCTGCCTCAATAAGTGTCCTGTTCATTCTCTCTGCAACTCCATTTTGCTGAGGAGTTCTTGCATTACTGAATTGTTGCTTAATTCCTTTATTACCACAAAAATCTAGCATGCTCTTGTTTTTAAACTCAGTGCCATTATCACTCCTAATGATTATAACTCGTTTATCAATAAGGTTTTCAATCTGTCTAATAAAAGTTTGAATCAAAGGGGTAGCTTCATCCTTCCTAGACATAAAGAACACCCAACAATATCTAGTACAATCATCTGTAATGACAAGGCAATAGCATGCATGATTAATACTATGGACAGATGTAGGGCCAAAAAGATCCATATGTAAGGTATGTAAAGGTTCAGTGATTAATCTTTCTAATTTAACCTTACAGGATGCCCTATGTTGTTTTCCCTTGTTGTAAGCCACACAAGTATGATCATTTTTAAACAATTTTGAAGGCAAACCTCTCACAAGATTATTCTTCACAAGTTTATTCATGTTTTTGAAATTCACATGGCCTAACCTTCTGTGCCACAACTTAGATTCATCCAATGTAGCTTTTGCAATTAAACAGGTAGCACCTTTTGCAGGATTAGATGCTTTCATATCAAAACTGTACATTTTGTGTTGTCTGGGAACTTTAAGAAGAATCTGATGTTCTTCAGGCATCTTAAAGTCCGGAGTCAACACAAGACAATCAGTTTCAGTAAAAAGCACCTTATGCTGAGTATCACAAATTTGTGATATTGAGAAAAGGTTGAACTGCCCAAGTTCTTTCACAAAAGATACATTGTCAAATTCTATGTTGCCCACAATAATTCTTCCTTTACCAGTTATCTGTCCCTTGCTTCCTCCAAAAGTAACAGAACCTCCTTCGAATTCATGAAAATCATTAAGATAGTTCTTGTTACCAGTCATGTGCCCAGAGCATCCACTGTCAAGTATTCCTCTATCTTCCATATAGCAAAGTGGATGATCCTGCACAAAAAGAAGAGAAATTAGTTTCTCTTAGGAACCCAGGCCTGAGTAGGCTTGGGTCCGCCTTGTGGATCAATATGCTTAAATTTCTTAATTGAACCTGATCCACTGTTGTTTTGGGATTTATACATGGATTTATTTTTGTTTGAATCCCAAGATATACATGCTGAGGTCTTAACAGCAGAACCCCCATTTCCCTTTAAAGGTTTTGCTGTTTGCTTTCCAACTTGTCTTCTCACAGGCGAATGAGCTTTATAAAAATTATTTCTTTGAAAATTTGCATTCACCTGATGTTTTTGAAAAGGTTGTTTGGGTCTCACAAAACCAGAGTTCACATTAGGTCTCACAGAATTAACATAACCAGTATTCACTTTAGACCTCATAAAGTTAACATTTTGCCTATTCATATTAAAGTTTCTGTAGCAAGACCCAAAATTTGGTCTACCAGAACTAACACAAGAGTTAGGTCTGGTAGTGTTATTTAGTTAGACAGGTCTGGGAACAAACTGGTTGGCATGATTAATTCTACTAGCATTATTCCAAACTGGTTTATTTGAACCATGACCCTTATTAACATTCATTCTCTTTTTTTCAGCCTCTCTTTTCATTCTCTTTTCATGGAAGTCACAATCTCTTATTAAATGACTCAAACTTCCACACACAAAGCATCTTTTAGGAGCATAAGTATAACTACTCCTACTTTCTCTGTGAACACTATTGCTTCTAGGTGACTCATTCATTTTAACAGATTCCCTAGGAGATTTTATGTGATTGACACAACTAGGTTTAACTGTCTCAGCCTTTTGTTCAGTCACTACAGGTTTAGTAACAACAGGTTCACACTTCTCAACAACCTTAGGTTCAGGATTCTCTTTTTCCTCATTATTTGACTCAGACTTAGAATGATCAAAGGAACCATCAATAGATCCTTCAGAGTCATTGGATTGACAAGAAGAATACCTACTGGATTTGTCCTCTGAGGTGGTTGGTTCAGGCACTTGAGGACCTTTCTTACCATACACAAAGAGTGAATCATCCAACTCTTCTTTTTCAAGAGGAGTATAGTCATCACTCAAAGGTGGTGGTACTCCCTTAAAGTCACCAGTCTTAACAAACCTATTATACAAAGGCTTATCAGCATAGTCCTCTTCTCTATTCTTAAATATAGCCCTACTCTCATTTTCCTCATATCCTAAGCCACATTTTTTATTTGACTTAATTTGAGAATCCCAACACTTAAACATGTTATTATTTGAACTGTTCCATTGATCTACCCTTTTTCTCAGCTCATCCCTTTCCTTCTGAATTTTAAGTCCTAACTGTCTATACCTTTTAAGCTTCTCATCTTGTTCGTATATCTTATTAGCTTGAAAGTATAGTTTTTCATTTAAAGCAGCATGTTGGTTTTGAAGGGTGACCTTTTGTGCCTCTAAAGTTTTTACAGCATTTTTATGTGCTAATAAATTTACTTCTAGATCACCTATTTGTTCTTGCTGCTCATCACACAAAGCCTTAACATGATTATATGAGTCAGTACATAATTTAGAGCATAATGATACCTCATTACCAATGGCTATGAGAGCATGATCAGACTCCTCATTTACTCTTGGATGCTCACCCCAGTTGACTCCTCCAGCTTCCATTGTCAGCAGGCTCATCTGATTCTTTTCCATCTTCCCATCATCATCTCTTTTCCCATCAGCAGACTTCTTCTCTGGACAATCTCTCGAAAAATGTCCATGCTTGTGACAGTTGTAGCATTCAACAGTCCTCTTTGTGTATCCTACTGGTGATTTTTTGTTGAAGTTGATAGTCCTACCATATTGCTTCTGAAATCGTTTGACCCTTAAAGCAACCATGGCAATGTGCCATTTTATGTCCATCTCCTCAACTTCAGCATCATTAATCTGTTCAAGGTCTTCACTAATAAAGCTTTCATCTTCAGTTTGGTTGGCAAAGAAAGAATGTATCACTTCATCAGTAAAACTTGAAGCAGACCTTTCACTTGAAGGAGTTTCATAGTTACCAGACCTAACACCACCAGATTTAACCTTGTAAGTACTGCTTTTGTTTTGTGACACAAAAGCAACATTTGATGAACTGGTTGAAGCCTGAGTGTTGTTACTGATGTCCCTTTCAAACATCCTAAGATTATTGTAAAGGTCATCAGGTGTCATAGAATCTACTTCCTCCTTAATCCTCATCGCCACAGATACATTGCCCCATTCTGATGGTAAAGATCTAAGGAATTTGTGATTTGCATCCTCATTTGAGACTGCTGCACCATGAACTTCCAGTTGTGTTAACAGATGTTGAAATCTGTCATAGCCCTTCTCCAAACCTTCAGTCTTTGAAACACTGAATGTTTCAAATTACTGTTTAAGAACAGCCTTTTGCATCTTCTTGGAGTTAGCATTACCTCCAAATCGTTTCTTGATAGCTTCCCACATCTCCTTTGCATCAAGAATGCCATGAAACCTTTGTAGTTGCTTCTTAGGAATAGCCATAAGAAGCAAGGTTCTGGCCTTCTTTTCCTTCTCCACAGCCCTAATCTCCTCTGCATATACTGGTGGCATTATTCTGAGCTGCCCATCATTCCCTTGTGAAATTCTCTTCTTAGAATTTCCCTTTTGAATCACCTTCCATACATCGCTATCAATGTATTCCAGATAATGTTCCATCTCCATGGCCCATATATCATACTCTTCTCTCTTCAGTAATGGAAGTTTTATGTTTGAGATTGTGGTTGTGGAAGGGATGGGTTGTTGTTGTGATTGGGAGTTACTGGTATCGGTTTTTCCTTCATCTTCATGGTTTGATTTCTCATCCTCACTGTTATGGATTGAGAAAGTTTCAGTGTTAACAGGCTTATCGAATTCAGACATTTTGTAGGGTGATTTGAGTGAGAATTTAGTGTTCTTCGAATTCAGAGTCTCTCTCCTTGCTCTGATACCACTTGTTGGTCCACAAATTGTATATGGATCACTAAGTAGTCTTGAATACCTAGTAGATGGTTAGGATAAATCCGAACCAATCTAAGTGAGAAACCCTAGGTGATTGTTATTGTTAATGCGGAATCTTAACAAGAACAATTAAGAACACAAGCAGAGATATCACTAACTTCGTATATTGATTATAATCACAATAGTGAACTCGTACAACTCACACACGAACTAACAATCTTTAGGGATCCTTTTATAACACAAGGAAACCCTAGCCGACACAGAAGATATACACAAATCTTCTATACAGATACATACACGCATTGTATCTTTTCCTAACATAACTCTAACAGACTTTCCTAATTTCACGACCAGACTTAACTTTACAAGTCAACCAGACTTAAACATGCTACCAGACTTAACATTACATTACCAGACCTAATAACACAAACAGACCTAACTTAGATAAACTACCAGACCTAAGTTGTCTGCTCTTGATACGTATCATAATTCCCAACAAGTGTCTTACGAAGTTATCAGCTATGACGGCTAAGGAATGTGATCCATGAAGGGTGGCAGTCTTCATTTTGCTCCTATTTTGCTCGTTGATCTCCCCGATCTTCAACTTCTTCGGGTCGCTCCAGTGCTCAATCTTCTTATTATAAATAATAAAAACTATTATATAAATGAAATATTAATAATAATAATAATAATAATAATAATAATAATAATAATAATAATAATAATAATAATAATAATAATAATAATAATAATAATAATAATAATAATAATAATAATAATAATAATAATAATAACCATGACCACTACTCCACTAGCCCCACAGTAAAAAAAACCCTACTGCATTACAAATACAAACCAAAAGAAAGCAACAAAGATCATGACAACTGCCTTCCAAAAAAATGCTTTCTTTTGACTTTTCTTCAATTCAACTTGAAAGTGAGCATATTCAGCTTGAAGGACAACAAGCAGTTCTTGGCTTGTTAGCTCATTTGCTAGTTCTTGTCTTTGAGCTAGATTTAGAAGTTCAAAATATCTTATACAAATGTCCTCTGTACCATGAATTATCTAACCCTGGATCATAAAAAATCCCATCTTCTACAATTCTTTATTCCAATTTTCTGAAACTAACAAAATATTCATTAGCCAAATAATAATAATTAGCCAAATAATAATAATAATAATAATAATTCCTCTCGTTTTGTGTGGGCGATTGGAGGTACTTTGGAGATCAGCCTAATCTCGTCTCCCCCGTTCATCCATGCATATCCTGTTCAACATCCTCAGTTGATACAGGGTGTCCCCTCATCTGTATATATCCCTCTCTCTTTTCGTATGTGTGTGGTTCGTCTTAATTGTTGAAGGTCTGGGTCTCTCTCGTCGAAGGTCCGGTGCTCCATCAATATCGTTGAAGGTCAAAATTGTCAAAGGTAGAGGGGTCTGATGGCTGTGTTAACGCGGTTCTTCCTGATCACGTTTTGAGGTCGAAGATCTGGATGTTTTGTCCTTTGGTTAAAATGGTGGAGTTTTGATTTGTGGGCCCCGCAATTTTGGCCATTCTTGCGTTTTGATGGTGTTGACTTTTGGTTTTTAAGCAGGTTGTGATTTCCAACGCTCTCTGACTGCTTTTTCAATATTGGAAAGGTGGGCCCCACCCTTTTTGTTTGTGATTTGGATAGTATCCACCTTTGTGGACCCCTCCATGTGAGGGTTGGTGCTTGCGTTTTGCCCCTTTTGGGTTGTGGATGCATGTTTTTTTACTCCGTATTATTTAAACTTTGTGTTCCTTTTATTGGTTGGCTTCTTTGGGTCGCGGTTTGTTTCGTGTGGATTGTTTGAGTTACGCTTTGATTTTATATCATGACTTCTCAGTGTGCAACTCGGATATCTTGTCCTTTACATGGTTTTGAAGGATGTAAAAGTGGTAACGGTAAAGGGTTTACTAAAAAATATTTTATTGATCACTTGGGCACTCGACATTTTAAAACTGACGCTTTGAAGGCTTCGCATAAAGCACGGGTGGTGAGCGATTTTTCCTTATTTTCTGCATTTGACCAGGCACTTCATCAGGCGGGCATATGGCTTTGTGGTGAGTGTTTTTGTACCCACACTTTTAGTAAGAATTGTAAACATGCCGATGGTGATGTGGTTCTTGCACCTACTTTTGATGAAGTTGCGATCCATGGTATCCCTATGCCTCTTAGACCAGTTTTGAATGTGCTTGATGGCGGCGCTGTTGAGTCGGTTAGTACACTTGCTACTGATGAGGTTGTCGTCGAGGGGGCCGCTTTTGCGTTGCCCTCACTCGGTGTTGAGCCCACTTATTTTGACATTGACCTTCTTAGTCGCGTTTTCTCAAAGAAGTTGCGTACAGTCAAATGCATTCCTCCCAGGTTGCGGCTCGGGTTTGCTAAGATTTTTCGTAGTGCACTAGACATGGTCCTTGCTTGTCCGGGGGATTTATCGGTGTGGGTGCAACTCCTTATCCTGCCATGTTGTGTCCTGACTACTTTTGTGCCAACTAACAGAGCTCATCGAAGATCTGGTGAGAGAGAACGGTGTCAGTTTGAAAGTATTTCCCGGGCTATTCTTAGATGGAAGGATTCCGCAGATAGGTTTGCTTTGGTGATGAATCGTTTGGCTGAAGTAACTCCATCCTTCAGTGGGGTGAAGAAAACCAAAGACCATGATGGAGCTAACCTTGCCCAATGTAAACGTAAACTGGGAGATGGGCACTTCACTGCAGCTATTAAGGTTCTCACGTCTTCTGGTGTCGCCCCATCTACTCCTGACACCCTGCTAGAGTTAGAGGCCAAGCACCCGTATGCCCCACCTCCGACTTCATTTTCTTCCCTACTTGATGGGGATGCCCTTTCTGTCCATAAAGATTTGGTGTTGAACAGGATTCGCAGTTTTCCCAAGGGGACATCGTGTGGCCGCGACGGGCTTAGAGCACAACATTTAATGGATATTTTGGGAGGGGCTGCTTCCGCTATTGCTGAAGATTTACTAGGTTCTATTACTGGTGTTGTCAACTTGTTTCTTAGTAGAAAGTTCCCTATTCTATTGGGAGAGTATATAGCTAGCGCCCTCTTGACTCCCTTAGTCAAACCTCGTGGTGGTATACGCCCTATTGCTGTGGGTACTGTATGGAGAAGGCTTGTTTTTAAGGTGGCTTCTTCTTCTATTGGTAACTCTATGAATACTTATTTACAGGACTTTCAATTTGGTGTTGGGGTTCCTGGTGGCTGTGAGGCTGTGTGAGATACCGCAAAAATCCATTATGATCATACTCGTTAATCAAGGATAAACTCAAGTTACTGTCTAATAAATCCCATTTTTACGGGGAAATTTAAAATTTTCTTCTATTACTATTCCTACTAAGTCGCGTTATCACAACATTTACCAAACAACGGCATTTGTTCCCGACACGTACTTCGAGACGTAACCATTTTCACTAAATGTGGATCTCTATAATCATGATCAGTACTAATAAATTCGCTACCTTGAACTTATTTAAACTTTTCTAATCACAAGTAATTATTACTAATTACTTCAACTAATTATGATTTAATTACACTAATTACTATTCACTTTCACTAAATTAACTACAAACTAAGTGGACCAACTGCCCAGCCTATCACACGACACAGGCCCAACACAAAAAGCCCATCACCACCCCACGCTCCACCAGCCCAACTCCCAAGCCACTCTTGTTTTTGTTTGTTTATGCAAATTCGACTTCCACAACCCTCTCCAAAACGACTCGCGTTCTCCCGAATATTAAACGCAACGTGCCCATATTTTTACATCACCATGATCATCACCCACTAGGCTTTAGGCGAGCCAAATTCCAGAATTAGAGGTCGCTAATTCCTATGGTTTCGAACGCCAAACTGTTTGTCCCATTTCAACAAGATTCGTATATATACAAACCGCAACACTCAACCATTTTAAACCACGCTTATTCCCACGAATTCCTAACAATAATGCTAACATTTCATGATGCTAAAAGGACAGCCAGGACAGCAGTAGACGTGTATGACTCGATAAACCCATTTGACACTCAACCGAAATATACAAACCGGATATGTATAAATGCCAACAACTAAAGACAAGATTTCAAACCACTCCCATACCTCCTAATGATTCTAAAGTCAGAAGCATGCTAAAAACACTGCCAATCCACAGTAGAAACCAATAAATGAATTTGAGAGTCTTTGAAGAAAACGTGTGAAATCTTTCTATTGGGAAGCAAATCGAGTAAGGAAATAAATACGTAAAACGTATTTGAGCTCGCCAAGTCTACTGTCTCTATTCTTGTGTTTCATCCGAATCCCACAGCCTCTCCACCACCTTTAAAAAGGTGTAGTAAGTATCCTATAACTCTCATGCTCTCATTTCTCACATCCACACATGCATGCATATCCTATTTTATTTTTACACTCGAACGTATAAATATTTCTAGTATTTTACATGCATCTTCTTTTTCGTAAAACCCACATCATGTGTCAAAAACTCCATCATGAAAGGCTAGAGATCGATTCACAATACCACTCTCACGTTTGCACTTAATCACATGCATCATTCGAACGTATCATTTATTTTTGCAAAGGTCGTATATGTTCTTTTATTCGAGTAGATTGCATAAAACCCATCTGTTTATAACTCTCAATGATGACATGTTAAAAACAACACTAGTGCACATTAGAATACATGCATGCACCCTCTTTTGTTTTCCACTCAAACGTATAAACTTTACCATATATTATCACGTACATTTCATTCAGAATAATCCATGTAAAATGGCGAACCTCCATCCTAGGAGGCTTAGTAGTCACCCACACTCACATCATTTCCACGTATAACACTCTATTTCATGCATGGCTTGAACGTATAAAAATTTTGCATCACACGTTAAGACATAAACTGAAAAACACTAGATACAATATAAGTGTTTTGTATACATAAAATAACCCAAGTCGCCTAGAACACAAGTCCATAACTCCCGAATTAACTTAATGACTATATCATATTTTTATACGACCCAAAAGACCATACTGCTAGTTACATTTTTCGTGCAAACATCATGCTAAAATACTCATGTTTCGACCCTTTAAAACAGCCCAAGCAAATCGTATAAACCACTTTTGAAATAACTAAAACTAGCGATATGGACTTTATAGTCCATTAAGCTATTTATAAGCTGTTGAATAAGCTGGCTTTTGAGAGCTTTTAAATATGAAAATAAGATATTAAAAATAAGCCTTTTGATATACCCAACTCACTTCAAAACGTACGGATTAAACTTTGCTAATGGGCTTAGAAATATGGCTCATTAAGGGCCCAATCTTGGATAAATAAGCTACTGATCACATAAGCTATTAAAATAAGCTTTGTTAAACTTAAATCAGCCATAGAAAAACTCGCCACCTTTTTCCCACCATTATTTGCACTTTTGGACTAAAAATGTAACGCATTTTGACTAGAAGCACTGAAACTGCCAAACCGAGAAACTTATGGACTGAAACTGTGAAAACAGTTTATAGAGGACTTGAATTGACCATTGAATTAACTCCAATCCTTATATGGACATATGGACAAGTTTTGGACTATTATTAGACTATGGACTTAACGAAGGACTAACGACGTAACGCGGACTCAGTTAGGGTAAAAAGTGTAAAATCTGGAAAAGAACAAGGACCTACTATTTATACTTGACATTCTTATTTCATTTTCCATTTTTCATCACTACATCACTTCATATGCATTTTATACATTTTAGTTATGTATTATTCCATTTTCATTATTTATTAGAAATTTAACTTCACTCGCATATCATTTCATCATATTTTGAAGAGATAATATTTCGAGTCGAGTGACATAAAAATCAAGATAATATCATATTATAATTTCCTTAACTTGAGGCATTTTAAGCATATCACACTCACATCATCAAATCGTTGTACGATTTCTCACTTTCACACTCATCGTTAGTTATAAGTCGAATACTTAGACTTCCCTCATATTCAGGTTTCGTATCGAAGACGTTTCCGTGATCGTTTCCATAGATCTTATAATTATATCTTGTCAGATACACTTCAGGTGAGTCGTGGCCCCTACTTTTAATACTTGTTTTTAATAACTCTTTTGGGGGAGATACATGCTTCAACTGTTTTAAGTATTGTCATACTTTGAAAACTCTCATGATTTACTCAAAATCATCAACTATGCTTTACATGTTTTGAATCATCCTTTGGAAGGGATATATGTGTGGAAACCGTAGAGGGGGGGGGGGGTGAATACGTTTCCATTTAAAAACTTAAAACCTTTTGTATCAAACACCCAATCAAGTGTGACGTAATATGAAAAGTGTCAACCAAGATCACATATCATCTAGGGATGAATAAATTAAACTACAACACAAGCACAATCAACCATGATACATACATAATCAACATAACATAAGCAACTAGCCACACAAGCATAAACGCAATGCAAATATAAATATAAAGCGATAAAGAATAAAATGAAAGTAAAGAGATAAGTAAGAAGGCGCAAACCGGACACGATGATTTATAGTGGTTCGGTTACGAAGCTCCTCTTCGCCCTACTCCACTCCCCGAGTACCCAACTCGAGAGTTACTTCACTAATCAACAAACTCCCTTTAGGCGGAGAAAACCGTACACGTCGCTTAACTTGTTTTCCGACACTAAGCTAGATGTCGAGTGCTAATCTTAGCTAGCACCAATCTACCACGATCTACCCGATCTACACCGTACACGTCGCTTATCCTATTTCCGACACTAAGCTAGATGTCGTATGCTAATCTTAGCTAGCACCAATCTACCACGATCTACCCGATCTACCCTTGATCCACATGATCAATCACACAAGCCCAATGGATTCAAGAGATCTTCACTCTCTCTACAAGATCACACTTGATCTTGACTCACTCTCTCTCACAAAGGTAAAATGATCTTGATGTATGCTATGATACAATCAAGAGTGTAACAAATGTTACAAGACCTAATAACTCTAACTCTTGTATCTTCTTGGATACCTTGAGTTCTTCTCTTGCAAATGAAGAGGAATGATAACACTTTGTATCTACTTGGATACTTTGTGTTCTTCTCTTGCTAATCAAGAGGGATGACAACACTTTGTATCTACTTGGATACTTTGTGTTCTTCTCTTGCTAATCAAGAGGAATGAAGAGGATCACTTGAGTGGATGATTGGATCACTCTTAAACAACCTAAGACTCTCCAAATGATCAAAGAAAGTTTTCTAAGTGAGGAGGGATTAGACCAGAGAAAAAGGACTGGAAAAATCAAGTTGGAAGTGTGGAATGGTCCACTATTTATAGGCAAAGGAAAATCTGACCGTTACAGACCCACGGCTCCACTAAATACCCGACGGCTCCACTAAATTTAGTGGAGCCGTCCATACTTAAAGGTGCCGTTGGACGCTCCCTTTTTTGTCTTTAGTGGGGAAGGTTTATTTGGGGAAGTTGGAGCTGTTTTGGGGGGAAAAATGGCTGTTGGGAGTTTTCAAATTTATTTTTCAAAATAAAACATTTCTTTTTAATTCAAAAATAATTTGTAAGATATATTTTTGAAAAAATGTTTTGTCACATTAAAAATGTGAAGTTTAGAAAAATATAATCCTTTGATCATTTGTCAAGTAGTAGATTTGTTTGTCCATACCTTGAGTGATTTATGTCGGGATGGAAATCTACGACTTCGTTGAAGCATACTTGAGACGTCGGGAGGTGTTGATGAAGTATGCATTGGTGATTTGTGTTTACAAGTAACTTGCACATTTTACGTTATGCATTACAAGTTACATGTTTGTCATCATTAAAACCGAAGAACCCGTTTAGTTTAAATATCGTAATATTTGCACTAACAATCTCCCCCTTTTTGATGATGACAAATATGTAAACCGTAACACATAGTAAAATATAAAAGTTACCTGTTTACACTCCCCTTCTCCCCCTTTTGTCGAATAAAAAAGGTAGTTACCTCGAGCGCTCCCTTGAATTCATTCCCTACTCCCCCTTATTGTACTACATTCCTTTCTTCCTAGAAAGGCGAGTTTGCATCATCCTAGTGAAGCCTTCTATCATCACTTGTGAAGATGACTCCATGCTATGTATTCAAATACTCCCGAGCTCACCCTAGCTCAATGCTCTCCTATGGTGACTTAATCCCCTTGTTTATTTACCTTAGTGTCAAACGGATCCATGGATCAAATTCATACAAAGGCTTTTCCTACATCAAGGGTTAGCTTCGTGCAACATAATATATAACAGCATAGGAGCAACATTATAGGGATAGAATACACATAGCAAGACATGCATGGGTTAAACTATGTTAACACGTAAGTGTCACAACCTGACCAAAAACCTAAGGTGTAATTGTTCACTCAATAACACTAATCAAGAACAAGATTCGTTCATTGACTGACGCACTAAATGACTTCTTCCAAGTTGTCATTGGGAAGGAAAGTTCTAACAAACCTTTTGAACAACATAATCATCTACCTAAGATGATTGATGTTAAGGATAGTTTGTTAATAAGACATACTCTAAATGATTACTATTATGACAAGTCGTGCCATAAAGTAGACTCGATGAAGGTTATACCTAAATGATTCCATAAGGTGGGAGAGTGTTGGTTGTGGTGACAACAAGGACAACTTGGGTTATGTGGTTGTAGGGGATAAATAATGGGATGACCCATTAGTGGTTGTGGTGAAGGTGATAGTGATAAGGATGATGTGTTGGTGCCAAGTCCAAAGAGGTTTGATGGTGATAGGGTTAGTGTGATGACTAAAGGTTGTGGTGGACTTGGTGGAGGTAAGGGTGTAGGAATCCTAAAGGTGTAGGATGATGATGATGTGGTTGGAGGTGTTGGTTTTGCCCTTTGAGGAAAGGTGGGAAAGGATGGTTTAGGTTAATATATCGTTTGCACTGACAATGAGATGCATGATATATTTCAAAAGGGAAAAAGAAAAGGTGTATGTGATTCTAACAGGATTTTTGGTGGATATCTCTAACGGGGTTAAGGTAACGAGGTTCTATGTTTCTAGGTTGGATGATCCTAGTTGTGTGTTAGAGATAATTTGGTGCATGAAGGGTTTCATGTGTTTGTGAGGGTTGAAGGTTATTGAACTAACTATCACTGTCAAGAGTGAAGTGTAGCTAAAAGGTTTGAGTGGGATTGATATAAGGGTTGAAGGTTGTAAGGTTTGAGTGTGATGATCGATGAGTTGAAGGTTGTAAGGTGTGAGTGTGATGATCTATGGGTTAAGGTTCTTAGACTAACTATCACTGTCAAGAGTGAAGTGTAGCTATGAGGGTTGAGTGTGATGATGCAAGATAAGCTTGCAATAGTGAGGCCTTTTATAGGCAAGGGTTGTGGGATTCAAACTAAAAGTTGGTGGTAGAGTCCTATGGTGTAGTGAAAGAATCCTAGGGTGTATGTGAATTTGCAAAATTTTGCAGGTTTGAGGTTAGGGATGTAGGGATCTAAAGGAAACAGTGAAAATTCGTCAAACATAGGCACGGTACCACTAAATACCACACGGTACCGTTAAATTTAACAGTACCGTGGCCTATTTAACGGTACCGTGACCTGGAAGTCACGAATTTTCCTGTGCAGCCTAGTTCTGGGCAGCTAAATGAAAGTTTCCTAGGGAATAAGAACCACATTTGTGTGTTCTTGAGAGTGTTTGGTGAAAGACTATATGAGTGTGTTTTCGCTCCCCCTTAATCTATGACCATCCGGACAAGATGTAAGAGATAAAGAGGAAGACAAACGTTGACGAAAGCGATGAGCTTAGTAACGTCATGACAAGTGGTGGATAGCATGCGATAAACTTCACCTTTGAAGTCACGTAGCTCTTCTCAATCATTGTAAATATTCATAGAATATTTATATGATGAGGCATGTGATTACTAGGAGATATCCTAAGGGTTAAGAAGATAAAATCTTCAGAGTTGTGAGGTTGGTGACAAGGTTCTAGTGGGGTTATCTCAACTTATCCTAGCGGTTATTCGCTTGAGGTGTGTGGAAGGTGAGTGGGATGCGGAAGCATTGGTAGTGCTTAGTACCATGCGGAAGTGTGAGGGAAAAGGCTAAGGAATCAGATGATAGATACAATCTATTCTGATAGGAGATGGTTTTAGGTTCAAGACTACATCGAATGGGTTTTCATGGAGTTAGTGAGAATTGAAAGCAAGATTTTTGACAAAGAAATTTCACATATGTTGTGATTTTTCTGGACTTTAGATTAAAAGAATTTATACCGAATAAATTCTTTTATGAATGAATCCAACGGGATTCGATGAACATTGATCGAGAATGAGAGATGACATTTAATTGCATTTCGCAAATTAAATACACTTTAAATATTTCGGATGAAATATTTAAGTAGTCATCGGAGTTTAAGATGATTTTTCGAATAGATCTCGCTGATTTAGTGAGACTTTTCGACACGAGGCGAGAATTTATACCTAATAAATTCTTCGAAAGGTACTAGACGAGAAGAAATGACTTTTATATTTCCAAGGAAATACATAGGTAGTCATTAGAGCGATGTGAAGGATGACTTAATATTTCCAGTGAAATATTTAAAGAGTCATGAGACGAGACACACAAGATGACTACAATATTTCCAGTGAAATATTCAAGTAGTCACAAGATTTATGGAATAGGTTTCATCATTCCTAGACCTAGACGGAGATGGTTAGGGGATTCTCGGTTGAGAGGTTTGGTTGATTTACGGATTTCGATGTGCTTCGCACACGAGTGTTTCATGGGGTTTTGAAAGACGTAAAGCTAGGCCTATGGTGTTGCTTTGCAGCAGGGTTTGGGATCTTAAGACGTGTATATTCACACGAGGACGAAAGGAACTACTAATCACTTATGTAGTAACTCGTGAGTCCTTTGGATGAGCGTTTTAACATATGTTGTTAAAAGGCTTGAGTATGATGTTTCGGATATGACATTTAACAATTGCGATCGCAAGTTAAACTTACTTGAATATTTCAGATGAAATATTTAAGTTGTCAACCCTACTCCGAGTTCTACTGGGTTTGTATCTAACCTACCCATGACAAAAGGGTGTATTGCTTGGAAGAAGGCAAAGGGATGACTAGGGAATTAGGACAACTTCGCGACTACTCTAACTTATGGGTTTTGACACTAGTGTATGACTCTATGACTTCTAAGGGTTCATAGTGATAGGCATACCTAATTCCTAATGTGTCAAAATGACCTAGTGTGGGTGCAAGCAAATCATGTAGAATGCACATAACGAATAAATGCAAACATCATGCAGAACATGATAATCATTTAGCATTTAAGATCACGAAGACATTTAATCATATCTTATGAAAACATGTTATCATTTTGAAACACATATGTGGGATGCAAGCAATCTAGGTTTGCTAAGGAAGATCCTAGTTACTACTTGTTCAAAATGAGATCCTAACGGGAGATAAAGTTTACCGATGTAAACTATCTCTAGTCAAATGTAGGAATGAAAATTTTTCAAGTTAGAGAATGAGTATGAGACTATCACTAGTGGTGCTCAATTAAGGCTAAGCACGACCATTTTTACGGGTTATACACCAACCCAACTTCTCTCCTGGAAGCAATCCAACCGTTAGGTCAAATTGAATTTCTAGTGTGATAGGTTCTCCAGTAGTCATTCTCATGTTAGAAGAATTTGAATTCCTATATTTGCCTATCGAAGTATAGTAAAGATGATTTTATCTTGTTTTGCTATACATGGCCTAATATGACTTAATTTACCATACTTTGAAAGTAGGTTAAGAAAATGACATGTCTTACACAACTCCTAACAAAGGCAAGCGAGATGTTTTAATTTCGTGTTTGAGATTTAAAGGTTGTTTGATGGAGATGGTGTATTTTATGATCTCTTGGACAACATCTTTGTTTGTTGAGTTGTTACATGTTATTTTAACATGATTTGGTTTCCTAGAACCAAGAGACACTCTAATGTGATACAATGCAGAACCTACTACATCGTGTGTGTTTCAAGAATGCTCCTTTGCATATCTTGAGTGAGAATCTAGTGAAGGTTACTTACCTCAATAGATCTTGTGAGCATTTTATTTGAAATGAGACATACTGTTTATTTCAAAAAGTATGCTTTTCTAAGAGGAAACTTATCACTCTTAAGAATGCTTTGTGAAACAAGTATTTTAATGTATGACCAATTTTACTTGTTTATGCAATGACACATGTCCTAATAGGTTATTATTCAACTCTAATATCCTATATTTGTTAACATGATGCAATGTATTCTCTTGTAACATAACCATTCATGTTACAAAGAAAATGAGATGCATAGGATATAAGTTATCCATTGTCAATCTTTTGATAAGAGAAATACATGTGATATTCTCAAGATTGATGACTTATATAATAGTTAATAACATATTATGTGTGACACTTTTACTAGACATGTGACTTTGAGTGTTGAGTTGTTCATGAGCAAAGTTTACATATGTTGTTTGTTTGCTCTTGTTTGGTTCTTCGGAAATGACACATTTACTAATTGCACTGCAATGTAAATTACTTGTATATTTCGGATGAAACATCCAAGTTGTCAATCCTACTTGGTTGTGTATTTTATGCATCTTTTAAACATATTAGTTTAATGTTTGGAACACAACTATTGGACAACAAGACTCAATATGGCATCTTCAACACAAGCGTGAATTGTGATCCGATGCATATTATTTTTGTATTGAGAGGACGTCATTATTTTCATAACAATCGGGTGTGATTGAGTATGTAGATTCAAGATAATATGTTTCATCATGTTTTGATGTTATCTTGAAGCTAAACAAATAATGACTCCAATTTCATGTCCACACTCGAAAACTTGTCAATTAGATTCGATGATGATATCAATCATAATTTGAATAATGAATTGATATGTACTCGAAATCTTTCTTGACCCTCACGATCACTCCTTTTAAAAAGAAAATAAAAATTTAAGGAGTGTGTTCCATTTATTCTAATACTGCTTGTATGTGTGAGGTTAATGACATATTAAGTTACTACTTCGATATTGTCATTTATTTTTATTTGAGAAAAACTATTTATATTATTAAGTATAATACTTTTAGTTTTTCGACACCTCATTAGTATAAAAATAATTATCTTAACTATTTTTATACAACATACGTAAAATACTAAATGTTTAAAACATTTTGTATGTGTGTTAAATCACTGCAAGTTTAATACATTTTCTTTTACTTAAATACTAATGTATTAAAATGACCTTTTATCTTGTTTAGACAACACATGGTCAAACAAGAAAAAATGATGTAATGTTTTAAAGATCATGTTACGGATTTTATGAAAGTGTTAAGTGTTTTGGGGTGATATACATTTTACACTTAAACCTTTGGAAAAATAATTGTGTAAGACAATATCTTTCAACACACATGATCTACCAACTTAGTTTCTATTCCTAAGAAAGTTACTAAACCATTTTAAGAACTTGCAACAAATGCAAGACAAATGGTTTTTGCCAATATGCAATGCAAACTAATTACTTAATATAGTGCAAGTGATTTAGCATGAGCCTTATAAATGCATAAACCGAAAAACTATAATAAGCAAATAGCAATTTAGCTTAACACACAAAAATACATATCGTCATTTTGTGTATTATGTATAACAATGTATACTAAGCTTGATTTTATTTGACAATAAATTTGTTTCCTCCCCATTTCAAAGATTTTTGCTGAGTCACTTTGAAAACATGTCAAGGTTTAAAAGTTGAATCGCCCTTTTTTAGTTTGACCAAAAATTTATGCAAACTGCATGACCAGAAGACCTTTAGTTGAAAATCATGGACTTTAACATACTCTCATTTAGAACTAATTCATAAAAATGTTTCTGAAATGAAAGTAGACTCAACATCATTTAAAATGATGGGCGACACGACTCGTACAGACTTATGGTTGATTTTATATGGATTTCTGAAAATGAACCAAAAGTGAAAAACAGACAAGCAGATGCACGGAACCATTAAATGACTCACGGTACCATTAAATATAACGGTACCGTACCATATTTAGTGGTACCATGGTCTGTTTTCTGATTCAGAACTGCATGACATAATGACTCGTTCTGAAAACATGACCGGACACTTAAAAACACTATTCTTTTAGTGGTTTAAGAAAACCTTCAAGCTAGTATGACAAAGTATACTTAACAACAAAACTGGTAAGTATTAAGCAACTAAATACTTTTCATATTTTATCACATTCATGGGTAATTTGATACATGGATCTTTGAAAACCATTTGTTTTAAAATTTTGAGTGACGTGGCTCTGGTACCAATTGTGGAAACCGTAGAGGGGGGGGGGGTGAATACGTTTCCATTTAAAAACTTAAAACCTTTTGTATCAAACACCCAATCAAGTGTGACGTAATATGAAAAGTGTCAACCAAGATCACATATCATCTAGGGATGAATAAATTAAACTACAACACAAGCACAATCAACCATGATACATACATAATCAACATAACATAAGCAACTAGCCACACAAGCATAAACGCAATGCAAATATAAATATAAAGCGATAAAGAATAAAATGAAAGTAAAGAGATAAGTAAGAAGGCGCAAACCGGACACGATGATTTATAGTGGTTCGGTCACGAAGCTCCTCTTCGCCCTACTCCACTCCCCGAGTACCCAACTCGAGAGTTACTTCACTAATCAACAAACTCCCTTTAGGCGGAGAAAACCGTACACGTCGCTTAACTTGTTTTCCGACACTAAGCTAGATGTCGAGTGCTAATCTTAGCTAGCACCAATCTACCACGATCTACCCGATCTACACCGTACACGTCGCTTATCATATTTCCGACACTAAGCTAGATGTCGAGTGCTAATCTTAGCTAGCACCAATCTACCACGATCTACCCGATCTACCCTTGATCCACATGATCAATCACACAAGCCCAATGGCTTCAAGAGATCTTCACTCTCTCTACAAGATCACACTTGATCTTGACTCACTCTCTCTCACAAAGGTAAAATGATCTTGATGTATGCTATGATACAATCAAGAGTGTAACAAATGTTACAAGACCTAACAACTCTAACTCTTGTATCTTCTTGGATACCTTGAGTTCTTCTCTTGCAAATGAAGAGGAATGATAACACTTTGTATCTACTTGGATACTTTGTGTTCTTCTCTTGCTAATCAAGAGGGATGACAACACTTTGTATCTACTTGGATACTTTGTGTTCTTCTCTTGCTAATCAAGAGGAATGAAGAGGATCACTTGAGTGGATGATTGGATCACTCTTAAACAACCTAAGACTCTCCAAATGATCAAAGAAAGTTTTCTAAGTGAGGAGGGATTAGACCAGAGAAAAAGGACTGGAAAAATCAAGTTGGAAGTGTGGAATGGTCCACTATTTATAGGCAAAGGAAAATCTGACCGTTACAGACCCACGGCTCCACTAAATACCCGACGGCTCCACTAAATTTAGTGGATCCGTCCATACTTAAAGGTGCCGTTGGACGCTCCCTTTTTTGTCTTTAGTGGGGAAGGTTTATTTGGGGAAGTTGGAGCTGTTTTGGGGGAAAAATGGCTGTTGGGAGTTTTCAAATTTATTTTTCAAAATAAAACATTTCTTTTTAATTCAAAAATAATTTGTAAGATATATTTTTGAAAAAATGTTTTGTCACATTAAAAATGTGAAGTTTAGAAAAATATAATCCTTTGATCATTTGTCAAGTAGTAGATTTGTTTGTCCATACCTTGAGTGATTTATGTCGGGATGGAAATCTACGACTTCGTTGAAGCATACTTGAGACGTCGGGAGGTGTTGATGAAGTATGCATTGGTGATTTGTGTTTACAAGTAACTTGCACATTTTACGTTATGCATTACAAGTTACATGTTTGTCATCATTAAAACCGAAGAACCCGTTTAGTTTAAATATCGTAATATTTGCACTAACAATATGCTCGTTATATTTTCAAACTGCTTGCTTAACTTAAATGCTATATTTGAAAAATAACATTTTCATACTACTTGTCGTAACAAGATACTGAGACTCATTTTATGCATTCATATAACAACTGAATGTACTGTTAACTTTACTATGATATTTCTACATTTTCAACAAGAAATAATTGCCATAACTAAAGTACGCATATTCTATGAAAACCCGAACCCTATATTGCCTAAGTTTAACTATATTGCCATAAAGTCCCTCGATCATGACCCATTAATCACTGCGGTGAGCGCGAATATAGTGGACAGCTTCGAAACCTGTTAGAGGCTGACGACCTATCCCACTAAATACTAGATGGAATGCCTTTTGGCTAGTCGTATTTAGTCGCGATACACTATATTTGAGAAATAATAGGATGAGGCAATCACCTATTACCTGAGGGCAAAACCATCAGTAACCTGATTTGACTCTGCCATTTTTACGGTACCTGTGTTAACGTTTTGCGCGTCATGAGGCTTAGGGCAATATAACCTTATGAATATATATGTCTTCCTATATATATTTGGATACAAATGTATTTAACCACCACTCCACACTGATAGGCATCAGACTTTTTTACTATTGATTTCACTATGCGTTTGGATTATGTATCATGTACTTGGAACTTAACTGTTATCATATGTGACTTAGTTGTGTCTTATGATAATGACAACTCAATGCTTGGCATATCGTTACTTTTAAAAGTTGAACTATTATTTCATTGCAAGCATATAACAACGTAACTCATTTTCATTTAAATTTGAAACTTATGATCATCTGAGTTCATAAATGATTTACTCATGGATTTTTACCAAATTTCAAACTTGCTAGTTACTGCAAGAAGTACTAGTATTTATTTCAACTATCACTGTACAACTCTGGAATTCATTGAAAGAAAGTTATTTTCTATCAAACTCCACGAACTCACCAACCATTGTGTTGACGTTTTAAGCATGTTTATCTCAGGTAATCAACGGAGCAGGACAAGACACGGAGCGGGCATTAAATACTCTGATAACTTAAATGGTGTGAAAATCAAATATGTCATTCTTTCCAAATTACCATACTTTTGTAAGATTTTCAAATTAGATATTTCAACCTTTGTACCAAAACTATTATTTTGAATGATATATAACTTTCAAAACGCCTTTTCCAAGCCGTTTTCTGAAATTATGACTTCGATCCTCAGTGTAACACCTTAATTACTTTCCGCTGCCACATAACAAATTAGGGGGTGTTACAGGCTGTTCTTCATTCTGTGAATAGGCTCATTGAGTCTAAGGGTAACGAGGTCGGGCTTTCTATGCTTTTGGTGGATTTTAAGAACGCTTTCAACCTTGTCGATAGGAGCGTTTTACTTCAGGAAGCCAGGGCGCGTTGCCCATCCATTGCTCCTTGGGTTGAGTTTTGTTATGCTCAACCTGCTAGGCTTTATTATGATGACTCTATCTTTTGGTCTTGTCAAGGGGTTCAACAAGGGGATCCGTTAGGTCCTTTGTTGTTTGCCCTAGCTTTGCACCCTATGGTTCAAACTATTAATCAGTCTTGTGAGCTTACCCTTCAGGCTTGGTACCTTGATGACGGTACTATTGTCGGAGATACCCTTATGGTTGCCAAGGCACTTGACATCATCAAGACGGATGGTCCTGCTCGTGGTTTGTTTTTAAATGTTGATAAAACTGAACTCTTCTGGCCTGTGGAGGATCCTCGAAGTAGGGTAGAGGGTGTTTTTCCTATAAGTATCTCTCGCCCAATAATGGGTGTCAAGCTTCTTGGTGGTTCAGTCAGTTTGGATGATACTTTTTGTCAGGATTTGGCTTTGAAAAGGGTTTCTAAAACCATCGCCCTAATGGAGGCAATCCACAAACTTCATGATCCCCAATGTGAGCTCCTTCTACTTCGTAGTTGTGCCGGGGTTGCAAAATTATCTTATGCTTTGAGGACATGCTCTCCTTTGTATTTACAGGAGGTCCAGGTTCAGTTTGATCAGTCGTTACGTACTTCCTTGGAGAAGATTGTTACCGCCTCAGGGCCGGGGCTTGGCGATTGGCAGTGGCGGCTTGCCACTCTTCCAATCAAGTTGGGTGGTCTCGGGGTCCTTTCCGCAGGTGACATTATCCAGTATGTTTTTCTCGCCTCTCGTATGCAAACGAGGGATCTACAAGACAAGATTCTGACTAAATCTGGTAATGTCTCCTACGGTCCTTCTTTTCAGCAGGCTCTTGATACTTTCAACATTACTTGTAACATAGACGCTCTCGCTGTCACTAATGACGCTTCTACCCCCCAAATGATGAAAACCTTGGCAGAGTGTTACTTTGGTGTCATTGAGAAAGACCTTGTTTCTAAGTACTCGCTAAGTCCAAGACAGGTCGCTGTTTTCAGTAGTATACGCGGCCCACATGCACAGGATTTTCTTTTCACCGTCCCTATTGACGGTTTGGGTCAGAGGATGAACCATCGCCAATTCCGATCTGTGTTGTGTTATAGGCTTACCGTACCTATGTTCTATGAAGGTAGCCTTTGCCCGAGCTGTAATGTGCATCGTATGGACGTATGAGGGGATCATGCGGTCCACTGCTCCAGTGAAGTGGGTGTGAAGTTCAGGCATAATCTGGTGCGTGATATTCTTGTTGATATATGCTCTAAGGTTGGGATCACGGTGCGTAAGGAGGCTCCTATAGGGTTCCTTTCGGAGGATGGGAAGGGGCTACGACCTGCAGATTTGTTATTATTTAACTGGCTTCAAGGCAAAGATGCATGTCTGGATGTGACTGGCATCTCTCCATTTGCTGGTACTGCGGTGACTTCATGGGCTCCTGGGGTAGCCTTGCACAATGCTGTGGAGAAGAAAAATAGAAAGTATGCATCCAAATGTGAGGACAATGGATACAAGTTCATACCTTTCGCCTTCTCTACGTTCGGGGAATTTGATACAGAGGCTTTGAACACACTTTCACGTATTAAGTCTATTTCCAATAGTCACTCAAATAATGCTAAAAGTGGTGTTTTTATCTTTCATAGAGTTAGCTTCTGTATTCAGAAAGGAGTGGGAGCACAACTTGTGTCTAGGCTCCCATCCAACTTTATGTAATATTTATTATGTTTAATGAAAATTTTATTATTAAAAATAATAATAATAATAATAATAATAATAATAATAATAATAATAATAATAATAATAATAATAATAATAATAATAATAATAATAATAATAATAATAATAATAATAATAATAATAAAGGGGTGGGAGCCCAACTTGTGTCTAGACTCCCATCCAACTTTATGTAAAATTCTATGAATCTATAATAAATTTTATAAAAAAAAATAAAAAAATAAAATAAAAATAATAATAATAATAATAATAATAATAATAATAATAATAATAATAATAATAATAATAATAATAATAATAATAATAATAATAATAATAATAATAACAAAGTACGTGTCGATCCAGAAATTTACCTGCCTCTCCCATTCTTCATCCTCCATGTTCTTGGGACGCTTTGCCTTGATCTCGTCCACTTTCTCGACCCCACCTGCCTCTGTAAAATGTTTCTTCTTGTGCTTGTACTTGTTGTCATTGTATATCTTTTTCAGGTAAGCTTCGATACTAGCGACAATATCGTCTCCATTTGGACCGGCAAGGTGGGGGGTGAGATCAAAGAAATGCTGCAATAAAATATAATTAAAATAAATATACAAATTTAAATAAATAAACACATTTAAAATAAATGAACACAATAATTAAAAAAATAAAAGATAAAAAAAAAAACTTACGTGGTGCCGGTTATCCACGTGTGCCTTCTTGGCCTCTGGAACATCATCCCACGAATCGTGATACAGTGGAATGGTTTCCCGTATCAAGCTCCCGACATAGTTCGAGAACCACGAAGCGTGAAGGCCTACATGCTGCCACATGCCTTTGGCATTCCTAGTAAATCTGATTGAGACCGGGCGCCCTGTATCATTCCTCATGGTGTGTAAGGCTTCGTTCTTGGTGGTACCGCGAACCACCTTCCCGCCTTTCCCTATTTTCGACCCAGGCTTCGTAGGCTTAGGCCTGGGAGCTCTCGGATTAGAGCCTGCAAGTAATCAAATTAAAGTGATGGTGACATAAAATAACAAGTTATCAATTTCAAATAATGATCAAGTTTAATTAAAATAATCGAGAAATTCTTACGCTCGCAGTTGGTGCCTATCCTCCTCCCGGGATGGTGGGGTGGCTCGTGACCTCCATCACCACCATGGCTCGTAGCTATGACATCCGCCATCTGTACTAGAACATAGAAATTAGTGAAGAAACACATATACGCATATATATACACACATTCGAATAAATAACAATATATACCAAAAAAGATAATAATAAATAAATAAATAAACACATTTAACAACTCGATAACAATTTCATTCAAATAAGTGTCGTTTAACAAATTACAATTTGAGATCAATCTCCTACATCAATAAGATAAAAATCATCATTATTAGTGCCAGCTTCATCTTCACCATCGACGTGGTCTTCATAATCAGATGCTAAATCATGAGGAATGCGATCATCATAATCAATATCATCGTCGTCGTCGACATCAGTGATAATTGGTGCTGGTGGTGCCTCAACTTCCGCTGGCTAGACATCTATATCTATGGTGCTATAATTCAACTTATCCAACTCAGCAGAGAGTGTGACATGTGATGAGTTGTTGTCATGTACAACATCTTGATTGTCTTCTACCACGATGATATTCGGGTTCCAAATCTTTCGATGATAAGAATCTTGGACGGCCTTCCAACTATCACGTTTACCCAGGAAATCAAGGTAAAAGACTTGTGTTGCTTGTGTTGCAAGAATGTATTGTTCATTTTGAAACGATACACAGTCTGTCATAATTTGTGTAATGTTATTTCTATACGTACAACATTTTATGCGACCCTCGTTATTAGTGTCGAACCATTTAACTTTGAACAGCACAACCTTGATCGGAACATACAAAAACTCGAGAATTTCTTCAAGCTGGCCATAATACATTCCTCCGCTAGGATTATGAGTTGAAATTCCGCTGTTCTGAGTTGAACGACGTAAATCACGGTCATGTACGATAAACTTCACACCGTTGACTACGCAAGAGTCGACTGAGACTGCAGTGCATGCTAGTCCACAAGCCAAAGCGAATAACTCGAAAGTACAACTTGGGTCATCCTTTACTTTTAATTCACGAATCTATGAAAAAGTTAAGAATAGATATAGATGAGTAATAGTCGTTATTTTTACAGGGTAATACATACAATAAGTCTACCTTGCTCCCAAACCAGCGAGGAAATCCTTCTTGTATATCATTGCCACGAAATGCCCTGTAAATGTTCATGATATTAGAATAAGTCGTCGAATAATAACTTACGTAAAACACATTTTTAAATAAAACGCGTAACTCTCGTACTCGTTTACGTACGGGTCGATTTCATGACTGTTGTGTAGTACATACCATACTACTTTCTGCATTGTGTCTGGTTGAACCCGGATCAATGATTGCTTGCCATTCAGTTTACAGATTGATCGAAACACCTGAAATTGACTTGTTGGGCTTGGACCGTCCTCATTCCGGTCAGGACGATTAAATCTCGTCTCAACACCCGGAAAATAATGCGAACAGAAAGTTAATGCTTCATCGGCAATATAACCCTCTGCTATTGAACCTTCGGGCTTAGCTTTATTTCTGACATAATTCTTGAGCTTTTTCATGTATCTTTCAAATGGATACATCCACCTCATGTAAACAGGCCCGCCTTCAATAGCCTCTTTGGGTAGATGAATAACCAAGTGAATCATTATGTCAAAAAAAGCAGGAGGATATATTTGCTCGAAACTGCACAAAATATTCATGAGTTGTTCTTTAGCTTTCAACATGTCATCCACCATCAAAGTTCGAGCGCATATTTGTTTGAAGAATGAACAAAGCTCAATTATTGGTGTTGCGGTGGTTTGGTCCTTCAAGTAATTTTGAAGTCCAACAGGAAGCAACCGCTGCATCATTATGTGACAGTCATGAGCCTTCAAGCCTGTTATGTTGCTATCATTTTCGGTCACTTTATGCTTGAAGTTAGATCCGAACCCATCAGGCAGTGTAACACCTTTGATGAATTGACAAAAAATCATGATATTAGAGTAAGTCGTCGAAATGGATACGCGAATAGAATTGGAACAAATAAATTTTGAAATAAAACGCGTACCTTTGATGAATTGACAAAATTGTTTTCTTTCTTCAGCTGTGAAAGAGTACGTAGGATGAGGCTTAGAGCACTTCCCGTTTCCTTTGTTGACGAGCCACAACTCTTCACGAATTTGCAAATTTTCTAAGTCTTGTCTTGCCTTGTTGGTGTCTTTTGATTTGTCATTCATTAACAAAGTACCCAACACACTCTCACACACATTTTTTTCGATATGCATGACATCTAAATTGTGTTTTAGTGTAAGAAAAGACCAATACTTTAGCTCGTAGAAAATGGATACTTTGGTCCAATTCAATTCGCGAACAGGATCACGTTTTTTCTTCGCACCCCCAAAACTTGGATGTTTCCCCAGGATACGTTTAGGCAATCTCCTAAGTTGATTCAAGATGAGATCACTGGTAAATTTTCTAGGAGGTTGTCTATGATCATCGACCTGAGTATAGAATGCCCGTTTATTTTTCCGCCATTTATTGGTCATTTTTAAGAATCTTCTGTGACCAACATAAGCGGTTTTGCCTAACACGCGAACAGATGGAGTGTCTATATTACATGTCGAACAAGCCAAGTAACCTTGCCCACTCCACCCAGACAAACTACTTCAAGCGGGAAAGTCATTGATAGTCCATAAAAGCGCTGCTCTCATACAGAATTCAGTGCCAGTGATAGCATCCCTAGTCATGACTCCATCTTTCCATAGAATCTTTAGGTCTTCAATCAAAGGCCTCAAGTAAATATCTATGTCCTTCCCGGGTGATTTAGGGCCCGGAATTAACAACGTCAACATAAGAGAAGTCCCTCTCATACATATCCAGGGAGGCGTATTGTATGTTGTTAATATGACCGGCCACATGCTGTAAGACTGACTAAGGTTTCCGTACGGATTGAAACCATCAGCAGCCAACCCTAATCGGATGTTTCTTTTTTCATAGGAAAATTCTTTTGAATACTTCATGTCAAATTTCTTCCATAATTGACCATCAACCGGGTGTTGCATCTTACCGTCCTCCGTAGACAGCCTAGAAGCATGCCAAGTCATATGTTTTGCAGTGTGTTTAGACTTGTACAAACACTGTAGTCTAGGAATGATAGGAAAATAATGCAACACCTTGTTAGGAACTTTCTTCCCAAGTGTGTTCTTGTCTTTCCATCTACTAGCATCGCAGATGGGAAAATTCTGCAAATCTTCATTACCCGCCCCCCGATATAAAAAATAGTCATTTACACAAGCATGTATGGATTCGTATCCTAACACGATCGTTTTATATGTTTTCTTTATTTCATAGTATGACGATGGGATTTTGTATCCTAGAGCGGGTGAGAAACATTCTTTAAGAAATTTAAGGGTTTCGGTTAATGTGGTGTCACTCATTTTACCTTTGAACTTGATGTTTGTAAACTTTGCCATAAAGTCCAATGAAGACATCCAATTACAGCCCGGGTATAGTGGCTCGTTGGCAGTGGCGAGTAACTCTTCAAACTCGCTACGTTGAGGAGTTGACTCGTTGCTTGTCTCGCAAATATTTCCTTCAGTTGGCTCACTTTGTTCGTTATTCGGACAAATATCATGAAGGAACTCAGCCATATCACTCCCATGATGATTCGTGTTGGGTATTACTGTCTGGTCATCCGGTTCACCGTGATTATACCATTTCGTATAACTTTGGTCCCAACCGTATGAGTGTATGTGACCAAACAAATCTTCGTACTTTATTCAACCAAAGTTATGACAATAATTACATGGACATTTTACATTCCCGTCAATATTCACAAAGGACTTGCAATACTCGCAAAAAGCTCTAAGACCTTTTAGAAATTCGAGGCTAACACGAGGTTTAGAGACCCAACTCTTATCAATTGGCATAACTGCGTTTTAATGATGCTATAAATAATTATTTAGAATTAAACATGTTCAAAAAAATCTACACATAAATACATAAAGGTGGAATCACGAGTTTTGCGTTTTGTTCACCTAATCCAACTATGGAAGGCAATCCTAACCTACTCTTTGAATGTTTCGTCTCATATATGAATGCATATAACTGAATTTACTATTTGAGAAAATTTCGGCAGCATTTCCCCTCAACTCCCCAAATATGTGCATTAAAGACATATTCGTAGGAGTAAAGGGGAAACACTGTCGAAATTTTCACAAATAGTAAATCAATTATACGCATTCATATCCTAAAAGAGACAAAACATTCAAAAAGCAGTCCCAAACAGGGGACTTTCCGAAATTAATTTCTAATAAATTAATTTCGGACGAGTTTTCTATGGGATGATTAACTTCGGAAGGGGACTTTCCGAAATTAATCACTAAATTCCTAAAATCATTAACAATAGTCTAACACAATCAAATTCCATATAATTATAAACAAACGACTAACATCTTAAAATCAAATTCAAAAACAAAGTATTATAATTCTAGAAACGTACTGACGAGGGAAAGTGAATAAATCCCGGCTAGTGAATGAATCTCAAAATAACCTACAATTCAAAAATTTACAAATATAAGAATTTAATGTACAAAAAAAAAGAAAAAAAAAACATGTGGATGATTGTTACTTGCAAGATTAGAAATTTGTACACGTTAGGTTGTTTAATTGTAGAGGCCCAAAATCTCACACTATTAGGTGAGTTGCTCGAGCAGTACTGTATATGTTTTATAGGGTACACTCAACAAATCATCAATATATACTAAACCTAAACGATTGAAATCAACTGATCTATCACACAATCTCAATCAAGCATCTCCCATATGTTACACAACTAAAACCTAAATATAAAAGTAGTTCCAAACAGCCCTAGCTAGTCTCGACAGCAGGTAACTCAGCCACTTTCACTTGTCTCTAAGCATACACAATCACATTATCAGTTTATACTAACTGATAAACAGCCAAACAACCCCTATATATAAACAGCTAAAATAATCACTATAAACTTTTGGCGGCGACATGTCCCTGGTAACACATAAACACAAAAAAAAAAAATAATAATAATAATAAAGAAAACCTCGGTTGTGGTCTCGACAGCAGGCATGTTCCGCTCCTTGATTCGGTTCTCGGCCTCGATTCTCGGCAACAGACTGAACAAAAAAAAATTAACACAAAAATTAAAAAAAATTAAAAAAAAAAAATCAGAAAACACAATTACTAAAAAAAATAGTTAACATACATTGCAAAAATTAACAAATAACCAAAAAATAAAGAAATTAAAAAAAAATCAATAATTAATAAAAATCATAAAAATTAATACCTGGGTTTGTAAAAGAGATGGAGCAAGGAAGAAAGGAGATGAGAAAAAGAAAGAATTAAATGAGGAGGAGGGTTGAGGAGAGAATTATATGAGGAGAGGGCATCGATCGTGCACAGCGGTGCGAGTGTGGTGTTGTGGTGGAGATGATGGTGTTGTGGTGGTGGTGGTGGAGATGGTGGGGTTGTGGTGGCGGTGGAGATGGTGCTGTTGTGGTGGAGAAGCAGAAGCAGATAAGAGAGAAGAGTTTTTTTTTTTTTTTTTTTTTTATTATTTTTTTTTTTTTATTTTTTTTTCGCTATGTGTTTAGATCTGATAATATGGAGTAAGTTTTAGCTATTACTTTCGGCGGGGACATGTCCCCGCTGAAAGTAAATATTTATTTTAATCAGACTTTTTAGCGGGGACACGTCCCCGCTAAAAGTAGTAATTTTTCGCCAAACCATTTGGCGGGATAAAGTAAATGCTACGAGGGAATATTAAATTTTTGGGAAAATCTTTCTGCGGGGACATGTCCGCGCTGAAAGTATTTTAATTAAAAAAAAACACTTTTTAAATATTTTGTAAATTATCCTTAATTAATTTACAACTTTTAAAATAAATATTAATTCTTTTAAATTTAACTAAAAATTTTCTAAATCATATTTTATTAATTTAAAACTTTTAAAAATTATTTACATCACGTTTACCTAATAAAATTAAATCATTTATACTTAATTTAAATCATTTAAAATTATTTTTAAATATTTTATAAATTATCTTTAATTAATTTAAAATTTTTAACGAATGAGCCGAGATGTTATGGTTATACACGAGATGTTTAACGAGTGAGCCGAGATGTTATGGTCGTACACGATATGTTTAACGAATGAGCCGAGATATTACGGTTATACACGAGATGTTTCACGAGTGAGCTGAGATGTTATGGTTGTACACGAGATGTTTCACGAGTGAGCCGAGATGTTATGGTTGTACACGAGATATTTAACGAGTGAGCCGAGATGTTACGGTTGTACACGAGATGTTTCACGAGTGAGCTGAGATGTTATGGTTGTACACGAGATGTTTCACGAGTGAGCCGAGATGTTATGGTTGTACACGAGATGTTTAACGAGTGAGCCGAGATGTTATGGTTGTACACGAGATGTTTAACGAGTGATCCGAGATGTTACGGTTGTACACGAGATGTTTCACGAGTGAGCCGAGATGTTATGGTTGTACACGAGATGTTTCACGAGTGAGCCGAGATGTTATGGTTGTGCACGAGATGTTTAACGAGTGAGCCGAGATGTTACGGTTGTACACGAGATGTTTCACGAGTGAGCCGAGATGTTATGGTTGTACACGAGATGTTTCACGAGTGAGCCGAGATGTTATGGTTGTACACGAGATGTTTCACGAGTGAGCCGAGATGTTATGGTTGTACACGAGATGTTTAACGAGTGAGCCGAGATGTTACGGTTGTACACGAGATGTTTCACGAGTGAGCCGAGATGTTATATACTAACATCTTATCCACACAACTTCACAACCTCTTATACTCAAAACCACTTAACCTCACAACCACAAACACACACAATTATCATGGTGAAGATGGCGGAATTTGAAGCTTTTGCTTGTCCTTGTAAACGAGGAGACGTAATTCTGCGAGAATCGCATAAACCTTACTCCCTTGGTAAAAAATACTATGCGTGTCCTTTATCAAAGGTGAACAATTACATACTTTTTTGTGTGTTATATAAATAATTTGGTTAGTTGTTAAAAATAATAGTTTTTACTCTTTAACAGGGTGGGACAAAGGAGTTTGGATGCGATTTTTTTTATGGAAGGAGGAACGACTAGCCAAAATAACCGGTTCTCTTGGATCTTCAATGCCTCCAACTCATTCCGCAAGACCATCCATAACTCCAACTCGTTACACTGCAGGACCTTCAACATCGAGTCCTGGAAATACAGAGTGCTCAAACTGCATCAAACTGAATCACCAGATAATGGTACTCAATAAAATGCTAAAAGTGTATATGCATCCAAACAAACACACAATTGATTCAGCTGCCTTATTTCACGACCTTTATAATGACATGCTAGGTGATATGGGAAATCTTCGTATGCAGGTTGTTGTTTTTGCTGTTATTGTTGTTGTTGTTGCTGTTATTGTCGTTGTTGTTGTTTGTTGTGTTATTGTTGTTGTTTAATAAAATGTTGTTGTTGTTGTGAAAACTGATGTCGAATGTGCTTTATATTTTTAATTCGTACGCTTTAATGTTGGAGTAATACGTATGTTTTAAATTACATATGCACAAAGAATGGAACTGAAGGAACAATATCACAACTAACAATATCACAAAGAATGGAACTGAGGAGATGTTTAACGAAGGGCCGTTTGGTTTATGCTGTCCAAACAGGGCCGTTTGGTTTATGTTGTTTTGTTAACAATAGCCCACAAGGGCCATTTGGTTTATGCTGTCCAAACAGGGGTGTTTGGGATTGCTTATTTCCTGCACCAAAAGGATGTTTGGGTTTATGACCTTATTTGAAGAAACAATATCACAATTAACAAACACGAAGGCAAATATTTTATTTAAAACACGCAAGAGTTCTCAAACGAAAAACTCGACAACCAAACGAAACAACTCAAACTAAACAACTCGACAACCAAACGAAACAACTCAAACTAAACAACTCGACAACCAAACGAAACAACCCGTTTATTTTTTTTGCGGCTACTTTCCGCTTTGCTGGAACTCGCACCATCTTTTCCCTTCCTTGCTCTCATTTCCTTGATACGTGCAAACGTAGCTTCGAGATTTGTTACTCTATTTTCCAGATTACCAAATTCGGTGTCGAGGTCCAACGTGCTTTCAGCTTCATCGTCACCTCCAACAGCAGCAGCTTGAGCTTCAGCAGCACGTTGAGCTTCAGAAGCATCTAGCTCTTCCAAATACTCTCTATAGTACGACTTTCTCCTCAACCATTCCAGAATCTTGTCTCTCTGCCACGGTGCACAGTTCTCATAAGAACCATATTCATCAAAAATTTCCCAGCCCCAATGAGGTATAATTTCATTATACAGGAGCTCGTGTGATAAAGCCTTTGACCATTCCTGTTCCGGCGTTAAACCATCCATTGTTATGTGTGTTTTTTGTGAGAATTTACGTGTTTTGTGATAATTTCATTATACGATATATATAAGTAAAAAATTGGTGGGGTAAAAGGAAAATTTGGCGAGAAATACTTTCGGCAGGGACATGTCCCCGCAAAAAAGCCGCTAAATTTTGGCGCGATAAACTTACCTTTTTGGAGCCAAAATGTTTGACATTTTCAGCTGGGACATGTCCCCGCCAAAAACGAAAAATATGCATCTTTTCTTTCGGCAGGGACATGTCCCCGCCGAAAGGTAGAGAGGGGAAAAAAAGGCGGGAACGATTAAGCGCTCCAAAGTTTGGAAAATATGTGAAACATTTTCGGCGGGGACTCGTCCTCGCCAAAAGCCCGCGTTGAAAATTTTGTAAATGGTCAGCGAGACTTTGTGCCAGCTCAGCACATTTTTTGTCGTTTAGCGACTTTCGACGGGGACAGAAGCGTCCCCGCTAAAACTATGGTCGCCCGTCCTCTCTTTTGTTGTAGTGCATGGAAAGAGTGTGAGCTTGCAGGAAGATATTATGATTCATTGCTTGCCCACCCTTTAATAATCAACACCTTAATACTCTTTTGTAAGTGAATGCCAAATACCTCCCTGCAAATACTTTAAGTTACATATTTGTATGCTAAAAGGTTATTTTGGATCCTAAAGTGGCCTTGGTAGAATGGAAAAGGTGCTTCAGTTTCAAAGAAAGGTCTCATGTTCGATTTAGTGGAACATTCTTATTTTTTTTACTAGCATACTACCAAACATCTTTTAATGTTGTATTTAAAGTTTGCTACTTAAGCATAAGATGCTTCTAATTTTAACCATGTTTACTTTTTTCAGGCTAGAAGGTGGCACACAGCACCATTGCCAGTTACAAGTCCAAAGATAGAAGATAATACAAGAAGACATTTATTAGTACACGGCATAAAGATCCCACGAAATTTGTATATTAATAACTACATGTTGTTTATCACTTGATGGGACCAAAAGAGTAGCAATTATATTGTAATTTGACACATTAGTACTACTAACACACTGATGTAAAACAAGTGGCATTGTCTTATACATAATATGAGCCCATATAAAGCGTGAACATAGTAAAATCTATATGATAAGCACAACAAAATCTAGATGATACAACAAAGAAAAAAAAAGACGGTTACTGAGAAAATGCACAAATCCTTTGCTAATTTGTCGCATAGAGAAAACGCAAAAATCTTATACAAACATTTGCTGAATCCATGTTCCTGAAACCTTATGCCTGCTTTCATCTTTCGTAAAGACATATTTTGTTTAGTGATTACTATATTGTATAGTGGCATTTTACTTTCCAGCAATATAGAAACTAACGATTTAAGTGACACAAACTTTACTTTGCAATGTTTGTAGGCTTGGCACGTGATCTACAAAAATGGTTACGGGATATAAAACCAACACAAATACGAACCTACTGGTAGCAAAAGTTTGCAGGCTTGGCACATGGATTTTACAAGTTTATACATAATTTTTGAGAGCACTTATGTGCAATTTGGATAGACAGGTTTTTAAAGCTTTACCTACTCTATTTAAGGCATTTATTTGTAGTTTTATATGCAAACACTAATGGACTTGCAAGATACAAAAATAAAAAAACCAGCCCGCTTTCTACTTAAAAAAGAACTACTGTGCAATAATCAACGACACCCGTTGCCCACCTCGTTATACTAAATGCCGTTTGAAACGACACATTTTGGTGTCATTTTGGACTTTGGGTACCACTTGGACCATTTCTTTGTCCGGCCCATTTTGGCATGTGAAGGGTGTTTCCTTTATTTTAGGCCTGCTACCCATTTGGTTTTCTTGATCGTAAGTAGAAGAAGCTATGACGCATGTAGAATGCTACTATCTTCTATTTTTATAATATTCGTTATATAAACAGCTAATGTACGTCAAAAAGACCTTTAAAGAAGTCACGACTTAAAAAATACATGTGGCAACAACAAATTAGCCCCGCTGCAACGCGCGGCCACGTTCTCACTCGTTAGTAAACATATGTAATAGGCATTAAAGTAATATATATACTAAGAGGGTGCTTTTTTCCACTTAATGAGTGAGCCTAAAGCCCTATATAACAACTCTGAAATTTCGGGTGATTATTTTACTATTTATGTTTATTTATTATCTAACTTTAACATTTTGAAATTTCTTGGTCAATATCTAAATCATATTCTATTATATTTTCAATTGAGTAAAAATTTCATTTTTTTACTTTTCACCAGATTTAGCGATTTTCGCGTTTCTAGCTATTCATGAGCCGTGTTTTGGATTTCTATCCGCTTTCATGTCATTAGTGGTTTAATATTCCATCATATGCTCCTAGTATTCAAAAATTTCTATATTTCACATTTTCTGTTTCGTTTCACGGTTATGTCAAATTTTGGTAACAACTCGCGTTTTCAGTCTGCGTTTTTTATTTTTAATTTCGTTTTAACACTCCGGAAAACCCAAGGCTCCCAAGAAATATTAAAATTAGCCATTTTAACACTTCATAACAATTTCATAATATTTTTATAACACTTTTCTAAAATTCACGTTTTCAGGTCACCCGGTACTTCGTAATTCGCGTTTTTAAGACCGTACACTTGATTTAAATCCCACAAACACACTAATAGACCAAATATTAATCCAATATTAATAAAATCTGATCTTTAACTTTATTTTTCAAGCTTTGGTCATTCACCACTCTTCACCCTTCCAATTTACCACTTAAAACCCCTAAATACTACTCATTACCTTTCATAATCCACTCCAACACTTATACATATCATTCACACTTTATTTACGGCATTTATTTGTAGTTTTATATGGAAACACTAATGGACTTGCAAGATACAAAAATAAAAAAAACCAGCCCGCTTTCTACTTAAAAAAGAACTACCGTGCAATAATCAACGACACCCGTTGCCCACCTCGCTATACTAAATGCCATTTGAAACGACACATTTTGGTGTCATTTTGGACTTTGGGTACAACTTGGACCATTTCTTTGTCCAGCCCATTTTGGCATGTGAAGGGTGTTTCCTTTATTGTGGTGGTGGCGTGACGGCGTTCGGGTATCAAACGAGCTCCTCGTGAGCTCAAATGCTCCAGAAAGGATAAGGGTGGCCTGATCTACGTTTTGGTGAAATTTGGTGGTTGGCCGGAAAAAGTTCCGGCGACGGTGGTGGCCGGCAGACGACGGTGGTTGTCCGATGAATGGGAGAAAGAGAGAGAATTATGTGTGAGTGTGTGTGTGTGTGTTTTATGGGAAAGAAATAATAAAAAATGTTTTTATATGGTGTGAGGGACTAAAGATGGACAATATAAAGTAGAGGGGGTGCAGTGTAACTTGTGGGCGGAGGGGGTATATGTGTCAACTTTGTGAAACTTTTACGATAGTCACTGTGGGACCCATTTGACGTACCAAACGGACTCGAAAAATTATGAAACTTGCGCCATTGTTCTCGAAATAATTTTTCTAGTAAAAACGAGTATAAATATGCGTAACTTTCTCGAAGTTAATTTATTTGGAAAATTCGATTCGTTTTGTGCTTTCTAGGTTGTGCTGACATAATAAAGGGATAACGCTCACGTTTCTCAAGATATCTCACGTTTCTCAAGTTCAAATAAGTTCAGGAAAAGTTCAAATACTAAGGTGATGCAAAAATAAATATTTGGCTAGTGAAAAGGGTTTGGAAAATTACCGGATGTTACAGCACATACATCATATTGGGAAATCCGTCCTGGATTTCAGTTTAACTTATTAGTTCTGGTTTCAAAAAGGTGAGGGTACTTGCGTTTGAACTCGTCTTCGCGTTCCTAGGTGAATTCGGGTCCTCTCTTGGAATTCCAACGAGCTTTCACAATGGGAATAAGGATCCTCTTTAGTCGTTTGACCTCACGTTCCATAATCTCGACGAGCTCCTCAATAAAGCTCAATTGCTCATCAATCTGAATCTCATCGAGTGGAATTACGGCTGTCTCATTGGATAAAAACTTCTTCAAATTTGACACGTGGAAGGTAGGGGTGTACTCTACTAAGATCGGGAGGTAGTTCCAGTCTGTAGGCTACATGACCAACCTTTTTCAAAATCTTGAATGGTCCAATGTACCTCGGATTCAGCTTTCCTCGCTTACCAAACGGTATCAAGCCTTTTCATGGTGAGACTTTCAACATAACATTATCTCCAACTTGAAATTCTAGTGGTTTACGCCTCACATCTGCGTAGCTCTTCTGTCGGTCTCTTGCAGTTTTCAATCGGTTCTTAATTTGCACGATCTTCTCGGTCGTCTCACGAACAATATCAGGCCCAATGACCTGAGCTTCTCCTACTTCAGCCCAACAAATGGGTGATCGTCATTTTCGACCATACAATGCTTCAAACGATGCAGCCTTAATGCTTGTATGATAACTGTTATTGTACGAAAACTCAATCAAAGGCAAATGGGTATCCCCCCCATTTCCAAAATCAATTACACATACTCGAAGCATATCTTCTAAAGTCTGAATTATCCTTTCACTTTAGCCATCGGTTTGCATGTGGTATGCAGTACTCATGTCGAGGTTCGTGCCAAAGGCATCCTGAAGTGATTGCCAGAAGTTAGAAGTAAATCTGCTGTCTCAGTCAGAATGATAGATATTGGTGCTCCATATCTCGTTACTATTTCCTTCACATAAAGTCTAGTCAACTTGTCCGTACTGTAGTTTTCTTTGATGGGTAGAAAATGTGCTGATTTCGTTAGTTGATCGACTATAACCCAAATAGCGTTGAAACCAGTTGAAGTCCTTGGAAGTTTGGTGATGAAGTCCATAGTAATCCATTCCCATTTCTATTCGGGAATCTCAGGCTGCTGTAGAAGACCATACGATTTCCGATGTTCAGCTTTAACTTTCGCACACGTAAGACGCCTGCGAACATAATCGGCAACGTCGGCTTTCATGTTTGGCCACCAATATAACTCCTTGAGATCGTGATACATCTTGTCGGATCCTGGGTGTATAAAGTACTTCGACTTATGAGACTCGAGCATGATTAAGTCTCGCAGTCCTCCAAAACGCGGTACCCAACTTCTTCCCTTAAAACACAAAGTTCTATCGGAACGCTTCTCAAACTTCTTCTGTATCATACCATAGAGGTTCTCACTCTTGAGGTCTTCTTGTTTCACGGCTTTTGCCTGAGCATGGAGAATCTGGGCGGGAGGGTTTGAATTAATAGTCAAAACTAAAGCTCGAACTCGTAGTGGCTTCAACCGTTCCTTACGGCTCAAGGCATCAGCCACGATGTTCGCTTTTCCCGGGTGGTATCGGATCTCACAGTCGTAGTCGCTTAAGGTTTCCAACCATCATCGTTGCCTCATATTCAATTCCTTCTGTTCCAAAATATGTTGAAGGCTCTTGTGATCGGTAAAGACAAGACACTTCGTCCCATATAAGTAGTGCCTCCACATTTTGAATGCAAAAACCACTGCTCCTAACTCCAAATCATGTGTGGTATACTTCTCCTCATAAGTCTTATGTTATCGGGAAGCATATGCCATGACTTTCCCTCGTTGCATCAAAACTGCTCCTAACCCTTGATATGATGCATCACAATAAACCACGAAATCTTACACTCCATCTGGTAATGCCAAAATTGGTGCACTGCAAAGTTTTTGCTTCAGGGTTTGAAATGCTTATTCTTCATCCTTTCCCCACACATACTTCTTATCCTTTTAAGTCAACGTAGTTAACGGTTTAGATATTTTGGAGAATCCCTTGATGAATCTCCTGTAATATCCAGCCAATCCCAAAAACTGACGGATTTCTGTGGCGTTAGAAGGCATTGGCTAGTTCTCAATAGCTTCAATCTTCGCGGGATCCACATGTAACCCTTCGCTGTCAATCACATGACCAAGAAATTGTACCTTGCGAATCCAAAATTCGCACTTAGAGAACTTTGCGTACAATTGCTCTTCCTTGAGCAACTTAAGAATCATCGTCAGGTGTTGCTTGTGTTCTTCTTCACTCTTGGAGTAGATCAAAATGTCGTCGATGAAAACTATGACAAACTTGTCCAAATATGGTTTACACACTCGGTTCATGAGGTCCATGAATACAGCAGGTGCGTTTGTCAAACCAAATGGCATCACTTGAAACTCATAGTGGCCATAGCGAGTCCTAAACGCTATCTTGGGAATATCCTCTTCCTGGACTCTGAGTTGATGATAACCTGACCGTAAATCTATCTTGGAGTAGTAACCTGATCCTTGTAGTTGGTCGAGCAAATCGTCGATCCTAGGTAACGGGTAGCGATTCTTCACTGTTAGCTTGTTTTGTTCACGGTAGTCAATACACATTCTAAATGACCCGTCCTTCTTCTTCACGAATAACACCGGTGCTCCCCAGGGTGAGGAACTAGGTCGAATAAACCCTTTATCCAACAACTCTTGCAACTGCTTAGACAACTCTTGCATCTCCGTCGGAGCTAGTCGATACGGTGCACGTGCCACAGGTGCAGCTCCTGGAACTAGGTCAATCAGAAATTCCACTTGTCGAACCGATGGAAGTCTAGGCAGATCTTCAGGAAATACTTCAGGAAAATCACGCACAATCGGAACATCCTCGAGTCGCTTCTCTCCCGACTCCTTCTTGGACACATGTGCTAGGAATGCATGACATCCTTTCTCGATGTATTTCAAGGTCTTAATACAAGATATGATATTCAAACGGGTTCCGCTACGGTCTCCGCGGACAACCAAGGTTTCACCATTGAGAGGGATATGAACAACTCGTTCACCACAAATGATACTCAATGGGCATGAGATCGATACTAAATGGGTGATCTAGAAGGTTTAGGGTACAGTCTCGGATTACGGTGCAAGTGTTAACTAAGTTGCCATTAGCTAGGTCAATACTATAGCTGGTGTCTAGGAAGGTAGGGGTGAGGTTAAGTAGTGGTGAAATCGTAGAAGATACAAAACTCATATCGGCACCAGAATCGAATAAAAATTTAACACGAAGATTGTTGAGTAGAAACGTACCGGTGACCACATTCGAATCCTGCTGCTGCTCCCCATTGCCCATCACATATGCTCTACCACAAGCGCCTTCAGTTCTCCGACCAGTGTTCTTTGGGCAATGACTCTTGTAGTGACCACGCTCTCCACATCCAAAACAAGTTACCACTGGCTGTGTGTTACTCCCAGTAGCCACAGCTCTGCCCTTACAATGCTTAGCAACATGTCAAACCATATGACATTTCTGAAACTTAGCTGTTCATGGTCCAGCATGATGCTGATTACACTTATCACAAAATGGATGTGACCCAGCATACCCTCCAAATTGTGCTGGTGCAGCCACATAAGCCCTGACAGTCTCTTGTCTTCTGTTTTGCTGGTGGTGATGATTGTTGTTACGGTACTAGTTGTTGTTGTTGTTGTGGTGATGGTTATGGTAAGGGTGACTGTTGTTGTTGCGGTTGTTGAAGTTGTTGTAGTTGTTGTTTCTCCTATTGTCCTCCCACTTTCGTTTCCTGTCATAGTTATTACCCTTCTGAACAGTGCCATGCTTAACCACTTGATCCATAAGTCGTTCAGATATGCGAATAGCATCATCCAGATTCTGAGAGTTTTAAGATGTCACGTGCCCTTCAATACTAGAAGGTAAACCACCAATGAACTTCGCCAGTAATTTCTCATTATCTGGCACCATGTGAGCACAGAAAACCTTCAATTCTTGAAATCGTCACACATAAGTAACAAGATCAACACTCTTTACAGCCAAATGGTAGAACTCAGTATCCAAGTTCCTCATATTACTACGAAAACAATACTTCTTGACCATCTCCTTCTTAAATTCTTCCCATGAAGTATTATAAGCATTCCCTAACCCCATATCCTGAGCATAAGCATTCCACCAAGACAATGCATGCTCCACCAAGGTACCTGTCGCATACTTCACCTTGCAATCCTCAGAACAGTTACTCCTTAGAAACACCGACTTCATTTTCTCAAACCACTGAGTTAAACCAACAGCTCCTTTAGTTCCTTTAAAAGTAGTAGGCCTACAATTCATGAACTCCTTATAAGTACAGAAATGGTTCTCATTGACAGCTTGCACTCCTGCTTGTCCAACATTCGGGTTGCCAACACCTGCTTGCCCGACAAGCGCCGCGGCTATGCCATCATCAATCAGCTTCTGGATCGCAGCTGGGGTCATCTTCCTAGGTGGCATAATTCTATCAATCATTACAAATGTACAACACTGTAAGTATTTGATTAACGTAACAGAATCACATCACAAGATAAACAACACCATGATATCATCATAATATAGCACACATTCAACATCAATAATAGTACATCACCAAAATACATCATAGATTTAATACTTGCTATATGTCTTACAAGATATGCAAAACGATTACAAGTTTCTGATAAAATCTACTAACTGAAACTATTCAGTTTAGTACATACAAAGGTAAACCACTATCATGATACTAAACTACCATAGATAAGACGAGCTCGACACTTTCACTGACGATCTCCCTCTTACCTAGCCAAAACATCAATACTGTCATCAAAACGGAAACGCGCCATCCTATCATAGTACGCCTGCCACTGCATGTCATGGATCTCATCCCTCAACTCCTGAATACTACGCTGGTAGTGACAACTATCGATATCAGTGAACACCGCTCCAAGGTCCAACTTCTCCACAATCTTCTCGACCTCTGTCATCCTCTGCTCTAACGACGCTAAACGCTCCCGAATCTCTGTATCTGCCTTCTCTGTAGAACTCAACCTCGCAGCCTGCTCATACAACTCCACATACAAATCACCTGTAGCTCTCCTTCCTCAACTCTAAAACATCAGACTGCGCGCACACAATCGCCTAGACATCGACGTATAACGGCCCTGGCACCAAGAGATGTCCTGCCTCAAACGACTCAGCTCGACTCTGAGCTCGGTAGGGGCAACTCGCTGTGCAGTCGAAGACTCGCCGATCTCAAACGTAGATGTCACCTCTGTAGCTAGAGCGTGACCCAATGCATCTGAAGTATCGAACTCATAAGTAATGTCCGACACTACTGGTGAAGCTGGCATGGGGAGAGCCTCCTGCTCCTCCTCCAATGGCTCCTCGTCATCATCGTCATCATCATCATCATCATCCATCTCCTCATCATCATCCATCTCCTCATCATCGTCCATCTCCTCATCATCGTCTATCTCATCATCCTCCGGGTGAGGTACATCAATAGGGTGTGGGTCCTCCTCTAGACTCGGTGGTGCAAGTAACTGATCAACGGGTGCAACTGATAACTGACCGGTAGGACTAGTGTAGGCATAATACTCTACAAGTAGTATCGGGAAAAGTATTAAAATTCTAGCCAAATTTTTATAAAAATAGTTTTATATGAAGTGAGATAGCAGCGGAAAATCCAAGCATATAATAGTGCAAAGCATGCACACATAAAAGTTTAAGTAAAGCAATTAAAGAGCGAAGTGGCACGGATGGCTGATGGCTATCGATTTAGAAAACGTTTTGACACACACAAAAATGTTTACAGTCGAGTATGACCTCGTTCTCTTTAAACAGTGGCTCTCATATCATTCTGTAACATCCCCAACTCGGAATATGGCAGCGGAACGGAGCTTGGGGTGCTACGTGAGGGGTAAGACAGTCACATCCATAGAAAACGATCTCATAACGAGACGTTTTAGTAAAAACATATCATTCGAATAAAAAATTAAACATTTAGAGTCTAAAAGACTCTCAACCATAAGTTGCAGCGGAAATAAAACATAGTTTAAAAAGGTTTTTCGAATGATAAAGTAGTAGAGATAGATAGTAAAGCCCAAGATAGCTATCAAAAGTCTTCGACCACTCCCGGTGCCCACAAATATGCATCAATTACCTGAGATAAAACATGCTAAAAAGTCAACACAAAGGTTGAGTGTAATCCACAGGTTTAATAAATAAACAGTTGAGCACAAGATTTTAAGTCTGGAAGATATATATAACAAATACAAATATCGGGTAAGCGTCAAATAATTCTGCTAAGCTCATGACACACAAAGCGTTAACCGGCACCAATAACCTTGGCGTAAGTCGACAGTAACCGCGGAATTTCATAATATAATAGTTGCCCCCAAAGCTAGGTGCTTTGCCAGATACCTAGTAAAACTCGAATATAGTACATCACATGCGGACCGACCTTAGTCCACATGGTGGGAAGGTCAATTCCTATAGACCTATAAACTATAATCCCGCTCACTCGCAAGTGATTAATAGTTCATGATCGAGGGACTTGCTTTTGGCAAGGACGGTACTTAGCATTATCGTTTAAGTTAGGAATAGCATACCAATAAACAATTGTGCTCATAAAAATAAGTAAATAACATGTATCTCCCTCATAGGTTTATAAACAATTTGAAAGTAAAAGTGGGGCTACGAATCACACCTTAGTAGTAGATGAATTAAGATATCACAATATGATCAGATGGGATAGCACAGCAAATGAACCTCAGCACAACCTAATATGCGAATAATATGTCTCAGCAATAAACCTCAAATCGATTTATAAAGTAATACTTGTATTTGAAATGGAAATGTTTTATTTCAATGGCGTTTGAGAGAAATAATGTTTAAGACTCGTGTGGATATGAGAAGTTAAGATAATAAAAGTCGGCAAGCACAAACGGGTACGAAGAAAATAATGACGAAAAAGGAGAAGAACTAAGATTAAGAAGAAGAGTAAAATAATAAAGAAAAGAAAGAAAACATCAATAAGTTGTTTCGGTATTTTACCCATTTCCCAAATAGTTGATAAAACATCACGATTTAGGAAGAAAACGTATAAGTTTCGAAAAGGTTTTTAGGATATTGAGTAATCATAAACGATTAAGTTATAAAAGATTTTATCGAAATTTGGGCATGATGCGTCCGTTTATAAAGCATTTCCAAGTCGTTACGACTCTTGAATATAAGTTTTATTGTCACATTTTACAAGTTAAATATATATAATTGGACACTATCATTCGCGTATATATTAGTTGTCAAGTTTATCGACCATTTTGTGTATGTTCGGGTCCAAATATGTTAAGCTCTTATGAGTCTAACATACTCTTCCGTCTCAATTACCAAAATCGTCCATAAGGTCCATCGGCTAATACCGTAAATCATATCCCATATTCAACTAATTTCTGAAACACCAATCGATAAACAACTAAATAAATAAGTAACGGAAACAAGAATAAAAAGACAAAACTATTATAAAGTTGACTCGAGACTAAACCAAATAAACTCGACTCTTGTCGTGACTCCCCGTGAGTCACGGCTCGACTCACATTGAGCCTAGGTAGCTCTCGGCTAGGACACAATATCACTAAACCAAAACCAAACCCGAGACATAAACAATCCTAATAACACCCTTGCCGTGACTCGCCTCGAGTCACGGCTTGACTCTTATCCAAGCCGTATGGCTCTCGGCCCTAAACAAACTAATCCGAAATCAAACTAAACACAATAACAAACCAACATCTTATGCCGTGACTCATCTTGAGTCACGACTTGACTCGATATGAGTCATGTACTCCTCGGCTAACGCAAAACACAAACCGAATCTAAACAACGATATCCAAACCAAACACAAATCCTAAACAACAACCAATAACCTATGCCGTGAGCCCGTGACTCCCTTGAGTCACGACTCACACCTCATCGAGCCGTGGTGGCTCTCGGCCTAACCACAAACAAACAAATCCAAAACCAACATAAACACAAGTCAATATAATACTCCTCACGGCTTGACTCACCTTGAGTCACGGCTTGACTCGATTGGAGTCTTGCACCCTTCGGCCTATGCAACATCATATTCGAACCCAAACAAAAACAAATCCAAATCCAACTCCAAGACCACTCACAAACAAACCAAACTAATCCTAAGCCCACGCCGTGACTCACCACGAGTCACGGCTCGACTCACCATGAGCCGTAGCCCACGACCGAGACCAATCTGAACTAAAAACAATCTAACTCTAAATCCAAACTATACAAACATGGAACACGTCAATATAGATAAAAAATAAAACAAAATAACCAAAACTCGCCTCGAGTCAACTCGACTCGCGAGTTGACTCCGCTGAGTCACGTGACTCAGACCTAGTCGAGATCAAACCAACTAGATCCTCACGATTTTGATAAAAACAAATGGTTTTTAATTATTAAAAATCGGTTTTAATAAATTTTAGGGTTAGGGGTTCGATTTAAATTAAAAACAAAGGAAAAGGTGGCGCGTGAGGGTTTTACCGAGAAGAAAGGGGGTGGGTGAAGCGGCGGTGGGTGGTGGTGTTGATTGTGGTGGTGGCGTGACGGCATTCGGGTATCAAACGAGCTCCTCGTGAGCTCAAATACTCCAGAAAGGATAAGTGTGGCCTGATCTACGTTTTAGTGAAATTTGGTGGTTGGCCGGAAAAAGTTTCGGTGACGATGGTGGCCGGCAGACGGCGATGGTGGTCGGCGGTGGTGGTTCGATGAATGGGGGAGAGAGAGAGAATTATGTGTGAGTGTGTGTGTGTTTTATGGGAAAGAAATAATAAAAAATGTTTTTATATGGTGTGAGGGACTAACGATGGACAATATAAAGTAGAGGGGGGTGCGGTGTAACTTTTGGGCGGAGGGTGTATATGTGTCAACTTTGTGAAACTTTTACGATAGTCACTGTGGGACCCATTTGACATACCAAACGGACTCGAAAAATTATGAAACTTGCGCCATTGTTTTCAAAATATTTTTTCAAGTAAAAACGAGTATAAATATGCGTAACTTTCTTGAAGTTAATTTATTTGGCAAATTCGATTCATTTTGTGCTTTCTAGGTTGTGCTGACATAATAAAGGGATAACGCTCACGTTTCTCAAGATATCTCACGTTTCTCAAGTTTAAATAAGTTTAGGAAAAGTTCAAATACTAAGGTGATGCACAAATAAATATTTGGCTAGTGAAAAGGGTCTGGAAAATTACCGAATGTTACAACACATACATCATATTGGGAAATCCGTCCCAGATTTCAGTTTAACTTATTAGTTCTGGTTTCAAAAAGGTGAGGGTACTTGCGCTTGAACTCGTCTTCGCATTCCTAGGTGAATTCGGGTCCTCTCTTGGAATTCCAGCGGACTTTCACAATGGGAATATGACTCCACTTTAGTCGTTTGACCTCACATTCCATAATCTCGATGGGCTCCTCAATAAAGTTCAATTGCTCATCAATCTGAATCTCATCGAGTGGAATTACGGTTGTCTCATCGGATAAACACTTCTTTAAATTTGACACGTGGAAGGTGGGGTGTAGTCTACTAAGCTCGGGAGGTAGTTCCAGTCTGTAGGCTACAGGACCAACCTTGTTCAAAATCTTGAACGGTCCAATGTACCTCGGGTTTAGCTTTCCTCGCTTACCAAACCGTATCAATCCTTTCCATGGTGAGACTTTCAAAATAACCTTATCTCCAACTTGAAATTCTAGTGGTTTACGCCTCACATCTACGTAACTCTTCTGTCGGTCTCTTGCAGTTTTCAATCGGTTCTTAATTTTCACTATATTCTCGGTCGTCTCACGAACAATATCCGGCCCAATGAGCTGAGTTTCTCCTACTTCAGCCCAACAAATGGGTGACCGACATTTTCGACCATACAATGCTTCAAACGATGCAGCCTTAATGCTTGTATGATAACTGCTGTTGTACGAAAAATCAATCAAAGGCAAATGGGTATCCCACCCATTTCCAAAATCAATTACATATGCTCGAAGCATATCTTCTAAAGTCAGAATTATCCTTTCACTTTGGCCATCGGTTTGCGGGTGGTATGCAGTACTCATGTCGAGGTTCATGCCAAAGGCATCCTGAAGTGATTGCCAAAAGTTAGAAGTGAATCTGTTGTCTCGGTCAGAGATGATAGGTATTGGTGCTCCATATCTCCTTACTATTTCCTTCACATAAAGTCTAGTCAACTTGTCCATACTGTAGTTTTCTTTGATGGGTAGAAAATGTGCTTATTTCGTTAGTCGATCGACTATAACCCAAATAGTGTTGAAACCAGTTGAAGTCCTTGGAAGTTTGGTGATGAAGTCCATAGTAATCGATTCCTATTTCCATTCGGGAATCTCAGGTTGCTGTAGAAGACCAGACGGTTTCTGATGTTCAGCTTTAACTTTCGCGCACGTAAGACACCTGCGAACATAATCGGCAACGTCGACTTTCATGTTTGGACACCAATATAACTCCTTGAGATCGTGATACATCTTGTTGGATCCTGGGTGTATAGAGTACTTCGACTTATGAGACTCGAGCATGATTAAGTCTCGCAGTCCTCCAAAACGCAGTGCCCAACTTCTTCCCTTAAAACACAAAGTTCCATTGGAACGCTTCTTAAACTTCTTCTGTATCATACCATAGAGGTTCTCACTCTTGAGGTCTTCTTGTTTCACGGCTTCTGCCTGAGCATGGAGAATCTGGGTGGGAAGGTTTGAATTAATAGTCAAAACCAAAGCTCGAACTTATAGTGGCTTCAACCGTTCTTTACGGCTCAAGGCATCAACCACGACGTTCGCTTTTCCCGGGTGGTATCGGATCTCACAGTCATAGTCTCATAAGGTTTCCAACCATCATAATTGCCTCATATTCAACTCCTTCTGATCCAAAATATGTTGAAGACTCTTGTGATCGGTAAAGACAACACACTTCGTCCCATATAAGTAGTGCCTCCACATTTTGAGTGCAAAAACCACTGCTCCTTACTCCAAATCATGTGTGGTATACTTCTCCTCATGAGTCTTAAGTTGTCGGGAAGCATATGCCATCACTTTCCCTCGTTGCATCAAAACTGCTCCTAACCCTTGATATGATGCATCACAATAAACCACGAAATCTTCCACTCCATCTGGTAATGCCAAAATTGGTGCACTGCAAAGTTTTTTGCTTCAAGGTTTGAAATGCTTCTTCTTGGTCCTTTCCTGTAACACCCCCAAATCAGATCACAACGGAAAGGATATCTGGGGTGCTACGTAATTGGATCAAAACACAAGTAATAGAGAACGGATTTTCTAATCTGTTTTAAAGCTTCATTAATTAAAACATAAGTTTTACATAATTATGAGATGCGGAATACAAGGCCCATAATAGTTTTAAGTTTTCCCGTAGTACAAAAACTTTCATCATGAGTGTTATGTGTACACTCCAAAAGTGTGCCTATGCCCTTGCCAAGCGTTGCCTTGTATCATCATATCAAACAACTAAACACCTGATAAAACATACTAAAAGTCAGCAAAAAGCTGGTGAGTTCATAGGTTTACATAAAGCAGTAAAGTTGGACCAATAAGTTTACAAGTTAACATTATAATGTGCATAATGTTATACGAAAGGCTACTACGGTGTGCTAAGTTCCCTGTTACCGAAGCTACGACAGTGTGCATGAAATGAGTTCATGTAATAATAAGGCCCGACAAGTGTTCTATCCCTTGACACTTGTAGTTCGACATGGTATACATCCGTTTGTCTTATCTGGATTGTTGGCTCTCCAAAACGGATGGAGGTGTCACCCTCAATAGATCTATTTATATCACTCGTGCTTCCCAGTGGGAACTAACGGTACATGAGTATGGGTATGAATTTGGGATACAATACTTAGGCTAACACGTAATAGTTTTTCAAACAAAAGCATTGTTTAAATGGTCCATAAAAGTAAGCATGTTTCTCACCCCAAGTTTGCAAAGCAAATACGAGTTAAAAGTGGGGCTACGAACTCACCTCGAGTGTAACTGGCAAAGGTGAAATGTGATATCAAGTGAATTATGGGAACGGCTCCAACACACGACCTGAATAATAGGGAAGTCTGAGATTTTGATAGTTTTGGCTTAATACGAATAATGAGTGTGAAAATGAGTAACGGATAACGAATTTGGTTAGTGATGAGAGTGAATGATATGCTTAAAATGCTTAAAGTTCAAAAATAATATTATATATAATATTATCTTATTTTTATGTTATTGAATTCATAAATATCGTTTCCTCGAAAGTGGTTGAATGATACGTTAAGTTTATTCGTTAGAATACATTATATAATTATATAAACGTAACGTATTTGAATATGTTGTACGAATTGTAAAATGCTCGTGTTTGAATTGAAATAGTGTAAAACATGAAATGGAATATGCATGAAATAAAGTTACTGTATGGTCCCTGTACTTATACGAATTTTACACTTTTTACCCTAACGGAGTAACTTTTGCACCGTTAGTCCTTGGTTAGTTATTAATTACATTTTTAGTCCAAAAGGGTCCAATATTACATTTTAAGCCTTCTGTTTACTGGATAAACAATTTCCACCCACAAGTTACTGAAATGACAGTTTGAGACCTATTTATATGAAAGTGACACTTTTAACCCGATATGTAGAAATATTTGCAAATTAAGTCCAAAAATCACAAAAATGATGTAATAAGTTTTATGAAAGTTGTAATAGATTCAAATAGCTTATTTGAGTCTTATTGAACTGCTTATTACCCAAAAGTGCTTATTAGGTGATTATTGGGCCTTAACGATTTAAAACAAGGCCCAATAAGAAATTCTGATTCGTTGGGTTTAAAAATATTTTGGGCTTGTCATTGGGCTTATTTAATGGTCTTAAAAACATATCAAAACAGCTTATACCAACTGCTTATCGAGAGTGCTTATTTTGAGCTAAATGGGCTAAAAAGCCCACTCGAATAAATATGTGAATTAGAAGACTGTTTCGAGTAGCGATAGGTTTGAAGTTTAAAAAGGACTTTTACGAGCTTATGAGTCGAGCTTATTTTAACAGCTTATTAGCTGAGCTTGTAGTGAATTAGTTTGAGCATTTTAACCCATATGTTGTATGTATAAAAAGGGATTTTATGGGGTCATTCTTGGTCGACAAAATGAATAAGTCCAATATGATAAAATGACATATGAACGAGTGATATGCAACATATGATCAAAACATGTCTCGTTAAGTGATCTAATGATGGAATAAATGCCGAATAAATGTATAACATGATTATTCTAGCCTTCCATGAATAGGAGGTCAAATGTATATACGAAATAAATAACAAGAAAACGTAAAAATGCATAGGAAGTTAAATATGATCGAATGAAATATATATAAGATGCATGATATATCGAAAACGTGAATAAGAGTAGGAAATGAGTTTGTGAAGCTTACTACACCCAAAATGTGGTGTGAAAAGAATTAGGATGAACTAGAACTCGGATGGAATTCACGTATCACATTAGAACTATCACAAAGGTGTCGAGTTCGATTTGTATGCTTGGAAAATGATTCAAAATGCTAGAGAAAAGGCTCCTTCTTCTTGAGGCTCGAACTAGGGAGTAAAAGGACTATAGAAATATGTGTGGGAAGTTTAAGTGTGAATGGGAGTTATGAGTGAGTGATCGAACGTATATATGCATGTATGTATAGAGTTTTATGGTATTTTAATACACTAACTTGGGTGATTAGATGGCTTGCAGGATTTAGATAGGATTTTAGGGGAATAATACTTGAGTACATTGGTATTAAGGGGGGGGGTTGAGTGTAGCTTTGGCTATGTTTCAAGTTGCAAGTATATATGTCTCGTTCGACATATAAAGTGTTCAAACAACTATTTTAACGTGTCCAAATGTGTAAGAAGGTGAGAAACAATGTTGTGAACTCATATTTGACTAGGAATAAATAAAAGACATAGGTGAAAATTAGTTTGGTCGAGTTTGGGGTACAACTTGAATGAACTTGTGCATGTGTCGAGTGAGGTTTACTTTGAGTCTCGTTTAATGATCAAACGTTCGAATGAGAAAGTGAGACTTGTCATCCTGATTATTTGGTGTATGAAGATTCGAGTGATGTAAAATGTAGTATAGGTTTAGTGTCGAGATCACAAAATATAAAGGCCAAGTGATCTTGTGTTGGTTCGAGTGGATTAAAGAGAAATAATAAAATTGGGTTGGGCTTGAATAGTAATAGGCTCATAATTGGGCCAAGAATTGTAATGTGGATCTGTTTGGTTGTTTATTAGTATAAGTGATTGTCGTGGTCCGTGTGTGAGCTCGTTCCAATGTATTGTGAATCACGTATCAACGTGTTTGAATTATTGTAGTGTAATAACAAAATTTTATGAGATAACTTCTCATTTTTAAGGTAAAATCATTAATAGGTGTCAGAAAATAAATAATGTGCATTTTTTGATAAAGTAATTATTATTAATAAAATGGGAAAATTACCATTTGTCACAGCCTCCTAGCCTTATTTGAATGTTGTCCCGACATTCAATTCGTGTAATCAAATGAAGATACGAAAAGATGGGGATATTTGGCCTTGAATTCGTCTTCACGTTCCCACGTGAATTCAGGGCCTCTTCGGGAATTCCAACAAACCTTGACAATTGGTATTCGACTATGTTTCAATCTCTTGACCTCTCGGTCCATGATTTCAACAGGTTCTTCGATTAAGTGTGGTCGATTGTCAATCTCGATTTATTCGAGAGGAATAGAAAGAGTTTCCTCGGACAAACATTTCTTTAGATTGCATACATGAAAGACATCATGCACATTGTTTAGTTCTTGCGGCAGCTTGAGTCAGTGCGCTACCAGTCCGATTCTTTCTAGAATTTCGAAAGGTCCAATGTAATGAGGATTTAGTTTTCCACGTTTTCCAAAGTGTATCACGCCTTTCCATGGCGAAACTTTCAACATGACTCTATCCCCTACTTGGAACTTAAGAGGTTTACGTCTCTTGTCAGCATAGCTCTTTTGTCTATCTTGTGCAGCTTGCATCTTGCTACGAATCTGCACAATCTTTTCAGTTGTCTCATGGATGAGTTCGGGACCTGTGAGTTGACTGTCTCCCACTTCAGTCCAACAAATGGGTGATCGACACTTACATCCATAAAGTGCCTCGAATGGTGCAGCTTTTATACTTGTATGATAGCTGTTGTTGTATGAGAATTCGACTAGGGGAAAATGTCCGTCCCATCTCTTTCCGAAGTCAATAACACAATCTCGGAGCATGTCCTCCAAAGTTAGAATGGTTCTTTCGCTTTGGCCGTCTGTTTGGGGATGATAAGTTATACTCATGTCGAGTTTAGTCCCCAAAGCTTTCTGGAGTGACTGCCAAAAGTTTGAAGTGAAGCGACTGTCGCGATCAGAGATGATCAAAATTGGTACTCCATGTCTAGAGACTACTTCTTTCAGATATAAACGAGTGAGTTGATCCATGCTATCAGTTTCTTTGATGGGAAGAAAATGTGCAGATTTGGTGAGTCTGTCAACAATCACCTAAATCGTGTCATATCCACTGGATGTTCTTGGTAGTTTGGTTATGAAGTCCATAGTTTTTCGGTTCCATTTCCATACAGGGATTTCAGGTTGCACATGTAATCCGAACGGTTTCTGATGTTCAGCCTTAACTTTAGAACAAGTTAAGCATTTACCGACATATAGTGCAATATCCGCCTTCATGTTAGGCCACCAATATATTTTCTTAAGATCAAGGTACATCTTATTAGCTCCGGGATGAATAGAGTACTTGGACTTATGCGACTCATGCATAATTAACTCTCGTATCTCACCATAGAGTGGTACCCAGCTTCTATCGTTGAAGCACAATACTCTGTCTGATCTCTTTACAAAGCCATTTGCATTCTCTGGCATACCATAGAGTTTTTCACTTGGTCTATTTTCTTCCTTGAGTGCCTCCACCTGAGCCTCGAGGATTTTTGATGGGAGAGGTGAACTGATCGTCATTCCTAGTGATCTGACTCTCAAGGGTTTGAGTCGTTCTTTCCGGCTAAGAGCATCTGCCACAACGTTGGCTTTTCCCGGGTGATAACGAATCTCACAGTCGTAATCACTGAGTAATTCTAGCCACCTACGTTTTCTAATGTTAAACTCTTTTTTGTCTAGGATATGTTGCAGGCTTTTGTGGTCCGTATACACTGTATACTTAGTGCCGTACAGGTAATGTCTCCATATTCTAAGAGCGAACACAACTGCTCCCAGTTCTAGATCATGGGTTGTGTAGTTCTTTTCATGTGTCTTGAGTTATCGTGATGCATAAGCAATTACTTTATGCCTCTGCATCAAGACAGCACCTAAACCCTTGTGCGAAGTGTCGCAGTATACGACAAAGTCATCGCTTCCTTTAGGTAAGGCCAATATGGGTGCACTACACAACTTTTCTTTGAGTGTCTGGAATGCCTCTTCTTCGTCTTTACCCCAGGCGTACTTTACGTTTTTCTGAGTTAGGGTGGTTAATGGTTTGGCTATTTTGGAGAATCCCTCGATGAATCTCCTGTAATAACTGGCAAGTCCTAAGAATTGGCGTATTTTAGTTGGAGTTGTTGGTGTCGCCCAATCCTTAATTGACTCAATCTTTGCAGGGTCCACGTGAATACCCTGGCTGTCAATCACGTGACCGAGAAATTGTACAGTGGAAATCCAGAAGTCACATTTCGAGAATTTTGCATACAATTCCTCCTTCTTGAGCAATTCTAAAATCATCTTGAGATTTTTTCATGTTCTTCATTGTTCTTGGAGTAGATCAGGATATCGTCTATGAACACAATCACAAACTTATCCAAATATGGTTTGCACACCCGGTTCATAAGGTCCATGAATACTGTTGGCGTGTTTGTCAAACCAAATGGCATAACCTGGAACTCGTAGTGTTAGTAACGAGTTCTAAATGCTGTTTTTGGGATGTCTTCTTCTCGGACTCGAAGTTGATGGTATCCAGATCGAAGGTCGATCTTTGAATATATGCTAGAACCTTGTAGTTGATCGAATAGATCATGAATTCTAGGAAGTGGGTATTTGTTCTTTATTGTTAACTTGTTCAGCTCTCTATAGTCGATGCACATCCGAAAGGTTCCGTCTTTCTTCTTGACGAATAGAATAGGGGCTCCCCAAGGTGAGGAACTAGGCCTTGTGAAACCTTTCTCTGAGAGTTCTTGTAGTTGTTTTGACAGTTCTTGCATCTCTGAAGGAGCTAATCGGTACGGTGCTCGCGCCACGGGTGCAGCTCCTGGTACTAAGTCAATTTGAAACTCGAGTTGCTTGACTGGTGGAAGTCCAGGAAAGTCCTCGAGAAAGATTTCAGGAAAGTCATGCACAATTGGCACGTCTTCTAGGCGTTTTTCTTCAGGCTCCTTCTTTTTCTTCACAACTTGTGCTACAAAGAGGTGACATCCATCCTCAATGTAATTCTGAGCTTTGGTGCACGATATGATTTTCAATCGAGATGTACCTCCATGGTCGCTCCTATCTCTAAGTACTTCCAATACTTCGTTATCGTACGGTATACGAACGATCTTCTCATCGCAGATGATCACCGCGCGGTATTTAGATAACTAGTCCATTCCAATAATAACGTCAAAACTGCCAAGCCCTACTAGCATAAGATGTATGTTGAACGGGTGGTTTAACAGGTTTAGTGTACAACCTCGGATTATAGTGTCTACTCTTTCCACATTACCATTAGCTAGTTCTACGTCATAAACAATGTCTAAGGCTGTAGGGATGCTATCTAGAAACTGACTAAATGTGTTTGATATGAAACTCTTATCAGCTCCCGTGTCAAATAAAATAGATGCATAGCGGTTGTTTAGAAGGAACGTACCCGTAACAACGTTCGGGTCCTCGGGTGCTTCCCTTCCTCCAACCACATATACTCTTCCTCGGGCATTTCCTGCATAACCCTGGTTCCCTCCAGCAGCTTGATTCCCACTGTTACCCTAGTTTCTCTATCTCCAGCACTCACTCTTGTAGTGTTGATGTGCGTTCCTAGAGGGTGTATATATTATATCCCAATTTTACTCAATTTTTAAAATTTTAAAAATGCATTTTTACCGTTTATCTAAGAAACACATACGAGCAAGTATACTCATTCGATTGTAGTATTGTTGATGGTAAATAAGGATCGTCCCAAGAGACTACTAGTTTTGGTTTAGGCAATTTAGGTAAGAGCAATAAGAAATAGTACTTAAGATTGTCACGGTCTAAAGCACTTAAGAGTAATTAAACGAACAATTGTTTCAAATCAAATCAATCAAACAACCAAATACTTGTTTAGGAACCATGACTAATCGTGATAGAATGTTGAACATGTTTTGGGTGAAACTTAGAAGGCACATGTCAATTTTCACAAGGACCTCTAGTCAATGGGTAATATCAAGAAAATCCATGTTTCTACTAGTTTCACGGGTGAGTCCTTTCGGCCAATTCTCATCCCACTACGCTAGCTCTTTTTGTGATCAAATGTATGAAAAAGATGATTAGTTAAATTAGTTCTTACGAGTCTTTTCAACCCAATCTCGTGATTAAATATTTCCGAATTCATTTAAAAACTTGCATACTTGATATTCGTCACTTATCAAATACCAATCCGTTTGTCACTAACTCTTGGAATTAAACAATATTAGAGATCTTTTCAACCTTTAAATCCAATAATATTTAACCAACAAGTTTTAGAACACGAATTATATTTAAACAAACTCATGAAAATAATCACTTTTTCTAACCAACTAAACATCCAACATTCATACGAAAGTCACATCATTCCCAAACAAGTATCACTAATTATTCCATAACAAGCATCATCATAAAACATAACATTGCATTCAACATCAAACGGTTTAACATGATTAATTAAAGTAAAGAAAATTACCCAAAAGTAAGATTACAATGAGCAATAAAAGAGTTATAGCACTCCTTAGGGCCTCCAATTGAACAAGGGAATCTTCCACCTCTTCTAACAAGTATTTCCAACTCTTCCTTGCTTCTACTTAGGATCTTTCTTGAGAATGGCAGAGATTGTTAAGCTCTTTTGGGTTAGATAAGTAATGTGATCAAGACTTTATGGTGTAAGGCTTGATTGTAAGTGTTGTATCAAAATGGGTGGTTAGGGGTCTTATTTAAGCTTGTAAATCACCCAAAAACTGTCATATTACTTCAATTATCATAAAGGAGAAGGTAATGATCGGACTCAAGTCATTATGGTAGTTAAAGTTAAGAGTTAATGCAACTCTTCATCTCAGAATTTTCTCAACCTTCGGTCTGGACCATGGACCTTCGGTTTGGGCGTCGGCTGAACCTGAGGTCGAGTTCCTGAACCTTGGGTTTGGAATCCCAGCTTCGACCTTAGGTCTGGAATGTGAACCTTGGGTCGAGATCTACTTTTGCACATAAATTTCAACTTTAAGTTAGCATATAACTTCGACTTTTCACACACTTCTTAGCACTTAATCTTGAGTTCATCTTTTCATCCTTCTCATGTACAATGGAAATAATCATATCATGAATCAATATCTTTGTTGATGATCTTTTCTTCAATATTTGCTTGATTTTGTAACTTTTCTTCGTCTTTCTTGATATTTCCTTGTACCTAGACTTGAACACATCTTTAACAACTTTTAAGCATAAAACAATCATAAACATAACTAAATAACATATAAAAACACACAAATAACGTGATAAAAACATGTACAAAATGAGCGTTATCAAATCTCCCACACTTAAGTTTTGCTTGCCCTCAAGCAAGGTAATCTTTAGAAAAATTATTTTCCAATAGCCACCAATCATGATTTTCTAAAAATTTCACTAATCTTCCTTGTTACCAAGGAAAAAAGGTCAAAAAGTGATTTTTACTTTTAATATGTGAAATTTAAACAACATACTCGATCAAGCTAGATAACACAACTAAGCTTCTCACGAACAGAAAAGAATAGTATAATTCACTCACACTCATTTCTTTTGTAGGGGATATATTTCACTCAATTGCTCAGTCGTGATTTCATGTCATACCATAGGCTTGTACAAGTATCAAAACTAATCCAAATCATGTAAGAAATAAATTAATTTATCAAAGAGGACTTTTATTCGGGTTTAAATGTTAGGCTAAGGGTTAATATCAACTTATGCTCATATAACTACTGTACAAATATAATAGATCGCTAACAATGAATTTTTGATTAGTTGAATAACGGATGGTCACTAGTTTGTACCTTGGTTCACTAACAACGTTACTTACATAACGGATGGTCACCAAAATACGTTCTAGTTCGCTAGCGACGTTTTCCAACTTTTCAAAAAACTGGATGGTCACTATAATATTCATTCAATCGATATTTTCACAAAGCAAAAAGGGTTAGGATAAGACATGAGATTATTTTAGTGGATATAATATACAATAATCAAGTCAAATACCAGAATCACTTGTTGTAAAAAACAATTGAACCATGTATCCCCAAATGATTATAGCCTTCATAACAATTCTTTCCTTCCTCCTTTATTTCATTCATCGATCACCATTTGTATCAAGTCTTAGCGCATTGGCTAATCTTCAAGAATACTTCATCTTCATAATTGTAGCTCATTGGCTAATTATATCTCTTTTTCCTTTTTTTTTTTTTTTTTTTTTTATTTTTATTTTCATCTTCCCCCATACTTTGGATGAGCATATACCTCAAAAAGATACAAATAAGAAGTAGCTACCTTCGTCTTCGTCAGAAAGGTATATCCGAAATACAAAGTGTAAGCTCATAATCATCAAAAACTTCTTCAACCCAACAACAAGTAATTCATTGATTCGACTTGACTAAAAAAAATTAGGCTAAAGGTTAAAGGTGCAATTTTTTTTTTCTTCTGGATGTAACAAAAATGAAAAGATAGGCTCAAAGGGTGTTCTAGGGGTATCTAGCACTAAAAATGAGCGCTCCCAAATGGGTCCATAGAATAGGTGGTTAACTAACAGATTCGGCTAGCTAATATATCAATATATGTAAAATGGAAGGCCATTTGGTTAAATCCTAAGTTGCCTCTTATCACTTAAATTCATTTATATCACACGAATGTGACCTTACTTTGGAATTCGTAATGCATGACAAACACAAGTTCTAGAATCAATTCAATCACCGGCACACTCTTAGCAAGAAAATAGAATTTAAGCATAAAATATATGCTTCGAATGATAGGATCAAATCCTTACATATTTGGTAGAATAGGCTAAAAATGCTCAAGTAATGTTATCAATCCTAAGAACAGATCATTTCACTTCACCGAGATTCGTTAAAAATTTCAAATTGCCATTTTATGCTATTGGAAAATTTTAAGTTGTTTCAATTATATAATCTTTTATGTGTAAAACAACTACTTCCTTAAGGGCAATAAAACAAGTTCCAAAATAGTCACAAAAAATTTTAAAATTGAATCATTTTCACTATTTACTTCCCTCCCCCACACTTAAGTTTACATTGTCCTCAATGTGAAAAATTAACTTCAAAGTAAAGGAAAGAGTGAAAATAGAATAGTAAATGATATCACCGAGAAATCAAGCGAGATCCATATTTGGTGTTAAACGCATGAGTTGGAAACTCCAAGCTCCAAAATATACCAACCATATGAACGACCAATGATCTCATGGAATCTCAACCTGAAAAAATAAGCAAAGACAAAAAAACACACAAACAATATGCAAAAATACTAATAACCAAAATACCTTAAAATCCTAAATAAAGATAATCATAGTTCTAAAACATAATAAAAGTGATAATCCGACATAACATAATAATAAAGTACCAACAAAATTGAAATATTGTTCAACACACATCATAGTCACGAATGATAATCAAAATCACTCTTCTTCCATATCGTCTCCTGGATAGTTAACAACGCTCCAAATCCAACTCCACCCGATGACGTTCCCGCTTCATAGCCTTGTGCTCCTACATTAGAATAATACCCCGCAAAAGCTTCCTGGTTAACATTGTACCCCTCGTTTCTTTGACTTGTGCTAGATGTCGGGTAAGGTACATGTCCCGATGGATAAGGTGTGTATGGGTATGGGTAAGGTGGAACACCAATTGGTTCATACGTCATTGGGAAAGAGTAAGGTGGTTCACTATGTTCTCCAAGGTAAGTGAGAATTGGCGCACAATAGTCCATTTGGTGCCCAAGTCTCATCAAGCTCATATCTCTCCACATTTCCCTTCTCTCCACTCGTGGCAAATTCGCATGCCAATCACCCCAACTCGAATTCAACCCCGAAGATTCTCCAATATTTGGTTGTTGAGGTTGTTGCGGTGGCGGTGGGTTGCGAATCACATTGGCAATTTATCAACCAAACAATATCTATCATCATCAAGCAACTCTTTCAAATTCTTCTTGTCAAGTTTTTCACATTCCTTTATCACCGTTATCTTCTTCAACTCACTATCCGTATCATATCCCAAACTTTTTACTATTTTCGTCCCATAATGTCCCCCATTTATAAAACCGTGCTCAGTAATTAAAGTCGCTCTTTTTGACAAATAAACTGCCAAAGTCCATAACACATTCATCTTCTTATTTGGATCCATAATCATTTCAATTATCCACAAATCCGGTCCATGAACTTTGTCTTGACTATGCCCTCTATGCACAAATGAGTTCACAATCACTTTATGTAAAAGCCGAGCCATCGGTGAATGTATCTCCTTTTCCTTAAATCTCCTACTGTTGGGATCTCCGATCTCATTCCATATCTCCCTACCAACATACTTTGGTGGTTCTTTCTCTAACTTTGAAAGATGTTCTTCAAAATCTTCATGTTGAAAGTCATTCTCATCATACAAGCCAAGTAATTGCCCAAATTCCGGCAAAGTAACTGCATGATCGTTCCCACACAACCTAAACCAAATACATTTCTCCTTCATTATGTTTTCCATCTTCACCTCTTGGTTGAAATGCAATTTCCTTTCTTTGCAACTTTGCTAACCGGCTGTTGTAACAAGCTTTTGCTTCCTTACTTAATTTGCTCCACCTCAAATATTCACTTGTTACCGGCATAAGATTAACATCCCTTTCTTGACGACCATGTCGCTTGTACAAAGCAACTAATGGGTTTTCTTCATCTTGACGAATACATTTCTACAAAACAAACAAAACAAGCACACGAGAAATATTGGAACTAAAGGTTAGAATGTAAGATAAATTAGCAAAACAAAAAATAATAATAATATATATATATATATATATATATATATATATATATATATATATATATATATATATATATATATATATCTACATATTATATATAACAGGATGCGTATGATGTCATCAAATGCAGGATTGATGAATAAGCGTTGGATTGATGAGTAATCATGCTCTTATTCCACCTAAGCATGCCACATAAGCAATATTTGACCAAATAAAATTCGTTAGTTGATTTTAATTCTGAAATTTTAAAAAAGACTCTAAAGATTCGAACTTGGGTTGTTTACATGTTTAAGTATATATCAATGTTACCATTAGACCAAATTATTTTTTGTGTTATAGCTACCAAAAAAAATAACTATAATCTTCTTTTTTGATGACCATGCGGAATTTTTGGAAAGATATATGTATTTTCTAAACATGTATCCCGTTTTATTTTTCAAAATATGCTTAATTTGTAGAAGATATGATTTTAAAGATAAGTTTAGAATGTATTTTGTATAAATATTTTATTCCTATATTTAAGATCATATACCTACTTTTACACTATATGTGGATGAAAATATAACGTTTCTTCTCAAGCCAAAAACACTTTGCAAGTCTTGCAGGAGGATCCCATGAGAATAATACGTATACTCATTCAGAAGGTTTGTTTTTTTATATATAATTTAACGAATGTGTTGTTATAATTTTATTGTTATTATATAATTAATCTAATGTTTACATGGACAATCATATATATAGCAAACACGTATTTGTTTGGTTGCTATATTGTTGTTGATGTTTTTGTTGAAGCAATCCAATGCAAGAGGGTCTCATAAGAATTCATAAGGTAACCACTGTGTTGTTAATCAATGTGTTGTTGTGATTTTATTGTTGTTGTTGTTGTTGTATAATTAATCTAATGTTTTCATGGACAATCATATATGTTTTTTATTGTTGTTGTTGTATACTTAAGCTAATGTTTACATGGACAATCATATGTATAACACACATCTATTTGTTTGGTTGTTATATTCTTATTGATGTTGTTCTTTAAGCAATCCAATGGAAGCAAGTCTCATAAGAATAGTACGGGTGCTCCTTTAAAAGGTAATCATTGTTGTATAATCAATCACGTTGTCGTATTTTAATTGTTGTTGTTGTATAATTAATCTAATGTTTACATGGACAAATGACATACCAATCTAAATGCAGAATCATTTTGTACTGTTGGATAAACGTCATATTAAAGTCTCGGCAGTTTATATTAGTAAAGGTTAGTACTGGTATCAATATATTTGTACTGTTAGATAGACGTTGGTACTGGGTCGAAATTTACGTCTTTATTAAAATATCCGTTGAGGACTTATATTGATATTATTATTAATATTTGTTTAAAAGGGACTATTTTTTGTATATTTTGACTTTTAATATATTTTGTTCACCTTTTTTGAATGGAAAAACATACTTATTTTACTTGACGGTGCTCCAATACAAGCCCTAATAATTATTTCATAAAATTTCAATTCACATTCTTCATCTCACTTTATAATCCAAAATACTTTAATCCCAGCAGTCAAATCAACAATTTACCAGCAGTCATGGTTACTTTAACCTTTGCCAACAAATACAACATGGTAGCTTATTTGGAAAAGGCAGAGGATGACACCAAATACCATCAGATAATCGAATTTTTAAATACTTCTCACATAAGGTATTCTCTAACATTAAATCCTACTATATATGTTCCCCAAATCGAAGAGTTTTGGCAGAGTGCCACTGTCAAAACATTTGAAGATGGTCATACCGAATTAGTTGCAACAGTTGATGGTAAATGTATCACTCTTACTGAATCATCAATCAGGCGGTATCTCCGATTGGGTGATTCAAATGGTATTAGTTCTATGCCAAACACTAAAAATTTTGAAAATTTAACCAAAATGGGTTACAATATAGAATCAGAAGCTTTAACCTTCCAAAAAGGGGCTTTTGCCCCACAATGGAGGTTTTTAATTCACACCATCCTTCACTGCCTCATCCCTAAGAAAACCTCATGGGAACAGTTCAGTAGCAATATCGCGACCGCTCTCATATGTTTGGCCACTAACAGAACTTTCAATTTTTCTAAACTTATCTTTCAAGCCATGCTTAAAAATGTTTATATCAAATCAAAATTTTTGATGTATCCCAGGTTCATACAAAGTATTTTGAACAAATCTAAACATCAACTTCTTCATCGTAAAAATGTTTATCCCACTCCCAAGCTTTCCCAAAAAGTTTTCAGTAATATGAAGATGTCCTCAAAATGGTATAATGAGGAAGAGGTCCCTTTATTTGATTCCATGTTACAAGTACACGGTGAAGGATCATCATGCCAAGTTGCGCCCCATCACACACTAGATAGGCCTGTATCCAGAGAGGGCTCTGTTGTTCCTCAGCATCAAGACCCTGTGACTCTCCATGTAGCAGATGAGTCTGGCATTGTCATTAAATAAAGGGATGCTTCTACTGTCGCGAGTTTAGAAAATGGGCAGGACAAAACTAATGTACATAATAAAGAATCTGTGACAACACCTCCAGTACCAAGTTCCTGTGGACCCAGTACTATTGGTGGAATCGCAAGCCGACGCGATATATTTGTTGGCTCGGGAAGTCAGCACATGGTGGATCATGAATCTGTGCCCCATGATGCACCTGTTTATGAAGGTAATACATCAGGAAGTATTGAGGGCAGCCAAACACTTAAGGAATTGATGGAAACATGTACAAATTTGTCTCAGAAGGTTACTGCATTGGAGTCTGATCTCAATTCTAAGGATTCAAAAATGGAAGCGGTGGAAGCTGAACTCACTTCTCACAAAAAGCTTTTCAGCAATGTGTATACAAAGCTGGTGCGTAAAATAAAAAATTTGGAAAAACAGGTCAAGACACTTAAAAGAAAAGGGTCAGCTAACATGGTATCATCTTTTGAATCATCTTCTTCAGCAAGTTCATTGGATGGTGAAGGTGCAGGTAAAGATGTGGGTTCTTCCAAACATGGAGGGAAAATTGCTCAGATTGACCAAGATCCATCTGTTTTTATTGTTCGAGAGCAGTATGTGACTTAGGAGAGACAAGAACATCAGATGGATTATGATACTGCAGATTTTGATGGAAGGACTGGTGGATTTGGTGATGGTGATGATGAGACATAACATGATGCTGGCGTTGTTGAGGGTGCTGCTATCCTGCATAGTTTAATGGATGCTGGGTATAAAGGTTCTGCCAGTGCATTTTATACAAGGACACCACGAAAATCAAATGCATACAAGGGAAAAGGAATAATGGCTGAGCAAGAACCATCAAGGAAATTGTCGACGAAGGAAAGAGCACCAATAGAATTGGATGATTATTTGGTTCAGAATGGGAATCAAATAAATATTGATGAAGAAAGTATTAGTCGTCGAAATGGTGTTGACAGTACAAAGTTAAAAGTGCAAGATGTTTGTATGGAAAGTAGTGCTGTTGATGCTTTTGAAATTAAAAGGGTAGAAAAAGGAAAGGCATCCATGACAGTAGATGAACCTGAGCAGGAACCTGAGAAAAAAAATGAAGTTAACCCAGAAACACAGGTTCAAATTGACTTGGATGAACAATTAGCAATGAAAGCAAGTGGAAATGAAGTTGCAAGCTCTACGGGAAATCCGAAATTGCATGTGAAGAGAGTATCTTCAGATACTATTGTGACAGAACAAGATAAAATACAACAACTAATTGATTCTGATATGGTTGTGAGGAAGAAGAGTATAGAACTTTTAGCGGATGAACGCATAGCTGATGGGAAAAAGTCAGACATGCTTGAAGATTTTATTAACTTAAAGAGTTATGCAGAATCTTATAATCAGATAACACAGACTATTGGTAAGAATAAAGGTCAAAAGAGAAATAAAAACCCAACAAAGGCACAAGTCATCAGAGAGATGAAGACGTATGTTATGAATGAAGCTGGGTTGACGGCAGTTCAGTTGAAGGGAAAATCAGATTTAGAAATTCAATCTCTGTATTACAATGCATACAAAACTGTTCGAACGAAAATTCCTATGGACCAACATGAAAGATCACCAAAAAGGCTCAAGGCTGCTAAGAAAGCACAACATGTGAATGTGGACACACCTACGGAGAGAGTAAAAGTATCGCAAGAGAAGATGAGCAAAATGTTAGCTAAGGTGCCAGAAATTCTACATGTTGAACCACTTCAATCTAAACATCCAATAATTGACTAGGATATTTACATGGACAGATTTGGGTCAACTTGGAAGGTTACTAGATTTGGTGGGGAGACAGCAGTGTACAAGAATTTTGACAATTTGCTGATAGCCTTTGATAGAGAAGATCTGGATGCTTTATGGAGGTTAGTTCAAAATAAGCTTAAAACAAAGAAGAAGTGTGATGCGAAAGAGCAAGAACTTTGGGTTGAATTAAAGAGATTATACGAACCAGATCCTACGGATGATCGTTGGTATTTTCCTTTCTTTGAGCTATCAACTGTATGGGAGTTCTATGGTACGTGCAATGTTCATCGTCTGTCGGCACAAGGCGGAATCGATATATTCATGTTATCTGAACTAGAATATCCATTAAGCTATGAAGTACTTGCAATGATGATTTCTTTACAGCTCAAGTATGAAGAAAATTCTGAAGTAGTCCAAAATCTAATATAGAGGATATATGATCAGTTTGAAAGGAAGAGACACGATGCCTGAAGAAGAAAAGAAGTGAATTGTTTGGAAATATCCCATGAACATCAAAACTTGAGTTTAATTCCAGCCATGTAGGTAATGGGTGTGATTAATTACACCAATTTGGAACAGTTTGTAGAAAAATACCATTTTGCGGTACCAAACCCCTTCATTGTGCATTATGTAACATGTAGCAACTCCTTTTGGCTACATGTATTTATTGTGTATGAAACGATATCTAATTTTGTTGTTGTGTTAGGGGCTTTTGTTATTTTTCAATTGGTGAGCACATATTATATGATGGATCTAATTAAAAGATGGTTGCTATTTCGTTTTTGTTTATATAACATTTCATTATGTATAGTCTTTTTGTATATACTTATTTAATTTTAAGTTTATAAATCGTTAATTTTATCATGTTTTCTCTGGTGCTTTAAAGAAATTGAACATCGACCTTGAATATGAAGGAAAATCGTTTTGATTTGTAATGGTGAAACTATACGTTTACCAACAACAACCAAACATTTATTGATAGGTTTCATGTTTACACCCATTACAAACTTCCCTATCATCTAAACACACACTTAGCTAGACCCACAACTTTCAGTACCACTGTTTTCTTTCATTTCCTTCACTTCCTTTAGATATTTAAACACAGCTTCAAGATTCTTAATCCTTGATTCCAAATCAGAAGCCTTTGACAACCCGATGTCGGCAGCCTCTTCCCTGTCCTTCTTAACACCCAAACGATCTTCATTGCAGCTATCCTCTTTCCTGAACCCACTATACAAAGCCTTCCCCTTATCGTTTTGTGACATAGCTAGCGAATTTGGGATTTTGGTTGAATGTGTGTTGCTGTTTATTTAGGGTGAATTGAAGTAAAATGGAAACAATATTACGGTACAGCTTTTGGGTTAGCTTTAAATAGATTATAATAGTTATGAATGTGGTTGGACTATTATACCCCTAAGAATATAACACACGACTTTTCGTTGACCCCAACATTGTAAAGGACGAGGCTATTACACTATAGGAAATATTAGCATGAAAACCCGTTTAAAATGTTATAGAAAATATTACCATTGTAAAGTATGATTAAAGCGGGTAGACACGCCAACCCGTTTAAAATGTTATAGAAAATACTAAAAAGAGTAAACAGACATTTGTAGTTAGATACTCTATATACACATATACGTTTGAATTCATATATATATTATATTTTTAATATTATGTTATTTCTAAAGTTATTTAATTTTATTTCCATAGCGTGTTTGCACAAAAGGATAATGTTATTCAGAAATTAGAAGGGGACACAATAGAATTGTACTGCTGAGTTGTCGCCATGATTCTGATATTTTTTGTATTTTAATTTTGTACTGCTACGCGGCCATTTTGGTACTGATTTTATAACCAATTCATAAAGGTTATATTATAACGTAGTCCATTGTTTTTACACATAATCAACTCTAACAACATTTTTAAATGTTTACACACGAACTATAGTGGATTTTAATTTAAAATTTCATAACAGATAAAAATATAATTCAAGCAAAAATCATTCTATATATTTAGAATATTGGAAGATATCAAATTTTTAAATATTTCATCCAATATTAATGATAATGGTAAAAGTTTACTAATTTAAATAAACAAAATACTTATCATAATTACAAAAGAAGTTAAAGGATAATCATTATATTCCCAACTTGACTCTTCACGTATACACTTTCCAATGCAAACTACGGCTAAACTGTTCATATGTCATATCGGTTATAATTTTTTGTATAAACACCATTTGATGATCATATTTGTCATTTTATTTAAACCAAAAAAAAAATCTTAAACTGAAGGTACTGTTGATAAAAAAAAATGTCATTAACTAAGAAAAGAACCCTAGAAATTGTAGATATTGAAGACCACAAACAAGACCAACCAAAGTATGTTAAAATTTTTATACTATGTGTTACCCTATATATTTAGTAACTGAATGTCTTTGATTTTTTTGTAGCAAGCAGCCCAAACGGGAAGGACACGAGGTGTTGTCCAGTGAAAACCAATCACTTGCAGAAATATTTGAATCAGAAAAATCATCTGAAGGTACTTTGTTAACATGATGAAATTAATGTTAAAAACGATATGGTATATAACTATTGTGTGTGACTTATATTTATTCATTTATTAGAAGTTGAGGATTCTGAAAATGATGACGAAACAGAGAGCGTAAGTTCTGTTTATGATTGGTTGATTTCTGAACAATTAGCCAAGAGAATGAGAAAATGGCAACGTAAAGAGGAACGAGATGAGCAGGTGAAAAAAGAAAGACAAAATGCTAAGAAACTTTTAGAAGAAGGTGATGGTTTGAGAATGCAAAAGGCAGAAATGAAGAAGTTGATGTCGATCGAGACGAAGACGACATTGACCCTGAAGACTTTGAAACTTTCACTTATGATGACTTGCATTTGGCATACTCTTTTGCTTCAACACCCTAAATTAAGTTAGTAGTTGGATTTTGTTTATATTAGCATGCCACATGTTAGGCACTTTTGAAACTTTAGAATGTTAAGAAACTTTCATGTTATGCTACATATGCTAAGAACCTTTTGAATAGATGTTATGTATAATAGTACTGGTGAATTTTATCAATACTTTATGTGTGTTAGATGAATTTTTGTTTCGGAATTCATGTTTAAGAATATGATGTAAACACATAAGGCGTTAATAATATTGACCCGACAATTGATTCCGCTAAAGAATGTGGACTAACTCATGTGTCTAATGAGTAGCTTATTATCCCACATCAATTAGTCAAAATAATTGGTTATACTTTATAAGATACATGATCCATTAGTTGCGTGTGTAGGATTAAGTATCATGTTGTATACACCATGTTTGAAACCCGATATATGTATATACATGTACTCGGGTTGATAAACATTGTGTTATGCAACATTATATGAATTTATATTTTTTCGTATGAAGGGGTAAAAAAAATAAAAAGGAAAAAAATAAATATATATATCAACCACAAAGTCGGTTTGAGACAATAAAACATGCAGCCCAACTCTCCATATATTCCATCCCCTCATAATTATTCGACTAAATCTCCTTCTTCATTAAGCTTATATCAAATCTTGGAAAATCAACAACTCTTTAAAAAATCTTCGGGTAAGCATAATATTTAATTTTTAACAATTTGTAAATCTGATTAAGGTTTATAATCGTAACTTACAATTCAATCGTTGTGGTGGCGATTATATGATAATAAACCCTCACAATGTTTTACCCGCTACTCATACTTTGTGTTTTTTAATATTATTATCACAGTCAATACATGTTTTATGTTGCAAAGCCGTACCATGCAACATATTGGTTATGATTCATACGTGCACTAAATGTATATGTGTTTAGGGATTTATGTTTGAGGTACGTTAACACCAAATTTTACCTCCGTCATAATTGACACATTTTTCTTTTAGATGTGAATTAAACCTATATTCATATTAAACCTATATACATAATTGATGTTGTTAGTATTGATACTAACAGTACCACCGATAGGTACTGTTAGTGAATTTTTAAAAATACGAGATTCACATCAGTTAACATATATGGTTTTTAGTTTTTCTTATAATTCAAATACATATCAAACTATCCTAAACATCTATTGTCAAACTGCTTAACAACGCAATCACAATATTATTGCAGACCCGATAATGTATCACATTTGCAGATGGTACCATCACAATGCTCATGTAAATGAATATATGGTCGTTTATACACGGTTCCGCCCTGAAGTTGGATATTACTATCCACTGGTGAGATAGAAACAGTAAACGAACAAATCAAATAATGTTAAGTATATGTTTTGAAAAAAATGAAAGTAACCCTATTATCTGTCTTACAACACAGGAGATCGAATCGGAGATATGGGACAATCTAGAATTGCACAAGTACAGGAAAGCAATCATCTTACACAGGAAATGGGCTTATTCAATCACCCTATATCAGGTTCTACACACGGATAACCCTTTTAAGATCAAATCCCTTGTCATGGCAGGGAACTGGTATCAGTTTGGACAAGACTGTGGCTTTCAACAACAAAAAATGATGCGTATAAAGTTGGTGCGTTATGAGGTTCATTCAGACGAAGGCCAACTACGACGATTCCCAATATTCCATGTTTGTTAATATTACATCACAGGGTATCAGCTTAACATTTGTATTTTTATTTTTTGGAAGTAGGATACTTGCATCTTAACTTTATGAACCTTAGTATTTTGATTTTTTGGCAGTAGGATACTTGCATCTTACAATTTATCGAAAATTAAGCATACTTGATTGTTATTCAAAATTGCTTGGTATGGTCTGAAAGCAATTACAACGACTTGATAACTTCAACTCTTTTACTATTAAATATTTATTAAAAATTACGAAAATACATAATGTATATAAAGAGACAACCCTTACCATTCTTCCGGAATCGATCACAAACGGGAAAAGCCTTCGGTAGAAAGTATTCTCTTCAGACAAATGCACTCCATGTTGGAACCAATTACAGCCGTGGACCAACCTTGCATCTAACGAATACCATCCACAAAGTAAACATTACATATTCACAAACAAATACAACTGATTCACCTCAAATTAACATGTAACATTGAATATATTTTTTTTAAAAACGTATTACTACCTGACTCATTTGCATCATGCCCTTGAACAAATGCAAAACGTGTGGGGTAATGATGTTCATGTATAAGCTGAAAACCATCATTATCAAACCTCATCAACGCCAACCGCATACCAGTCTTTTTGGTCAACACAACTCGCTCACCAACCATTAGATTTGCTCGCTGAACAACCGTATTCCAATGAACATTAAACTGGAAACCCAAACTATCCAAAGTCCCAGGAATAACACTCTGCTTTGCACCCACGTTTATCTCAGAACCGGAAAATTCAATCAAAAAATCATCACGTTCAATGCCTTGAAGGAACTCCATAGGAAACCACTAATAAAACAAAATTTAAAAATATTGAAACAAGCTTTATAAATTCCATGAATTTTACATATATACAATTATATCATAACTTTACCGGTGATGAACTTTGATCAGCCCCAACTTCAGCAATGCACCTAACCAGTCTGTTTCGTGTGTGAATTATCCCATAACCACCGATTTCCAATCCATCTGCATCATATGCTGTAACAAAAAAGGTGTTTGCAGCCCCTTTATGAAATGCAAAGTCCTAATAATCAAATAGCCGCTCAGCTCTATAAAATTATCCCACCCTGCACCAGATATGCTCCATTCTTCGGTACCTCTTCTCCGACAAATAAAAACTTTCCTTTTAACCCGATTATTATTAATCAGGTACACATAGTCATTATTGTTGTAGTAGTTAATATGATAGTAATCAGGCAGTACCTATGGTTTTACAAAAACCAAAACAAACACATTCATCAGGCAGTACCTACGGTTTTACAAAAACAAAATAACGCGTATAAGAAGATTATTATGGGAATATAATTCCATAAATACCTACCAATGTTCCCATATTGTCCACATGATTATAATCCGTGATGAATTGTGTGGTCATTGTTCTGCGACCATTCAAAAAACACAAAATATTTAGCAAAGAATAAAACTCGGACAAATCTTTCAAATACACACTCAGATACTGTTGTAATAACAAACACCAGTACAACATGTTTAAAATAACGACCAAACAAAACATCTGCATCTCGCAAACATCACTTAAAGTCAAACTGTTTGTACATGCCCTAACAACAGCCACAATGAATACAAATAAACTACCCCAACTAATCAAAAACAATCACAGACCAAACAAAAAAAAATCATTCTCATTTAAAGTCAAACTGTTTGTACATGCCCACATATATGTTTCCAAACATCAACAGAGAAACACACCACGGATGATTAAATATAGACAATGTTTAACAACCATAAACATTCAGTTTGAACGACTTTCCCAAAAGCTACGACCCATAAACATTGAGATACTCTAAAAGAAACTTAAACTAAGATTTACATAACCCAAGTGACTTTCCCACAAAATATACCAAACCGAAAGTCAATCCAAAAGACCATATCTTCGAAGCTAAAGACATATACTACATCAAATTTCCATTAACCCCAGCTTCTCCAAGAAAGAGAATAAATCACGGAGTCGGGCATGTCTTTTCGCGACACCTAAAAGCAACCCAGCAACTTCAGCTAAATCTTGCGTCTGCATCTTCATCATGTCATTGATGGAATGCAAAGATGAGTCTGAGCCATAAAGGAGCTGAAGTTCATTTATCATTTGATCCCTATGATCAACTCGCACTAATCTGTGAAGCCTTAGACATCAAATCTTCCTCATCCTTAAAAGTAACATCAATTTCACGCCTATAATGGACAATCATCATGTCCTTAACAAGTCTTGAATTAGCAATTTTTGCTAACTGATCCAGAATAACCAGACGAGTTTCCATTCCTAAGCTTAACACCTGTGTTACTATGACCTGAAAGCCCTAACAAATAAACCTTTATTATCTTCTTAGCATTCTAAACTATTTTTTCCTAACTGATCAATAAGAAACAGTATAACAAACAGGTTTCATCAACATCTACCCAAATGATTAGTCAAGTTAATTATGGAGTATAAGTTGATAAATATCTACCCAAATGATTACTCAAGTTAATTCTAAACTATTTACCAACTGTATCTTCTGACATTAAGTTGATAAACAATAATACATAAAATGATTACTCAAGTTAATTACGGACTATAACATAAGATCGAACACAAAAAACAAAACATGTAACAACAGGATATTAACAATCATATGATTCAGGGTTTCGTCTTTTCAATAAGAAAAACGATTACCAGAGGTTAAGAAAACATGAACATAAATATTAGATCAAGATTCAATAGCTAACCTTTTGTTGATCCGGCCACAGATATTTTGATCGGTAAACACTTGGTGTTTTCGAGAATGTAATGATTCGGTGTGAAGAAACGCTATGAGTAAGATGAAAAGACAATGTAGCAAGTCTATGGGAATAGCCTATTAATGAGTAGTATGCTACACAACTTGCATGTTCTTCAAATATGTTTCTCTTAATAATTCACAAACAGAAGGTCATGCAAAAAAAAAAAATAATAAAATAAAATTAAATAAATAAAAAATCAACAGGATTATTTACATCAAAATATATTTGGTCTATTAAATTTAACAATAATTGTTAATCACTTGAAAGTGAAAAGACCATGTGTAGGCTAACTTAACCTTCGAATAGTAATGAATGCCTTGAAATTTATTTATTATAAAGTAGAGAGGTGTTATAAGAACCCTCCCTACGCGTGGGTCCCACCTATTTTTCATGAAATGTGCAATCCGACAAAGCAGACAGTACAATCGGCGTCAGCGGTAGGTCAACACACCCTCAATACCAGGGAGGGTCATTATAATCCAACCCATAAAGTATATACATATCAATATATATCAAACCGTGTTCAGATGTTTTCAGGTTATAAAAATGTTGTTTACTATGTTAACATATAAGTGGCTATTGTGCTTTCGTAAAATATTGCTAACATAATTTAAAACTGATCAAAACCATCTAATATATAATCTATATTTTTCTCTCGCAATTGAAAAGACCATGTAAAGCCTAACCTAACCTTCTTTTGAATAATAATGATTAGCTTGAAATCTATTCATTATAAAATATTATACCTATAAATATACAACAAATCATGTTCAGAGATTATTAAGATGTAAAATGCATTTTCGTACAAAATTATTAAGATGTAAAATATAGTTGTCCATATTCTATTGTGTTTCTATATAAGTAGTTATATTTTATTGTGTTCTATGTAACGAAATTAAAGCTTAATTTAAAATTGATCAAAACTATCCATATTCTATTGTGTTTATATATAAGTATTTATATTTTATTGTGTTCCATGTAACGAACTTAAAGCATAATTTAAAATTGATCAAAACAAATCAATCTAAAATTAAAAGTCATGCCCGCCCATTGGGCGGGCTTTGAAGTCTAGTATATATATATATATATATATATATATATATATATATATATATATATAATATATATATATATATATATATATATATATATATATATATATATATATATTTATTTATTTTAAAGGGCTGAACCGGCGGTTTGCTTTTGAAACCGTCGGTTTGGATCGTTTAAAAACTTTACCGAGAGCTCAAACCTTCACGGTTGAAAGTCAGACCGGCGGTTTGGTTTTTTATGCAATTTTTACCGAGAGTCAAACCGCCAAGGTTCACCCTTGGACTGGTGGTTTGGCCTATTTTCTGGGTATTCGACCTGCGGTTGAAACTTCCGACCGTCGGTTTGCAGCAGCAGATTTAAAAAAAAATAGTTCTAGTTTTTCAACTTTTCCACATTCTACTCCTTCTTCCATTTGTGCTTATTAGTGCTTATTCTAATATCTCCTCTATGTCTCATTTTCAAGAATCTAAGAAACAAAATCAATTCAAACAAAGTAGTGGTCCACATAATCAATCATATAGCACACAAACACTAATTCTTAATCATATACCACAATAAACCCAATCAATCTTGATAATACATCCCCAAATTTTCGACATACATAAACCCTAAATCTTAGAACATCAAATTCTCTTTCAATTCTTAACCATTTCATATAATTCCACTTCCAATCAATCCTTATATTAATCCTCCAGTATACCCATAAAGTAATTTCACTTAATTCGAACTATAGCAAATTCGCCCAATTAAGAACCCTAAAAATCAAATTCGAACTAAGAACAATGCAAAGTAATTGGATGGATGTTACTTACTCTTTTTGATGCCATAGGATTGCTAGAACCTTAATTTGATACTTAACTTCAATCTTGGAATGATGAGAATTGTTGGTGATTGTGGTGTTTTTCTCCTCCTTTTTCTTTCTTTGGTTCTTTGCAAAAATATGAAGGCTCAACCGTTGGTTTGCAAAATAAAACTGTTTCAAACAGAACCGTTCTTACATTTCTTAATCATTTCCAAATCATCACCACAACTCAAAACACTTCCAACATTCCATTTAACTTAAAATTAAACAAGCTACATAAATTAAAAACAACTAAACTTAAACTTAAATATTTCTTATTAATCATTGCTTATAAAGCTTAGGAGCTAAAACACACTCAACTTAACAAAGAAATGCAAAATATAATAACATCAAATAACGATAAGCAAACAAGATAAAACTCATAAGAACAAAATGAGCAAAAGCTTAACAACAAGCTTCTTTATTCTTCCACATTCCAAGCTTCCTTTAATCAAAATAACTCCCAAACCTTAGAATATCCTCCGAATGAAATTTCCCCGAAAGAACTCTATCGGTTTCCTTTGTTTTGAACTCACGAGTGAATCGGCGTCCACCCGGACTAGTAATCTCTATCTTAGTGTGCCAATCATTGTCTCCTTCAACCTTTTGATATTTGCTATACCCATCCGATGTCCATTCAATATTTTTAAGCTTAATTGGCATAAAACCAAGGAAATCAACCATTTTCTTGTAAACAATAATGTTCTTGAAGGGATTGAAGTAATTCTCCATAGCCAATGCTCTCTCCATATCATCTTCAATATGATCAAACGATGGGGCTGTCTTCCCATATTTTGGATTTCCTTCATTGTCATGGCTAATATCAAATACATCCAACCAATCTTCTTCATCTGATTCTTCATCTGCTAGAACTTTGTTTCTTTTCTTAGCGTGGTAAATCCTTCTAGCCACTCCATCATCAATTTCCATAGTTCCTTTTCCATTATCAATTATTGCTCCTATCGTACTCAAGAATGGGCGTCCCACCAACATCGGTGTCTCTTTATCAATAGGTACATGCATAATAAAAAAGTCCTTCCCAACTCCATAATCTTGTAAAGCTTATAAGGCATTATACTAACACTCGCCCCCGTATCGGCCAAAGCATTGATTGCAATAGTTCCATTCACTTTTAGTGGAATGAGGTAGTTACCCGGATCTTCTTTCTTTTCAGGTAAGCCTTTCTCCATCACTTTCTCCTTTTCTTCTTCTTCAATTTCCTTCTTCTTATCAAGTTTCATTTTCTCCACTGAAATTTCATCCAACAACTTCCTATAGTGAGCATAGTGTTCCAACACATGAAGTATTGGTTTTTCATTTAGCAATTCTTTGAACTTTGTAGTAATCTCCTCAACACATTTTGCTTCATCAATGGGTTCTTTGGTTGGTTTTTCTTTTGATAAGGATGCTTGGTTAGAAGAACTTTCTCCTTTGATTAGTGTGGTAGGGTGTGGTAATGATGACGATGAAGGTATAAGACCTTTAAAAGGTGGGTATTTTTGTTTCAAACGAGTGGTCTTTCCCATTTTAACCATTTCCATACTCCCACGAATACCATTTTCATTTTCACAAACTTCCTCCATTTGTTCAAGTAACCAACTAACATCTTTATCATCTTGTAACTCTCCAACCTTAACTTGCATTTCACCTAAATCAAAATCAATAACACATTTCCTTGCCAACAAGAAATTTCGTCCAAACACCACGGAAGGATCCGCCGTGCCCTCATACTCATCAATAATCAAATCCATAGCAAAGGTATAGCCATGAATGTCAATTTTCACATCCCTTGCAATTCTCCTATTATATTTGTCCACGTCATATTTCCCATTTCCAAATTTTTTTATAGAAAGCAAAGGTCACATAACTATCATTTTGTATGTCCAAGCTTACCTATTCCTGCCATCCCCAATTCTCTAATTGCCTGTCTAATTCCACAAGGTGTGTAATACTCCATACTTGCACTCATCTTCTCTTATTTGCAACGGTAAACGTTAACTACCCGAGGTTTTCATCCTCATATTCCATACGTTCAACTTCCTTTCCTTTTGCTTGCAACTATCACCTTTCTAAATCAACCATTTTCATCCTAGACATAGCATAACATCATCCAATCAATCCATTTCCAATTTATCCAAGTAAGCTGAAACTTTGCTAGTGAACCATAACTAAATAATAAGCTAAAATTCATAGACAACAATCCAAAACAAGTACAAAAATCTAAACAAATAAACTAAATAACAATTAAAATTAATAAATAGAAAGAGTACAAGAAAAATGACTTAATTTTTTTTTATTTTTTATATATTTTTTTCGGTCCACACCCAAACCGGCGGTTTGGGCTGTGAAAAGTTTTACCGAGGGCTCAAACCGGACGGTCGAAGGTCTGGACCGTCGGTTTGAAATTGAAAAAGTTTTACCGAGGAGTAGGACCGGACGGTCGAGGGTCAGGACCATCGGTCAGAAAATTTTTTTTAGTGTCGAATGGCTGAAACCGGCGGTCGAGAATCTGGACCGAAGGTTTGCAGCAAAAAATTTCAAAATTTTTCTTTTTCTTCTTTTTTTTAGTTTTATATTTTTTATATTTAACTTAATAATTTTAATAGAAAGAAAAATGAGAGAAGCACATGGAAAATAGGACAAAGAAAACACTTAACAACCATTAACCAAACAAACCAAACAATCACATAAACAAAACATGAAACAAACTCGCAAATAACAAGAACAAACTTATGCTACTATGTACAACTAAACTAACCTAAACTAAACTAAAAAGGAGTAATAGTCCCCGGCAACGGCGCCAAAAACTTAATGTGCGTTCCTAGAGGGTGTATATATTATATCCCAATTTCACTCAAATTTTAAAATTTTTAAAATACCTTTTTTACCGTTTATCTAAGAAACACATACGAGCAAGTATACTCGTTCGATTGTAGTATTGTTGATGGTAAATAAGGATCGTCCCAAGAGACTACTAGTTTTGGTTTAGGCAATTTAGGTAAGAGCAATAAGAAATAGTACTTAAGATTGTCACGGTCTAAAGCACTTAAGAGTAATTAAACAAACAATTGTTTCAAATCAAATCAATCAAACAACCAAATACTTGTTTAGGAACCATGACTAATCGTGATAGAATGTTGAACATGTTTGGGTGAAACTTAGAAGGTACATGTCAATTTTCACAAGGACCTCTAGTCAATGGGTAATATCAAGAAAATCCATGTTTCTACTAGTTTCACGGGTGAGTCCTTTCGGCCAATTCTCATCCCACTACGCTAGCTCTTTTTGTGATCAAATGTATGAAAAAGATGATTTGTTAAATTAGTTCTTACGAGTCTTTTCAACCCAATCTCGTTATTAAATATTTCCGAATTCATTTAAAAACTTGCATACTTGATATTCGTCACTTATCAAATACCAATCCGTTTGTCACTAACTCTTGGAATTAAACAATATTCGAGATCTTTTCAACCTTTAAATCCAATAATATTTAGCCAACAAGTTTTAGAACAAGAATTATATTTAAACAAACTCATGAAAATAATCACTTTTTCTAACCAACTAAACATCCAACATTCATACGAAAGTCACATCATTCCCAAACAAGTATCACTAATTATTCCATAACAAGCATCATCATAAAACATAACATTGCATTCAACATCAAACGGTTTAACATGATTAATTAAAGTAATGAAAATTACCCAAAAGTAAGATTACTGTTGGGAATTAAGCTTAAGCAGTTAGTACAGTTGATAATAAGAGCAGTTAGTACGTCTAATAAGAGAAGTTAGTACGGTTGATAATAAGAGCAGTTAGTACGGTTATGAAAGAAATATTTGTACTGCTTATTATTATTTTGTAAACGTGTAAGTTGATAAATATGGAAAAGATATTGTGTATATCTTATACGATTAGAATGATAGTTATCTTGTGAAGGAATCCTTAGTCTATAAAAGGATTTCCTAGGTTAAAGTTTAAGATAGATGAAAGAATAGAAAAAGTGTATCGTTGTTAAGGTTCAAGGTTGTAAACCCTAGTGATAGGAGATCACTCGTATTCTTGTTCTAATAATATTGAATCGTTGAAGTTCATTATTCTGTGTTCATTAATTGTTACATTCAAACCATACAAAACACAAACACATAAAGTCTTCTAAGTGCTAGCTAGTAAATTCCGCTTGCTAGACTACATATAATTCTTAGTATCACATCTAACACAAGGCGTGTATGTAGATCCGGTCAAGTGGCATCAGAGACAGGTTGCTGATACTTAGATTTAGAAGATCCGAGAAGAACAAAGATGGACATGGAAACAACACCAACCATAACTAACATTGCTGCTAAGCTTCCTATGCTTAAACCTAATGAGTTCGACATGTGGCGATTAAGAATTGAGCAGTTCTTCCAAGTTCAAGATTATACTCTTTGGGAGATCATTGAAGAAGGAAACTCCTTTACACCAGTATCAACAACAACTATTGTTGAAGGTAAATCTGAGACTACAGTGCAGACAAAGCCAACCACTACTGAAGAGAAGGCAAGGCACAAGAATGATGTTAAGGCTAGAAGTTTGCTTCTGATGACTATTCCCAATGATCAGTTGCTGAATTTTAGTAAGTTCAAGTGTGCTAAATCTCTTTTTGAAGCTATTGTTGCAAGATATGGTGGGAATGAAGCCACCAAGAAAACCCAGAAGACCCTTCTCAAGCAACAGTTTGAGAACTTTACAGCAACAAGCAATGAGTCGTTGGATCATATGTTCAATAGGCTTCAAAAGCTGGTGAGTCAATTGGCTGTTCTAGGAATTGAGATGCCTCAGGAAGATCTCAACTCCAAATTTCTGAGAAGTCTACCAGCTGAATGGGCTATGCATGTGGTTGTATGGAAAAACAAGCCTGATATAGATTCCATGAGCTTAATGGATCTCTATAGCAACTTCAAGATAGTTGAACATGATATTAAGAAGTATGCTGGATCAAACTCAAGCTTAAGCTCCGGGAATTTGGCCTTTGTATCAACTCCCAGTACCTCAAGTCCAGATGAAGAAGTGCAAGTTGCTGGAGCAGTTGGTACTGCTAGTGCAAACCTTGGTACTGCTAGCACCTCAAGCAGTACTAGTGGACTTTTGAATGAAGATACTTATTGTGCCTTCTTGACTACTCAGCACAATGGAAGTATGTTGACTCATTCAGATCTTCAAGAGATTGATGAAGATGATATTGAAGAGATGGATATCAAGTGGCAGCTCTCTCTTCTCAGCTTGAGAGCTAGGAGATTCTTGAAGAAGACTGGCAAGAAGATTGTTATAAACAACAATGATGTTGCAGGGTATGATAAGTCCAAGATTGAGTGTTTCAACTGCCACAAGAAAGGTCATTATTCAAGGGAGTGCAGATTACCAAGCCAACAAGATGGAAAGAGCAGAGGATATGGAAACAAGTCAAGGGTTGTGGAGGTTACTGATTCAAGCTCGAAAGCCATGGTTGCCATTGATGGCTTAGGATTTGACTGGAGCTACATTGCAGAGGAGGAAGCAGAAGCATCTACAGAGGTTGCTCTCATGGCATTCTCAGATTCTGAGGTACAAGTTTCAAAATGTTCTAAATCTTGTGAAGCTTTAAAAGATCTAGAAACACTTAAGACAAGATATGAGAATCAGAGAAAAGAGCTAGTTGAAACTGCTTTTAGCTTAGCAAATCATAAGAGGGCTTTAGCTGTGTTAGAAGAACAAATTGTTCATTATCAAAGTAATGAGTCTAAGTTTTCTGATGATATGATTATTGTTAAGAGAGACTTAATTTTTAGAGAGAATGAAATTACTGTGTTAAAACATGAGCTAGAACAGGTTAAGAAAGCTAAGGAGAACATTCAAATGAGTGTAGACACACTAGAATACACATCAAAAGGTGTTCAAAAGATAATTGAGTGTCAGATCCTTAATAAAGCTAAGTCAGGCCTAGGTTATAAGTCAGTTCCACCTCCTTATAGAGGAATTCCAACACCCCCAGGCATAGACTTAGAACACACAGGACTTTCTGAATTTCAATTACCTGTGCTTAACTATGGTCCTCAACCTAAGAAGGATGTAGTTGATAAACCTTTGTATGAGAGTGCTAGTGATAAATCACTATCTGAGGACAAGGTGTCTTCTGATAGGTCCTCAGCTAAGGAATCAGATGCTCCAATCATTGAAGACTGGACTACTTCTGATGATGAGGATAATCAGGATGTGGCTAAGCCTGTTAGTGTTAAAGTGGAGGAACCAAAAGTTCTAAAGATGGTTAAACCTGAGACTGTTAGGCCTAGATCAAATGCCAAACCTTTTAGACCAACAGTTAGGTATGCAGAAATGTATAGAACCATAAACAAGCCAAGAGGTAACCAAAGAAATTGGAATGGCCTCAAATCTCACCAATTAGGAGATGATTTTGTTTTCTATAGGAAAGCTTGTTACTCTTGTGGTAGCTTTGACGATCTTGCAGATTATTGTGATAAATGGGTGTCTGGTTATTCAAATCACAGGTTGAGCATAGCAAGACCTCAATCTTTTTCTAGGAATGATAGAATGATACCTAGATCAGTTCTTTTAAGGTCTGGACCCAAAGCAATTCAAACTGCTAGACCAGTAGTTCAGACTGTCAGACCTATGAGAACAATTCACCCAAGGCCACCAGTTCAAAATGCAATAACTGTTTTTAAACCATCATACAAAACTGGTAAAAGAAATTTTTATGAGAAAGCAGTGGTGAAAAACTAAGTTTGGAAACCAAAGGTGACAACTACCAAGCCAGCAGTTCCAACTGCTAGCAGAGTAGTTGGTACTGGTATGAATAAAAACACTGCTAAGGGAAATATGGGTACTGGAGTGCATGCATCAGCATGTTGGGTATAGATACCTATTAAACCCAATGGTGCTAAGATTGTTTTGAAAAGAATGAATTATGTTGATGCTAGAGGAAAGCCTAAGTCTGTATTAGCTTAGGTTCCACAAGGAAATTAATTTTCCTTGTAATGTGAATTGTTAGTCATATTCTTTTATATTGTGAGACAAGTTCTTTGTGGCTTGTTTCTTTGTTTTCGGACTAACACTTGCAGGTTTTGGATGATAAACACCAAGGAAGTTAATGCTATATGTTTTGGACTGTTATGGTGATTTGAAGCTGAGTGTGTGATCTTTCCACACAACAAATGGTAATTAGTTCACCATGTCTAACCCACATAAGAATCAACTAGTCCAGAGCAAACGGTATCTGGTAAAGACTAATCAAATCCGTTGATGGTTGACAATTTACCAAAAATTGTATGGTTATCAGCTCACCATATCTGACTGTGAAGAGTTGGCTAGTCCAAAGCAAACGGCTATTGGTAAAGACATAACAAATCCGTTGATAGCTGATAGTTTGCTAAAAACTATGTTTGAGCCATGGTATTTTAAAATCCTTTTCAATAAGTTCATACGGCTCACAATTTTTTTTTCAACAGTTGGTACTGTTAGTTAAAAAAAAATTGGTACGGTTCAACTAGCCGTTATAACTGACGTGTCAGTAATTAATTTTGGGGTAAAAACTAGCCGTTGGCGGTTTGTTGCGATTTTTACTGATTGAATTACGGATTTCGAGGGATCCTCTTATAATATTCTATATTTTATTATATTCTTATTCTAAAATAAAAGTTACCATATTCTTTAAGTCGGTCAATTGAAACCCTACAACTCTCTCCATAAAATCTCAATTTTGCTTTCATCTTCTATCTTTTCACTCAAAATTATTACTATTCACAGCAGTTAACTAAAATTTACCAAGAAGAATGGCTAATTTGGAATTTGTTAAGCGTCACAACCAGGTTGCGTTCTTAGAGAAAACAGAGCAAGGAGATGGACCAAAGTTTTATGAGATTGTGGACTTTCTCAACCACTCTCACATAAGGTATGCTCTAACCGTTTCTCCTACTCTTTATGTCTCGCACATCACACAGTTCTGGCAGAATTCATCTGTCTTGACAAGTGATGACGGAGACATAGAAATTCATTCTGAAGTAGATGGTGTTAAGTTTGTTGTTACCGAGTCTATAATTAGGAGACATCTTAAATTAGAAGACTCAGATGGTATCCACACTATGCTAAATACTGAAATATGGGAAGAACTTACCAAAATGGGGTATGATACATCTGATTATAAATTAACTTTTCAAAAAGGATGTTTCTCACCTCAATGGTGATTTTTGATACATACCCTTTTAAGTTGTTTAAGTCCTAAAAAGACTGCTTGGGAGCAGTTCAGTAGCAATATTGCTATTGCTCTCATTTGTCTGTCTACAAACAAAGTTTTTAACTTTTCCAAATTTATTTTTGAGGGTATGGCATCAAATGTTGACAGTAAAACAAAGTTTCTAATGTATCCAAGATTTGTTCAAACTCTTTTGAATAAAAAGACATATTTGCTTACAAAACCAACAGAAACTTTTGCTACGCCTAGCCTTCAATCAAAGGTTTTTCAAAATATGGCTATGGCTATTAGGCTTTTTCAAGAGGAACCCGTTCCATTGTTTCCTCAAATGCTTCAAACTGAGTTGGGTGAAGGTTCAGCAGTTTCAACTGATCCCCATCACATACCCACTCAAGTACTTGCAATAACCCACCAACCAACCATCACAACTTATAGGAGGAGGTCTAAACCTAGTCAAACTAGGGTTGAGACTAGATCCTTTCCCCATGATTCACCACTCCTAGCAGGTAACACAACTAGAAGTGATGAGGGTAGTTCTTCACAAACTGAATTGACGGCTTTATGTACCAAGTTAGTAGCCAAGGTTGACACTTTGGAGAAGGAGCTAAAGAAAAACAAGGAGGAATTCAAAGCTCACAAGGAGAATTTTGCCAAAGTCTACACCAAATTAAGAAAAAGGGTGAAGAAGCTTGAAGAACAGTTGAAGAAGAAAAGGGCAAGAATGGTATTGGATGATGATTCTTCTTCTGATGATGATTCAGATGGTTCAGAAGGGAATGATGAAAATTCTTCCAAACAGGGGAGGAAATTTGGTAAAGACAAGGATAGATCAGGTTCTCAGGGGAGGCATGATAAATGCTCAGAACATGATAAAGGTTTAGGTAATGTTGCAGATATAGGTTCAGGTTCTGATTATGTTGAAGAAACTGTTCTAACACAAGAAGCATTTCAGACTGGTATTCAAGAAGCTAAAGAAGTTCAAACTGTTGAAGCAGTTCAGACTGCTGAGACAGAGCATGAAGCAGTTCAAAGGGCAGATAAGGGAAAGAAGCCAATGACATCTGAAGAAGTTGATGTTGTTCAAGAATTGGAAAGGCTAAAGAAATCAAAACCAAAAACTCAAGAACAGATAGCCTTTGATGCAGATGTAGCAAGGTAGATTCAAGAAAAAGAATTGGCTGACAAACGAGCTGAAGAAGCTCAGATAGCTCAAGATGAGGAATTTGCAAGAAAAATGGCTGCTGATGATGTACGAAACATAGCTGAATTCATGGAAAGAACAAGATCTAAAGAGGCAAATCAAGAGGAGTTCAATGAACAGCTACAATATTTGTTGGATTCTGATTTAATTGTAAGAGCTCAAGCTTTAATGGTTCTCAAAGACAAACAATTGAATGAAGAAGAAAAGACAGAGGAGCTTAAAGAGTTCATACTCAAAAAGAATGGAGTAGCAACATGGGAAGATCTGATTCAGAGGATAAGAGAAAGGCAGAAGTCAGGATACAAGATAAAGTTGCCAACAAAGAAGGAACAAGTTGAGTCTATGAAATATTATTTGAAGAACTCAGCAAATTACACTATGAATGACTTCAAGGGAAAATCTTATGCTATAATTGAAAGGGAATTCTATGAAACTTATGCTATTTTGAACACTCCAAGAAGAGGTTTCAAAACAGGTAAGAAGAGAGAATCAGAAACTATGGAATCAGATGTTGCAAAGAAAATAAAGACTGGAGAAGAAGCACTAACTGAATAGTAGATACTACAAAAGCTAAGGAAAGCCCAAACGAAGAAACTGATGATGTAAGTGTTTGGAAGAATCCTCATTTGGAAGGAAAAGCTTAATTGAAGAAACTTAGTGATTTAGGAGAAATCATAAGTTTAGGGGAGGATTGTTGGGAATTAAGCTTAAGCAGTTAGTACGGTTGATAATAAGAGCAGTTAGTACGGTTATGAAAGAAATATTTGTACTGCTTATTATTATTTTGTAAACGTGTAAGTAGATAAATATGGAAAAGATATTGTGTATATCTTATACGATTAGAATGATAGTTATCTTGTGAAGGAATCCTTGGTCTATAAAAGGATTGCCTAGGTTAAAGTTTAGGATATATGAAAGAACAGAAAAAGTGTATCGTTGTTAAGATTCAAGGTTGTAAACCCTAGTGATAGGAGATCACTCGTATTATTGTTCTAATAATATTGAAACGTTGAAGTTCATTATTCTGTGTTCATTCATTGTTACATTCAAACCATACAAAACACAAACACATAAAGTCTTCTAAGTGCTAGCTAGTAAATTCCGCTTGCTAGACTACGCATAATTCTTAGTATCACATCTAACACAAGGCGTGTGTGTAGATCCGGTCAATTACAATGAGTAATAAAAGAGTTATAGCACTCCTTAGGGCCTCCAATTGAACAAGGGAATCTTCTACCTCTTTTAACAAGTATTTTCAACTCTTCCTTGCTTCTACTTAGGATCTTTCTTGAGAATGGCAGAGATTGTTAAGCTCTTTTGGGTTAGATAAGTAATGTGATCAAGACCTTATGGTGTAAGGCTTGATTGTAAGTGTTGTATCAAAATGGGTGGTTAGAGGTCTTATTTAAGCTTGTAAATCACCCAAAAACTGTCATATTACTTCAATTATCATAACGGAGAAGGTAATGATTGGACTCAAGTCATTATGGTAGTTAAAGTTAAGAGTTAATGCAACTCTTCATCTCAGAATTTTCTCAACCTTCGGTCTGGACCATGGACCTTCGGTTTGGGCGTCGGCTGAACCTGAGGTCGAGTTCCTGAACCTTGGGTTTGTGATGAGTGTGTAAATACTCATCATTTTATACCCATATAATACACAAAAATGACCAAAAACACCAGAATAGACCATATTATACTGCAAATATCCTTGGTTTGTGTTTTTATGTGCTTCAGGTACAAAAGGGTCGAAAACAGGCAAAAACAGCCAAAACTGTGCACAAGATTGGAAAAAGTTCAAAAGTCGAGGACGGGGACGGAATTTACAAGTTTGGACCGGGATAATGCTCAATTTATCAAAGTCAACTTCCAAGAATATCAAAGTGTCATAATTGATCCTTGGAGATTATTTTCAGATTTGACATCAATGGTCCCTGGATTTTCAGATTTGGCAAAATAGGTCCCTAAACTTTAAAACCAATTCCATTTCTAAATCCTAAATAAACCAAACCCTTATCCCAAAACAATAACCCAGCCAACCCATTTACCCTATAATTAAAAACCCAATCCCATTATCCTTAACCCAGCCCACACAAAACATAAACCAAAGCCCAAAATACCCAACCCGACCCACCTTCCTTTGCTTAGTTAATACCAGGGTCAAACCCAAGTCAAACTTCCCTTCTTCCCCACTTGACCCGCCAAAACCATACCACCCCTTACCCACAACATTTCTCTACCAAACCACCATCAATCCTTATCCCTGCCACCTCCCCCCTCCTCCAATAAGAAACCTTCACAGAACCCTACCCCATGTGCTCAGAAGAAGTTAAACACCCACTTGACCATTTTCCCGCCAAAAATAGAATGAATGGCTGAGATGATGCCCAAGCCTAACCAATGGTGGGATTTGATCAGGATGATTCAGAGAAGCTAAGTGGATGTCTATTTAAAGAAATGAAGACCAAGAATAATAATTGTCACAGTTTTAGACCTTTCGTAGTGTAATTTTTCTTTAAGTCAAATTTAGAATAAACTCTTAGTTGTAATCAATCTCATTTCTTGTAATTCAGTTTCAATTTCAGTTTCAAAAAGCCTTGTACTTGTTTTCAGAATTAATAGAAGTTAATGTTAAGTTATTTAATTCGAATTAGTTGTTACTTAAAGATTAAAAGCTTCTCTTTTCAGTTTTAATAAGCTAACACAAGCTAGTGACAACTCATTGTTAGTTTATTATTGCTTAGTTCTTTTTAATTTCAAGAAAATAGAAAAAGTCAAAAAGTCAACAATAAGCCATAATAAGCAATTGTGTGGGAATAAGCTGTTCTGGAAGCTTAAATTGGGGTTATAGCTTGGATTTGACAAGCTGGGCTTATCTCTAATTTAGTTTCCTTTGTTTCATATCCCACTCAGTTGTAAGCATTTCTTAAGTTTTTGCATTATTTTTCTAAGTTACTGTTCTAGTGCTTAATTTTAGCTTATTTTAGTACCATTATGCTTATCTGTAGTTCATAAGTGTTTTTCATCTGTTTTATCAGTTCTAAATAGTTATGCTTTATTTTTATTAAATTCATCATAAAAAGCCAAAAATAGCCTTTATATAAGTTAGCTTATTAGACTGCTTTATTTTTATTCAAAACCACTTTTTAGTACTTAATAAACTTAGGTGTTCATCTGTTACCCAAAATCCTAGCTTAGATTAAGTGTTTCAGTTGAAAAGTCATAACAGCCCCTCATAAAGGGCTGTTTGGCTATTTGTGGTCAAATGGGTTAATCCATGGTCTCACTGTTCATTGACCATTTGCCCATATTTAATCTTGCTTAAAATAGTTTAAATAAGTTGTTTTTAAGTTATTTAGAGTTAGTTTAATAGTTTTTATAGATTTGAGTGGACTGTGGGAATTTAAGGTCAACAACTGTCCAAATAAGCCACAATAAGCCACAAGCTCATTTGGCCCTTTGCCTTGGCTTCTTTAAGGTCCTTTCTAACCATTTAGTGCATGTCAGAAGAGTTGGACTAAACTTGTGCCCTCTACACAAGTCTGCACAAATCTGCATAAGCAGACTCAGTATATACTGAGCAGACCAACTGCATAAATAGCTGCTTATCTCAGCTTATTTGTGGATTAACTAGATAAGCTGAGATCTTGAATTTTGGTTTGATTTTAGTTAGTAGTATAGGTTTTAAGTTTCTGATCTGGGATTCCATTTCTGAGCTTATTTCCTAGCTTAAAATAAGTCTGCAAATATCCCTTGTACACTGATCTAATCCTGCATCAGTTTTTATGTTTTTCACCCATCTGATCTAGCCTCAAATTGGAGTTCAATTGGTTGTTTAGAATTGGGGCTTTTGATGTTTTAGAGTAACCAACAGTACTAGGAAGGTTTTGCCCCCATAAAGTTCCACTTATCTGCTTATTAGAAGTGCTTAATTTGATCTGCAAGTTGGCCATTTTACTGTCATTTCTGCCCTAATTTGTGAATCTGCATAACTGCTTATCTGCTTATTTCTTTTGCTTATTTGTGTTTTTTAAGTTGTTTTAAGCTTCCATTAGTATAATAATCTGTTTCTGAGCCTTTGGTAATTTTTAGAGCTTTTTAGCTTATTTTTGTGCTTATTCCCCAACTGCTCTTCAGCCCATTTGCTTATTAGGGTTTCTAAAAGTTCAAATTTTATTTTTCCTAGATTCAGAATAATATTTTAGATTTTCCTGCAAAGTTTCATATTTTTCTAAAGTCATTTACTATTTTTAAACCTTTTAATTAGTTTAATAGTTTTTAATTCATAATAAAAAATATAAAAGTCAGAAAAATATAAATCTTTTTTCTAAAATTTTATTTTATTATTTAGGATTTAAGAAAAATAATTTGGTACTTGTAGGATTTAATTTCATAGATTTCACTTTTTAATTCCGTTTTTAGATTTCTTGATTCGCGTTTTAAATATAATTTGTTAATCTTAATTTTATTTTGAGAATTTGTTTCTGATTATTTAATTAGAATATAAAAAGCAAAATTCCATATCATCAGTCACTCTAATCCAAACCTTTAACGATTGCCCATTCACGCCTCGTTGGGAAACGACCCGGGTAATCACTTACCTGGTATCACACACATCACAACGTGAGTTTTTTCAAGTTAGCCTTTTTCCTAAAGGGTTGATTTATATTTATTCACGTGTATCCGTTTGCATAATTGATGCGCGTGATGTGTCGTTGTGGTTTAGCAGTTTTAATGCCTACTCAAGTTTTAAATTTATATTTAGCCGACTTATCAATAACACACACACTTAACGAGCAGTGTACCCGGTCAGTATGAAGATAATGGTAAGTAGAGTGTCGATCACTAAGAGTGGAACGTATTATCTCGTTATTCTAATCAGTATTTTAATATCCTAACGCAAGGGGGTTTCAGCCTGAGAGACTGGCACGGTTTGTTTGCAATTAAATAATAAAATAAACCAATAGGCACGAATCAGCAAGTAGCACGCACGTACACATATAAATACTCGAGACAATAAGAGGGCTGTCCTTATGATTAAGTAGATTGTCACTTGTTTTATTGATAGCTTTATATGAAGTGTATGTAGTTAACCCTTTCTCGTTGGTCCTAATCTTATCGGCGAGTAAACCCTTAATGATTACTTATGTCTAAAAGTTATTCCTAAGTGATCAATTTAGTAATAACCGTGGGAGCCACATTATGTCCCGCAGTCAAATGCCCGCAAGCCACTAATAAACACAGAGGTTATCAATGCACTAATAAGTAGTAACCAAAGACATCAACATATAAACTTTAATTGATGGGAAAGCAAGTATTAAAGGGAGTGCAATCTTTCGTTGTCACATTACACAAGCCACCAATCCTGATGAATTAAAGTTTGCTAACACAATAAAACAAAACTACTTAATGAATTAAACACATGCAGCACCTTCTTACAGCTCTTGTATCTTTGATTTGGGTGTGTCTTGTGCTGCCTCCTTGACTGAATTCGTCCTTTTGTTCCTCTGTTCGAACTTAGGTTTTTATTGTTCGGAACTTGTAATTCGTCTGGTCTACGGGGTATTTATAGTTTCTGTCTGAGGGAAGATGCGGCGCATCTACTAAGTAGATGCGGCGCATGTACTTAACTTCGCGTGGGGTCCAAGATTATAATATTCAGGAATATTCGTACACCGCCAGAAGATGCGGCGTAACTCCATGATTAGATGCGGCGCATGTCCTCTTGTATCTTGGATCGTATCTGGTGATATCTTGATAGAGATGCGGCGCATGTCGAGAGTGAGATGCGGCGCATCTGGAGCAGAATTGACTTGATCTTGTCCATGTCAGTAGACCTTCAACTTTATGCACGTTTTGCTCCATTATTAGTCCAAAATCGCTAAGTTTCACCAAATGCTTGTTTTTACCTGAGAATTACAAAAGTAAACAATTAAGTATCAATCCTCATACATAATATAGTAAAACAAGTCAAATTAATAGGATAAATGATAGTAATAAAATGTACTTATTTGAGTTCATCAAATATCCCCCCACATGAACTTTACTTGTCCCCAAGTAAACCTTAGAATTTCTTTTATGAAAATGTATCCTAAAAGATGTTAGGATTTATTTTTATATTTAAGCATGTATTCGTTCATTTCATAATCACACAACTAAACACTTAACGATTCAGAAGTAAAATAAAATAAGTCGATAAAAGCAAATCTAATCGTTTAACTTTCCAGTCGCGACGAATATTCTATCATAAGCTTGGCAAGTATACACATCTCCACCACTAAAGCTAAGGAGTAACAAGTCTAAAGCGGTAAAAAGGGTTTTTAGGCTTAAGGGTTAATTATTCTCTTTCACTATCGATCTCAAATTCCAGAAAAGGCGACAAAATCACAAATACATGATCGAATCCACGAACACGATACTTGCAATTGCTCAAATCCTTAACTCGAATAGGCTAAAGATAGGTCCAAACTTCACCAATAATAATATATCAAAAAGGGCGACAAAATCATAAATACATAGCCGAATCCACGACTACGATACTTAAGATTGCTCAAATCCCTAATCTGAATAAATCAAAGGTTTGGTTGGATAAAGAATAATAAAGGGCATGGATAACATTTGGGATATAAATTGGTGCAAAAATAAAAATAAACAAAACAAATAAATTAAAATCCTAAGTGTGGTTAATCACTATCCCAACCATCCCATGAATAAGACTCATATCATCGAATAACTCACGCTTTAACACTTGAAACACACGCTTTAGGTAGACACGAATTATACTCAACAAGATCTTAATCAAAGAATAAACCTTAATTGGCGTTCCCATAACTGCCAATTCCCATTCAATCCATAGATATAGTACAACAAATAGTGGTGATATCGACCACTTACAAAACTTTACATAAATTGGTTAAAACTAACTTCCAACTTTTCTTTCTTTCTTTTTCTTTTCTCATTTTTTTCGATTTTTTTTTTTTTTTTTTTTTTTTTTTTTTTTTTTTAAACATAAACATAGATGTGTAAAATTTCACCACATCACTATAACTTTCTTTCCGGATAATTTTTCCATACTTTTCATGACTTCAGAAATAATGGTAATAGTGAAAGTAGTAAACACACGAAAAATAAACTCCAAAATATACAATATTTACTTTCACTCCAATTGCATTGTGCAATTTCCCGACCTAACCATAGATAATGAATTACGCACGCGAACACAGGTAATGTAAGGAAACACACTTTGCCTATAGCAATCAACCAACCACGGATTCTAATCTACAGGGAAGGCTAAGGTGTAAGGGTGTAACGAAACATTTTAAACATAGGTGTAAGAAACGAAAGGAATTGCTCTGAGGGTTTTTCTAGAGGTATCTTACTCTAAAAATGAGAGTAACAAAAGGGTTTATACGGGAGTTAACTAACCAGTGTAGTTAGTTAATAACACATAACATATAATAGGCTATTTGGGTGTAATCCTAGAATTTTACCAAGTTAGACAAGTCACTCCAATTATATAAATAATACTTATTATGGTGGTCTCGAATAGTATACAAGCCAAGTTCTAAAGTTTACAAGTCACCGGCACACTCATAGATTTGTGAATTTTGAAAAATCACAATTTTTGAAAATAACGTCATGTGTGCAGTTATGCAACTTAGATCTTAAACAAAAACATGCTAAAAATTTTTTAAGTTTGATATATTAAGCACATTTTAAGCATAATTTTTGAAAAAGTTTAGGACAAGTAATTGTTAAGTGTTCTAATTCTCCAATCCCCCCACTTAAGTTAAACAACGTCCTCGTTGTTTGTATAAAAGATTAAAAACTGGAAATTAAAAGAATTAGAACAGAAAAACTCCCCTGAGATTTGCTCGGTATGATCCTCCATTAGTATAAGAGCAAAAATCAACTTCTTGTGGATTAGAACGTTAAAGCTTCATACTTGATGTATCCACAGGAAATCCAGGAAACTATAATACCACCAATACTTTAAAACACACCTAAGATAAGAAAGGTTCAAGCTTTGCATAATACATTAGTAGTTAGGAAAAATAAAACTTAAAAATTAAAACTGAAAATCATCAGGTCAGTCGATGCGCCGTATCTTATTGAAGAAGATACGCCGTATCGAGCCTGGAATAAATACGGATCAGAATAAAGATGCGCCGCATCCTTAACCAGGGATGCGCCGCATTAAAAATAAACTGATAAATAGTTTTAAAGTCGAAAATAAAAATGCAGAAAAATAAAATAAGATATGACCATTGCAGGAGATGCGTCGCATCTCAGAATTGAGATGCGCCGTATCCTCATGCGGGCCTGACTGACTCGACACAGAAAACAGAATAAAAGATAAATCCGGGTTGTCTCCTGGTAAGCACTTGTCTTTATTCCAGAGTCTTCAAGTTAGACTCACGTTCAGCTCTTTAATATCGATCATTGACTCCTACATTGCCGCGTAGGATCCACTTAGCAACTAATTCGTCACGTATATATTCAGGTCCCAAGTTCAAAACTCCTTTATAGAATCCTTCCATCATCTGATACGGGTATTCAATCCCTCTCTTCATGTCATCATTACTAATAAAAAGGAATGGAGAGAATTTGTAGCAGACCCTATTAGTAGCATGTTTAAATCCAGGGTGAGTTCAGGGCATCATATAAGTGATAACGTCGCTTCCACATTGAAAGGTAATCTTTCCTTCAAATCGCTTTGCATTAATAGTGATCTCCCTACAGAATGGTTTTCCAACAATCACGTCGCCCATACTGCTGTCACGATAGGCATTCATGTCTTCAACAACGGCGAACTCAGTAACAATAGTAAAGCGTCCAACGAAGATTGGGACATTAATGAAGGCTCCAACTACATTCTTTCCCCTACACTCCACTTTATTTCTCATAATAGAATTGTAAAAGCTTCTTGACATAACATTGATCGGCAAAATAGGAAAGAAATTGGCGTCAATACATTTGTATCCAATCATGCATGGGAATTGCAAATTGTAAGCACAATTGGCGTGGATCCTTCTACCATAATCCCAAGAACCATCATATCCCTCAAATTCATCGTAATTCCTAGTATTAATAACGTTGACTTTTGGACTATCCACAATTTCTCCTTCTTCTAACTCAGATTCAGCATCATCCATGAACAGGTCATTGGATTCCAATGGTCCATTAAGGTCATTAAGTTCAATGTAGTCCCCATCGTAACGTTCGAGTGATTTATCATGCACTAATACTTCATTCATAAAATTGGCTTCGAAGTCGAAGTCAAGCAGTTCTCCGTATCCTTCCATTTTTCTTCTGAAATAATCACGAAAGCATCAGTAGGGTATGCTCGAGAAAGTAGTATATCAGAAAATTAACAACGAAAACGGAATACGAAAAATTTAAAGTTACTGATATCTGCAGACGATGCGCCGTATCCAAAAAGTTGGATACGCCGTATCTTAATACGTTAAAATTTAATCAGACTTTATCCAGAAAATAGATACGCCGCTTAGAATTTAAGAATGCGCCGTATCGAATTAATTAATCAAAAATCAGCTTTTCTAATTAAAATTAAATGCGTCGTATTAACGAAAGTTAATGCGCCGTATTTTCGTTACGTTTAAAAATAAAAGATTTTTGATTCAGTAAGATGCGCCGTATCGACAGAGATCGATACGCCGTATCTGTTTAATAATTCGCAAACTGTTTTTAATTAAAATAATAGATACGCCGTATCTACTAAAGCAGATGCGTCGTATGGCGTTAACGTTTAGAATTTTTTTTTTATTAAAAACAGATACGCCGTATCTGCAAAAGCAGATGCGTCGTATTACTTTATCGCTTAGAAAAATTTTCTTATTAAAAACAGATACGCCGTATCTTGGGGAAAAGATGCGTCGTATCGAATTAATTAAACGCGTTGTATTTTTTTTAAAAATTAAACGCAATACGCCGTATCTGAGAGATCAGATGCGCCGTATCGTTTGATTTAGCACAGTACAACGATAGCAGAACAGAAAAATACGAAAAATAAAAATCAAATAAAACACACAACGAAAATAAAAACAAATAAAGCAAACAAATAACACAAAACAAATAACACACAATACAACAAATATGCAAAATAGTACAATGATGCAATTAATCTAATAAAAAGAAAAACCTAATTAAAATACTAATTAAATTAACAGATAATAACAATTCACTCCCCGGCAGCGGCGCCAAAAACTTGATGCGCGTGATGTGTCGTTGCGGTTTAGCAGTTTTAATGCCTACTCAAGTTTTAAATTTATATTTAGCCGACTTATCAATAACACACACACTTAACGAGCAGTGTACCCGGTCAGTATGAAGATAATGGTAAGTAGAGTGTCGATCACTAAGAGTGGAACGTATTATCTCGTTATTCTAATCAGTATTTTAATATCCTAACGCAAGGGGGTTTCAGCCTGAGAGACTGGCACGGTTTGTTTGCAATTAAATAATAAAATAAACCAATAGGCACGAATCAGCAAGTAGCACGCACATACACAGATAAATACTCGAGACAATAAGAGGGCTGTCCTTATGATTAAGTAGATTGTCACTTGTTTTATTGATAGCTTTATATGAAGTGTATGTAGTTAACCCTTTCTCGTTGGTCCTAATCTTATCGGCGAGTAAACCCTTAATGATTACTTATGTCTAAAAGTTATTCCTAAGTGATCAATTTAGTAATAACCGTGGGAGCCACATTATGTCCCGCAGTCAAATGCCCGCAAGCCACTAATAAACACAGAGGTTATCAATGCACTAATAAGTAGTAACCAAAGACATCAACATATAAACTTTAATTGATGGGAAAGCAAGTATTAAAGGGAGTGCAATCTTTCGTTGTCACATTACACAAGCCACCAATCCTGATGAATTAAAGTTTGCTAACACAATAAAACAAAACTACTTAATGAATTAAACACATGCAGCACCTTCTTACAGCTCTTGTATCTTTGATTTGGGTGTGTCTTGTGCTGCCTCCTTGACTGAATTCGTCCTTTTGTTCCTCTGTTCGAACTTAGGTTTTTATTGTTCGGAACTTGTAATTCGTCTGGTCTACGGGGTATTTATAGTTTCTGTCTGAGGGAAGATGCGGCGCATCTACTAAGTAGATGCGGCGCATGTACTTAACTTCGCGTGGGGTCCAAGATTATAATATTCAGGAATATTCGTACACCGCCAGAAGATGCGGCGTAACTCCATGATTAGATGCGGCGCATGTCCTCTTGTATCTTGGATCGTATCTGGTGATATCTTGATAGAGATGCGGCGCATGTCGAGAGTGAGATGCGGCGCATCTGGAGCAGAATTGACTTGATCTTGTCCATGTCAGTAGACCTTCAACTTTATGCACGTTTTGCTCCATTATTAGTCCAAAATCGCTAAGTTTCACCAAATGCTTGTTTTTACCTGAGAATTACAAAAGTAAACGATTAAGTATCAATCCTCATACATAATATAGTAAAACAAGTCAAATTAATAGGATAAATGATAGTAATAAAATGTACTTATTTGAGTTCATCAATAATATTTATATACACTTTTGCGGACGAATCAAATTTTAGCGCCGCTGCCGGGGAGGTTGTGTTGCGACAATATTGTTTAAAGTTTTAAACGATTAGTGACTTGAGATCCTTCTTTCAGAAGTTTCCACTTTCATAAACCATATAAAAAACAAAAATATTTTTCTTTTCTTTTATATACATATATTATCATATAAAAATAAAAACCCAAAAACATTTTCCGTTTTATTGTAAAATAAAAGATAAAAGCAAAATTAATATAATATTCCTCAACTTGGGTATTATCATAATAAGTTCCCAAACATCAGATTAAAACTTGCCTTTGTGTCGCTTGCGAATTCGGCTCACCTTTGATTGATAAACAAACTCTAACGGACGTTTAAGGAGGGTTTGACATTAAATTGTCGAACCGAAAGGAGCGGGTTTTTAAGGAGCATTTATTGCCCACCTTTGCTTCTCCGCCACTCTGTGCATTTTTCAGTCAGAGTGCTACCGTACGCTTGTTGATTTAAGGTTTAAGTTCCTTGTGTTTTGCTTCGATCTTGTTTTAATTGAATTATTTGATTTAAGGTTTAAGTTTTTTTCCAAAAAACCAAAAAAAATTGAAAAACCAAAAACCCAATAATATTTTTCTTCACCCTTTATCCGTTTAATTCTTTTTCTTTATGTCTTCATCTTACCACTATGGTTGTCAATGGTGTGGAGGTCTTCATAATGGTAGGAATTGTCCCGGTTGTAGCATGGTGGAATCAGGAAACGGGTTTGTTTATGACCAAAATCCTTATTCTTACCATGAAACACCCGACTTTTTCAACCAGCCCCCACACCATGAGATGGAAACATATTCTTGTGAACATTGTGGAGGTCCACACCCAAGTTTTGATTGTCAAGCAGGAAATACGTCTGTCTATGAACAAGATCCATGTAATCAAAACTTCGGGTATGACCATTATCCATATAATTCACCGAATCAGTCACAACAAACGTATTGTTGTGAGTACTGTGGAGGTCCACATTATGAATCCGATTGTCAAACGAGGACCCCGCTTGTCTATGAGCATGGCCCTTGTGACAATTATGACTATTCTTGTCATGACCAACCTCCACAGTATCAAATGATTCAACCTCAGCCATCTCCTCTTGAAAAATCTTTTGAAAATGTATTCCAAAAACTCCAAAATGTGATGGATACACTTAATGATTTGGCTGTTAAAAATACCCAAGAAGATCCTCATCAGAAAACCATTGGAGAGCTTCTAGCTGAAGAAGAACAAACAGCTAGAATGAGTTCCAATTATCGTCAAACTTTCATTTGCGATGACGATGATGAAGATTCTATGTGGGGAGTTTGCGAGAATTCATCAGCTGCAATTACACCTGTCCAGAAAAGGCAGGAAGACAAGACTATTGCAGAATTGCTTGCTAACGAGCAAATGGAACGTATAAAAGCAATTTATGCTAGCAATATTGATGAGGAGGTCGACGAGGAGAGTGCTATTCCTTTGAATAAATCCATTTCTCAACTCCCTCAGTCTATTGCAATCACATCACTCTTACCATATATGAACTCCGAGGACTCTCTTATTATGGGGGATGAGCATATTAACACTATTCCTGAAAAGGAATCAGACGAATTCATAAAGTCTAGTGCTGAGAACCTTATCCCAATCCTAAGTGAGTCTGAGGATATGTCCGACAGTGAAAGTGATTGTTCTTTTCGTAGTGATCAACCTCTTGACACTACTGATGATTTTTTCGGGACGTTTTCTAACCCTCTTTTCAATTCAAATGATGAATTTTTCGGGATTTTCTCTAATCCCTTTTGCAATTCAAACGATGATTTATCCTCTAGTGATGACGAATCATGTAATACCCCCAATTTCGTGATATGCAGCGGAATTTAAATTGGGTGTTACTTCATGGCACAACAGTTGAATAGTAGAAAACGATCACCAATTTGGTCGTTTTAAAAGATTTATCATTCGAATATCAGAGTTTACAAAATAAGGTCCCAGTGGTTCCAGTGTTTATTAAATAGGTTTCCGAATGATAATAAAGTTTATAGCCTTCAAAAGTATTCGTGCGCCTCCGTGCCATCCTTGCTTATCATGGACCTGAGATAAATACATGCTAAAAAGCGTCAACACAAAGGTTGGTGAGTTCATAGAGTTTGTAGTTGAAAACTGTTGATTTACAAAATCAAAGAGTTTGTGAGTAAATATTGTTGATTTCCAAAATCAAAGAGTTTGTGAGTAAATACTGTTGATTTCCAGAATCAAAGAGTTTGTGAGTTCTTAGTAGTTGTAGATAAATAGTGGATTATCGAATCAAAGAGTGAGTAATACCATTGCGTTTATAGTTAATCCAGTTGATTTGTCAAAAATAAAAATATGAGTGACTCCATAGAGTTTAAAGTTAAGGCAGTTGATTATCAAATTCAAGTTGTGAGTGAATCCATAGAGTTTGCAATAAAATCAGTTGATTTTCAATAGTTCAAAGTTTAGGAAATAATTGTGACTAATACAATTATTAAATAAATAAGCGGTGGGTTACGATATTATATACCCTTAGTTGGTTCGTTATAAAACAAGTAGTGGGTTAAGTTGTTATATACCCATAGTTCGTTTGTTTGCCCTAACCGGGTCAACACAAAATAGTTATTGTTTGCCAAGTAGTGATTTTCTGCTATATAGTGATAACAAGTTCAAGTTTAAATAAAATAGTGGCAATACTGTATCATGACTACAGTATCGTTTTCTATTGCTCTAAGTCTCATGAAACTCAACGCTTAACAGGCATCAAAAATGATGTAAAGTATAGAGGCCCTCGTGATGGGTATTTGCCAATAACCCATAAGTTTGTTCAAATAAAGTGCGCCTGGGTGGCTCATCCTAGCAGACCCAAACGGGGATTGTCAGTCCCAAATAGATCTATTCACAATTATTTACGTTCACTCGTAAGTGATTAAGGTTCATGATGTGAGGGACTTCGAACACGGAAATAAAGGTAAACTTAGGCAATAGTGGATCAGGTATAGCATACAGTTGAAAATCATTTGTGATCATGTTTATAGCAGGTATCTCTCCATGAGATATAAAAATGTATAAAGTGGATTTATAAACTCATAATAGTTTGTAGAGGTTTAAAAGTACTTTTATAATTAAAAGCAAGTATTACGTCTCAATAACGAGCAGAGCGTTTCATCAACTAAGTACGTTGTTTAAAGTAAAACAGTAAAGTTTATATGTAAAGCGAACATGTATCGCCTTCCAAAGTAATTCAGAGTAGGTAAAAGAGTAGTCTATGGAACTCACAGTAGTATGTAAACAGTTAAAAGTACTTATGAATAAGTATAAAACATTGTATTTGAGCATGTATCTCCCCCAAAGAGTTTATAAAACTGTAAACAAGAAAAGTGGGGCTATGAACTCACCTGATGCGATAGCAATAATGACGAAAGTGGATTTACTGAAACGTAAATTCAGTTGAGATTTCGAAAATAGCTTCACACACGACCTGAATAATAGTAACGTTGGGAATTTGTTATAACACTAATAACGAATGTGATGAGAAAATCGTATAACGATTTGATGCGTGATGTGAGTGTGAATGGTTTAGGAGTCTTGGCGTTCAGGAATAATATTCTAACAATATTATTCAGAAGTCATAGGAGTTGTTGTCTCGAAATGAGTGGAACGAAATGTTGGTTCAAGGTTGTTATGTTCGTTAGGAAACGTAAACTTAGGTTTCGTATTCGGGTTTGGAATAATCACAAAATGTGAAGGTAAATAAGAAAAGTCATTTCTTTGATTTAGAAAATGTTATTGACTTAATCAGACCTTAATGTTTCATAAGAGTTACACTTTATACCCTAACGGTGTAGGTTTTGCACTGTTAGCCCTTAGTTAACCAAAAGTTACATTTTTAACCTTGTACTTATCAAAAATGACATTTAAACACCTTGGGTTCCTAAATATTCCATTTCTATCTTTAAGTTATGATTTTGACAGTTTTGGTACTTATTTATCAGTATCTACACTTTTAGTCCCTTAACTTTGGTTAAATGACAGTTTGTACCCTCAAGTTTCAAAATTGACAAAAACAGTCCCTGGGTATCTATTAGATCACAAAATCAGTCCTTGATTCAAAATCTGTTGCACCTTGGCAATAAATACCCTTAAAATATTACTAGATGTCAATTTTTGGGCAACTTTAGATATTTATTTCGGCTTAGTGGCTTGATGGTTTTTCGATGTTCTTGATTCTAATTAAAGTCTACTGGGTGGTCTAAATATGGGTTCAAGTTGGAGGTCCTAAGGTTAAACAACGAAGTCGCAATTTACTCTTGAAGTTGGTGTGTTGAGTCGAGTAAAGAAAGAAAGAAAAAAAAATAAGTTTCTAAGTCTACTTATTACAAGCGACTTGGGTGGATTTTCTAGACTGAATATCTTTTTCGATTCTCAATCATTTTCAATGATTCTTGGAGCAACTTAAAGTCAGCTGGGTGGTCTACAACGAGGTCAAAATCTGGAATTTTTGGTGGTCTTATGGGGTTCAAACTAGGTGCCTAAAGTCAGGGGTTCGCTGAGTACAAATCACATGAAATAACAAAAGTCTGGTAATTTGCGTCTTTTTGCAGTGAGATGGACCAAACTTTGAATCAAATTTCCCGCTTCGTTTCTCAACCGTTTTACTTGATTCTTTTTGCTATGGGTAGCTAGCTGGGTCAACTTCGGGTAGGAAGAAAATTTAGAACTGTTGGAGGTCGTTTAGTGGTCGAATGAAAGGTCAAATTTTGGGTCGTTGAGGCTGTTTTGCTGGGCACGACAGAAACCAAAAATAACAGAAAACTGTTTTTGGGTTTTTGTTTCCAACTATTGTTTGGTTCTTTTAAATGTGTCAATCAAAGTTTTTAGGTCGTTTATGATTTTTAGAGATTGTGTGATGTTGTAAAAAAAAAAAAACTCGTAACCAGAAAACTGTATACGAACTTACAGTACTGAAAATGGAAGTGGATTTTGTACGTGTAATGCATAAACAAAATGGGTTTTGTGTGAGCGTGAAACAAATGCATGGGTGTTTAAGGAGTGGTCATATGTGATATTGGGTGGCTTAACAATCGTATGGAATATGGTTCGAACTAAGGAAGCCAAATGTATACGTAAAGATGAAAATGTTCGATCGAATGAAAAGAAAAGAAACATGCATGCAAAGCAACGAATAGAACATGATTTGAAAGCACTTACAATGAGTGATTATGAGTTTTTTAACGTTAGTTTTTGGATTGAAACACAAGGAACTCGCCAAAAGTTGAACCGAAATAGATTTGAAATCTCCATTCGATCAGAAGTTGACACTCGATGAACATGAAAAGATTTCTGGTACTTGTGGTCTCGTTATTATGAGCTTATGACTATGTATTGTGTGGTGAGAGTTTTGAGAGTGAGCGTGAAGTGTGTGAGAGTTAGTCGAGTTGCATGTATGCTTATATAGAGTTGTTCGGTTCATGCATGTGGAGTTCAAGTGGGTTTCATTTGTAGTTTAGCTCTTGTGCTTCTGTAATTGTTTGTTGTGGCATGAGGAATAGAGTGTGAGGATAGTTGGGTGTGACAGTGGAGAAGTGAGTTATTGCAAGATTTGGAATGATGGTTCCTTGTGGTTGCATTGGTCGGCAGTTAAGGCCAAAAAGGGTAGTGACAAAATGAATTCTCAGTGTTGGTTTTTGTTTGTTGTCCAGAAACTGATTCGTGGAAGTGTAAGAATTAGCAATTAGGTTTGTGTCATAGCAAGAGTAAGAGTAACACATGGTTGTTGGCTCTTGTCCTTTGCTTCTGTCGAGACCCAAGAGAGGAACAAATGAGTGGGTAAGACTTTTGGACAAGAGGGTGGTCCAAGGTGTGTGTGTGATCTCCTGGTATCCGTATATATATAGAATTACAAGTTGCAAGTGGGTTGGAGTTAGTTAATGTGTTTATGCGTTTGTTTTGTAATAGCGTGAGAATGAAGTGTGAAAATAAGGTTGAGTGCGTCAGTGGTAAATGTCAATTGGCTTGAAAGTTTTTCATGAACCGTCCTTGTGCTACTTTGAACAAAAGGAAGAAACAAGTATGAAATCATGGGTTTTTGTCTTCTCTTGTTTGTCTAGAACTGATTCCACATGCAATATCAAAGGTTGGTTTGGTTTATAGCACATGGGTGAAACTGATGAGATAAAAGGGTGCTTAGTATATTATGTGATTCGTCCTTGTATAGTTAGATTATTTCAAAGGATTTAACACATTTTATACATGATCTAAAATGAATGTAGTGATTATTTGATGGTTTGTCTATTTGCTATGAGTTTGTACGAATTTTATTCATTAGTCAAAACATATTTTTGGTTCGAGTAAGAACAAGTTTATTCAAAATATGGACTTGGGTTGCTGAGGGCATTGGGCCGTGGCCCAATGTCATTAGTGAGTGATTAGTGATACTTTCGTAAGCTCGGAAAATTATTTGAACGAGTTTGGTTATATGACGAAACGTACAACGTTAAATGTTAAACGTTTTAATTTAATTCGCGATTACTAGATTATCAAGGTTCGCACGAATGAGGGTGATATGAAGAAAGTGTGAACGTGATACGACGTTTAGATTAACATAGTTGAATAAAAACAAAAATTTAGTCCGTAAAAATGGTTAATTAAATCGTGACGATAGATTAGTCTTCGTTTACTATTCACAATTGGAAGGGAAATTTACGGGATGTTATAAATCACTTTCTGATGAGGACGTTCAAAATGAAAGTCTCAAAGTCTATTCGAATTCTCTTTTTGAATTTGACGATGAGTACTTTTCTAGCAAAATAAATCCTCTCTTTGATGAAGAGTTAGAAAATGATGAGGTCAAGGACTCTATTATTCATAAACTTGATGATGTGACCTCTACTCTTAATCCCGATATCAATATTTCTCCGACATATGTGACATTTCCCGTTGAGGATCGCCATTATATTGACTTCACATATGTCGTTCGAGTTTTTCTACCTTTCTGTGCTTATAAGGTAGCTTGTCCTTTCCCTCACTCATTTGGGAATGAGGACAAAGTGTTTGATCCCGGCATCTCCATTTATCAATCTTTTGAGCCGGATGTATCTCATCGGAGTGGAACTTTCAAGAAATTCAATGTTTATCTAAACACATTGAATGAAAGTCCGATGGAGATGGTTTCTTCCACTTGCTTCCCCATGAACCAATGAATTCGGGGTCGAGTCAAGCTAGTGACTCGGTTAACAAAAACATTAGCATTGCATGGGTAAACGCCCATGTTTCTGTCTTTTCTCTTATTTCTAACACTGAGTGTGGGGGAATCCCACTGTGCTATGCTCTTTTGTGTTGTTGCTCTTGTTTTCAGGTTTCCCTTAGATTGTGATGATTGCCGCGCCTGTTTTCAATCCAGCCGCCCAATATCCTATCCTTTTGCTAACGATTATCTAGGGATATCTTTTTAATCCTATTTGTGAAAATAGAGATTTCTTTCACACACTTGGCTATTAGTATTACCTTTTTACGTTCTAAGTGTCGGCATAATAGCCGGTACTTTGAATATTGAGGGCAATATTCAATTCTAAATGTGAGGGGGAATTCTCTCGAATTTTGTCACATTTGTACCTTCTAGTGCCCTAGTACCCCCGTTTTGGCCAAAATTTTAAAATTTTTTCGTTTTTTTGATAAGAAATTGCAATAAAAAAAGAAGAAATGTTTAGTCTTGATTAGGTTAGAACAAAGGGAATCCCGACTCTACCAGAGTATTGATTTGGCTGCTTCCTTAACGATTAGACTAAGGTTTTACAATATGTGCAAATGAAAATGCTAAGCGTAGAATAGTTGGTTTTCTTTAGAGCTTATATAAGTAATCTATGGCTTTTCCTCCCAGAAGATAACTAATCGGATTAAATACGTGCTGTTTTCAAACGTTTGAACGCCAAAATCATGTTGTTATGCAAAACAAATTTTTATACAATTTTGATATAGAGCCCGAGTTCAACTTCTTATTTTAATTTTTGGGAAAGCATATATGTAAATATATATAAGTGTAAAAAAAAAAAAATAATAATAATAATAAAAAAATGTTGAAAAATTGAAAAATGAAAAAATGAAAAAGAAAAATAAGAAAATGGAATGATATTGCAAAATGCAATAAATTTTGATATTGTGAAAATAAAGATGTATGTGTTAAATAAATGTAGGAAAATTGCTTTCTCTTAAATTTAAATCGGAACTTGAATTTGGATTCGTCAATTTTGTATAAAAGTTAAACGGTAATTTAGTAGATCGTTGATTTCAAAGATCCCGAAAGCTCCGGTATTATTCTCTGTGAGGTGTCAAAAGCCTGGTCACCTAAAACCAACTGGTTTGGGATGTGCCGAGAAGAAAGCCGTTACATGGAGTGATCTCATCTTTGAGTCTCTAATCTCTAAATGATCGTTTGTTGTTATCTATTTAAGTATTTTAATACTAGCTTAGTGGGAATATCTTAAATCTTTGATATCGAAATTCCGCTGATTCCGGTACTATTCTCTGTAAGGTGTCAAAAGCCTGGTCACCTAAAACCAACTGGTTTGGGATGTGCCGAGAAGAAAGCCGCTACATGGAAAAGGCCCTTTTGATCCTTAGATTTTCTAGGTTCCCGGTAAATTAGTATTTGACTTAAACAAATAACAACCATAATAAATGTCGATTTTCGCGGTCAAAATTTTGAAAATGAGCACAGTCGCCTAAACTTGATAATTGTGGGAGTGAAAAGTTAAGTTTCGGCTTACATAGATTATTGATATAAGTAGTGTTAGCATTTTTACAAAAGCATTTGCGCATTGAGTTTAAGCTTAGTTGGGAGTATAAAAAGAGGATGACGATTACAATTCCCTGGAGACACCCAGTTTGTGTGAATCCTGTTCCATGATACCATTTTTGGAAATCAAGCGTGTTATATATTTTGTTCTAAGTTTAAATTTCTGGTATTGTATAAAAAATCAAAACGGGGTATACTTGGTATTCTTTTGATCCTTTCATTACTTCATATGATCGGATTGCTAGGGACTAGCAATAGCTTAGTGTGGGGGATTGATGAGTGTGTAAATACTCATCATTTTATACCCATATAAGACACAAAAAATGACAAAAAACACCAGAATAGACCATATTATACTGCAAATATCCTTGGTTTGTGTTTTTATGTGCTTCAGGTAAAAAAGGGTCGAAAACAGGCAAAAACAGCCAAAACCGTGCACAAGATTGGAAAAAGTTCAAAAGTCGAGGATGGGGACGGAATTTACAAGTTTGGACTGGGATAATGCTCAATTTATCAAAGTCAACTTCCAAGAATATCAAAGTGTCATAATTGGTCCTTCGAGATTATTTTCAGATTTGACATCAATGGTCCCTGGATTTTCAGATTTGGCAAAATAGGTCCCTAAACTTTAAAACCAATTCCATTTCTAAATCCTAAATAAACCAAACCCTTATCCCAAAACAATAACCCAGCCAACCCATTTACCCTATAATTAAAAACCCAATCCCATTTTCTTTCCCCCAGCCCACACAAAACATAAACCAAAGCCCAAAATACCCAACCCGACCCACCTTCCTTTGCTTAGTTAATACCAGGGTCAAACCCAAGTCAAACTTCCCTTCTTCCCCACTTGACCCGCCAAAACCATACCACCCCTTACCCACAACATTTCTCTACCAAACCACCATCAATCCCTATCCCTGCCACCTCCCCCCTCCTCCAATAAGAAACCTTCACAGAACCCAACCCCATGTGATCAGAAGAAGTTAAACACCCACTTGACCATTTGTTGGGAATTATGATACGTATCAAGAGCAGACAACTTAGGTCTGGTAGTTTATCTAAGTTAGGTCTGTTTGTGTTATTAGGTCTGGTAATGTAATGTTAAGTCTGGTAGCATGTTTAAGTCTGGTTGACTTGTAAAGTTAAGTCTGGTCGTGAAGTTAGGAAAGTCTGTTAGAGTTATGTTAGGAAAAGATACAATGCGTGTATGTATCTGTATAGAAGATTTGTGTATATCTTCTGTGTCGGCTAGGGTTTCCTTGTGTTATAAAAGGATCCCTAAAGATTGTTAGTTCGTGTGTGAGTTGTACGAGTTCACTATTGTGATTATAATCAATATACGAAGTTAGTGATATCTCTGCTTGTGTTCTTAATTGTTCTTGTTAAGATTCCGCATTAACAATAACAATCACCTAGGGTTTCTCACTTAGATTGGTTCGGATTTATCCTAACCATCTACTAGGTATTCAAGACTACTTAGTGATCCATATACAATTTGTGGACCAACAAGTGGTATCAGAGCAAGGAGAGAGACTCTGAATTCGAAGAATACTAAATCTCAAAAACCAAATTCTCACTCAAATCACCCTACAAAATGTCTGAATTCGATAAGCCTGTTAACACTGAAACTTTCTCAATCCATAACAGTGAGGATGAGAAATCAAACCATGAAGATGAAGGAAAAACCGATACCAGTAACTCCCAATCACAACAACAACCCATCCCTTCCACAACCACAATCTCAAACATAAAACTTCCATTACTGAAGAGAGAAGAGTATGATATATGGGCCATGGAGATGGAACATTATCTGGAATACATTGATAGCGATGTATGGAAGGTGATTCAAAAGGGAAATTCTAAGAAGAGAATTTCACAAGGGAATGATGGGCAGCTCAGAATAATGCCACCAGTATCTGCAGAGGAGATTAGGGCTGTGGAGAAGGAAAAGAAGGCCAGAACCTTGCTTCTTATGGCTATTCCTAAGGAGCATCTACAAAGGTTTCATGGCATTCTTGATGCAAAGGAGATGTGGGAAGCTATCAAGAAACGATTTGGAGGTAATGCTAACTCCAAGAAGATGCAAAAGGCTGTTCTTAAACAGCAATTTGAAACATTCAGTGTTTCAAAGACTGAAGGTTTGGAGAAGGGCTATGACAGATTTCAACATCTGTTAACACAACTGGAAGTTCATGGTGCAGCAGTCTCAAATGAGGATGCAAATCACAAATTCCTTAGATCTTTACCATCAGAATGGGGCAATGTATCTGTGGCGATGAGGATTAAGGAGGAAGTAGATTCTATGACACCTGATGACCTTTACAATAATCTTAGGATGTTTGAAAGGGAAATCAGTAACAACACTCAGGCTTCAACCAGTTCATCAAATGTTGCTTTTGTGTCACAAAACAAAAGCAGTACTTACAAGGTTAAATCTGGTGGTGTTAGGTCTGGTAACTATGAAACTCCTTCAAGTGAAAGGTCTGCTTCAAGTTTTACTGATGAAGTGATACATTCTTTCTTTGCCAACCAAACTGAAGATGAAAGCTTTATTAGTGAAGACCTTGAACAGATTAATGATGCTGAAGTTGAGGAGATGGACATAAAATGGCACATTGCCATGGTTGCTTTAAGGGTCAAACGATTTCAAAAGCAATATGGTAGGACTATCAACTTCAACAACAAATCACCAGTAGGATACACAAAGAGGACTGTTGAATGCTACAACTGTCACAAGCATAGACATTTTTCAAGAGATTGTCTAGAGAAGAAGTCTGCTGATGGGAAAAGAGATGATGATGGGAAGATGGAAAAGAATCAGATGAGCCTGCTGACAATGGAAGCTGGAGGAGTCAACTAGGGTGAGCATCCAAGAGTAAATGAGGAGTCTGATCATGCTCTCATGGCCATTGGTAATGAGGTATCATTATGCTCTAAATTATGTACTGACTCATATAATCATGTTAAGGCTTTGTGTGATGAGCAGCAAGAACAAATAGGTGATCTAGAAGTAAATTTATTAGCACATAAAAATGCTGTAAAAACTTTAGAGGCACAAAAGGTCACCCTTCAAAACCAACATGCTGCTTTAAATGAAAAACTATACTTTCAAGCTAATAAGATATACGAACAAGATGAGAAGCTTAAAAGGTATAGACAGTTAGGACTTAAAATTCAGAAGGAAAGGGATGAGCTGAGAAAAAGGGTAGATCAATGGAACAGTTCAAATAATAACCTGTTTAAGTGTTGGGATTCTCAAATTAAGTCAAATAAAAAATGTGGCTTAGGATATGAGGAAAATGAGAGTAGGGCTATATTTAAGAATAGAGAAGAGGACTATGCTGATAAGCCTTTGTATAATAGGTTTGTTAAGACTGGTGACTTTAAAGGAGTACCACCACCTTTGAGTGATGACTATACTCCTCTTGAAAAAGAAGAGTTGGATGATTCACTCTTTGTGTATGGTAAGAAAGGTCCTCAAGTGCCTGAACCAACCACCTCAGAGGAAAAATCCAGTAGGTATTCTTCTTGTCAATCCAATGACTCTGAAGGATCTATTGATGGTTCCTCTGATCACTCTAAGTCTGAGTCAAATAATGAGGAAAAAGAGAATCCTGAACCTAGGGTTGTTGAGAAGTGTGAACCTGTTGTTACTAAACCTGTAGTGACTGAACAAAAGGCTGAGACAGTTAAACCTAGTTGTGTCAATCACATAAAATCTCCTAGGGAATCTGTTAAAATGAATGAGTCACCTAGAAGCAATAGTGTTCACAGAGAAAGTAGGAGTAGTTATACTTATGCTCCTAAAAGATGCTTTGTGTGTGGAAGTTTGAGTCATTTAATAAGAGATTGTGACTTCCATGAAAAGAGAATGAAAAGAGAGGCTAAACAAAAGAGAATGAATGTTAATAAGGGTCATGGTTCAAATAAACTAGTTTGGAATAATGCTAGTAGAATTAATCATGCCAACCAGTTTGTTCCCAGACCTGTCCAACTAAATAAGACTACCAGACCTAACTCTTGTGTTAGTTCTGGTAGACCAAATTTTGGGTCTGGCTACATAAACTTTAATATGAATAGGCAAAATGTTAACTTTATGAGGTCTAAAGTGAATACTGGTTATGTTAATTCTGTGAGACCTAATGTGAACTCTGGTTTTGTGAGACCCAAACAACCTTTTCAAAAACCTCAGGTGAAAGCAAATTTTCAAAGAAATAATTTTTATAAAGCTCATTCACCTGTAAGGAGACAAACAAATTCAAGTAGGGGTTCTGCTGATAATTTCTCTGAGTGCTGGGCTTGGAATCCATTTAAAAATGAATTTACCTATAAGTCCAAACATGGTTTCACTGGAGCAAGTTCATACAAGACCTATAAGTATGTTGCTCCACAGAAAGGACTCAAGCCCACTCAGGCCTGGGTTGTTAAGAAAAACTGATCTTCTTTCTTAACTTTGTATAGTTTGTATATTTGTTTGTTCTTAATCTTGCTACTTTTCTTGGTTATTCTTATTTTCAGTAGTTAATTTGTTTTCTGCTTTCTATAGTATGTGTGTTTTTGGTATTTTGTGTTTAACTTTGTTTTGCAGTTGTTAGCTCTTCTCTATTGCAAGTAATTCATATGTGGAAAATTAAAACATCAGAACCAAAGAGCTTTTTATTTATTAACAAGAAATTGCATTCTAGGATGCAAGTTACAATGCTTCATAAGACAAAAGCTTTAACACAAACCAGCTAAACATCACCACCTACACTTTCTGTTTCCCTTTGCCCATGAAGTCAGGAATGGTCTTCTTGGCTCCTCTGCCACCAAACTGATTCCATGCTTTTAGGCATGGAAGTGCAAGAATCAAGCTGCTTGGTGGGGGACGTGGCACATAACCACTTCTCAGGGAAGGGACAATCTTCGAAGGAAAGGTCTCTTCATCATCTTTGGAGGGGTCTTCTTCTTTAGCACTTTTATCATCTACATCAGAAGGGGGAATTGGTCTTGAAGTCTTTGGTGCTTCATTGTCTGGTTCCTTTTCAGTAAGATCATAAGCAGCTAGCCATTGTTTCAGAGTTGATTCTCTTAATGTCTTGTTTCTTGTGATTGATGAATACCCTGGTGGGAAGTATCCACCCCATCCTCTTGATGATGTATCAGAAGATGAGTCATTTGGATCCCAAGAAGAATCGGATGAAATCTCTATGGTTTTTAAGTTGGATGGATCCATTATGCTTATAAGGTTTTATTTTGGTTTGTGATGGTTTTTGTGATAAAACAATGGGTGGTTTTATAGGGAAAATCAAGGTTTAATGTCTTTTAATGATCGGTTGGTGTATGAGTTAATACTTGCAGGGAAAGAGTTATTAATTGTATTTTTGGAAAGTTGACCACAGGTTTTACTTTGATTAAGTGATAAAAAAAAAAAAAAAAAAAAAAAAAAAAAAAAAAAAAAAAAGGGGGGGGGGGATTTACACTTAAGGGGAGGTAATGTACATTTAAGGGGAGGCAAATGTACAAGTTTTACATATTTTTAAATCGGGTAAACTTAAGTGTTAAATCTGGTAGCTCATGTGTCTTGCAAAAATTGGTTTTTGTCTCCTCTTTCTTGTTGTTTCAACTAATTCTTGCAGAAAAGATTGGAATGAGGTGATGCAAAGCCTTGCATTCGCTATATTTAGTGTGTAAGTTCACTCTCTTGGTTAGGTCTGGTAAGCTTATGATTCAGTCTGGTTGACCATTTTAGGTCGGGTAGTGTTAATTTTATGACCGTTAGATCTGGTCAGAGTAAATAAAGATTTTACTAATATATTACCGTTGCACTATTTTCGGTAAAACAAGATATTTATGAAGTATATAAGATTAAAATTTGATATTATTTATCTTCTTTTATTCTTTATTTGCTTCCAAATTTAAACCATCTTTATTTTTCTCGACTCTGTTTCTACGCAAATATTTTTCAAAACCCTACCTTTCTTATCAACCAGACCTAAATCATTAACTCATCCATGGCTAATCTCAAGTTTATGGACAAGCATAATCAAGTTGGTTTCTTGAAGAAGCCAGATCAAAGTGCAGGTTTCGAGCAGATTGTGGATTTCCTAAAAGGTTCTTACATTTGTTATTCATTAACTCATAATCCTACTATTTATCAGTCCCTTGTCAAGCAGTTCTGGAGGTCGGTTACCACTGAGACTCTTGATGATGGGACACCATGTTTAAGGGCAATCATAGATAAAAATGGTTTTACCATTACTGAAGCCTCAATTAGGGACAGTCTCCAATTGGATGATGCTTTAGGAGAATTTGATTTGTCTAGTGAGGATATTTTGGAGGGTTTGAATAGCATTGGGTACCCCACAGATGGAAGTTTTACCTTTTGGAAAAGTCATTTTTCACCTCAGTGGAGGTTTTTAGTACATCATTTACTTCAGAGCTTAAGTCCCAAGAGTGGTGGATGGGATCAATTTGGAAGCAGAATTGCTTCTGCATTGGTCTGTTTATCATTTGGAAGGAAATTTAACTTTTCAAAATTAATTTTTGAAGGAATGGTGAAAAATGCTAAGGACCCAAAATTTTTAATGTATCCACGATTTTTGCAAATGATCTTGAATTTTGAAACTAAGGATAAAGTGCCTTACATCAGTGTGGCCTTTACTCCTAAACTTTTTGCAAATTTAAAAAGGAGTTTTCAAGGGACAGACAAACCTTTGCTTGCTGCTATGCTTGGTACTAACAATGCAGGTACTTCTGGAGCTGCACAAGTGGACCCTGATGACGCACAAGACCAAGCATCATCTAGGTCTGCTACACCTACATCCTCTCCAATTCCATCACCTCAACCAGGTCCCTCACCATCTGCTGAAAGATCATCTACACCTATCCAACAATCTTCACCTCCACAACCAAATGTTCCAAGTTCTGAAAGGGAGGAGGAACATGATCCCTTAACTATGGAAAATCTTCTTATCATTGTTCCTCAACTACAAAAGAAGATTGGTATTTTGGAAAAGTCTAATGAGGCACTCAGAAAAGCTTATGTGACTTTGGTGAAGAAAGTAAAGAGAATGGGAGTAGCAATGAAGAAAAAGGGTGTTTCTTTTGATGATGAGGAAGATGAAGCTGAAAATTCTTCGAAACAGGGGAGGAATTTGGAGCAAGAACAGGAAAATATTCTTCAAACACCAGTTCAAGAACCACTTGTTCAAGATAATGTCACCACAATTAGTCCAGAGACACTGGAAGTAGCAGAGACTTTGGCTCAATCAATGGGCAAAATTAAACAGGATAGGAAGAGAAGAAGATTAATTCTGTCTGTTGAGGAAGAGGTTGAAAAATTTGGAACAATATCTGATGAAAAGTCTGGTGAAGGAAAGTCTGGTAATGAACTTAGTTCTGGTAATGAAGAGCAACAATCTATTGTGGGTGAAACTTCAAAGTCAAAGAAGTCTAAGAACAAAACAAGAGAAGAAATAGCATCTGAGGCTGAAATTGAAAGGATTATGGCACAAGATATTGCTGAGGAAGAAAGACAAAAGATGCTAGATGCAGTTTATGCAAGACAATTGGCTGAAGAATCTGATGATTTTACAAAGCTGCTCAATGTTGATGATGAAGTGAGAGCAAAGTATGAAGAGCTGCTAACTATTGAAGGTTTAACTGCTGATGAACGAGCCAAACAGTTAGCTGACTTCATAAACGCAAGAAATAATGATGATACATTGGGTGGATTCTTAGAAAAATTCAAGCTTCAGAAGAGATCAAAGATTCCAAAGAAGATGTCTATGGCAGAAAAGAAATATGATATGAAGATGTATCTTAAGAATCAAATGCATCTTTCTTTGGAACAGATGAAAAGGAAGTCATATGAAGAAATACAAGTAGCATATCTCAAGGCATTTGAGAGAGATCAAGGTTACAAAGCTATTGATTATGATGATGTGCAGAAATATTGCTTTCAAGGTAGAAAGGCTAAAGAGGCTGAACTGGTCATTGAACCTGATAAAGTGATTGATATACAACCTGAAGCTGGAAAGTCAACAGAAGAAGTGCAAGATGAAGTAATAAAGCCTATTGTGTTTCAAAGAAGAAAAGGTTTGGAAAGGAAAAGTAAATCCAAGAAAGTGATTGTTGAAGAGGAATTAGATGAAGAACCTTCATCTGAAGGAGCCACAATGGGGACTATTGAAAGCACAAAGGAACCAACTAAGGTTGTCAAGTATCAACTAATTATGACTGGTGAGAGGGCTGCATATCAAATAATAAGGGAAGATAATTCTGACATTGTTTATATGAATTTTGCTGGAATTTTAAATGATGTGAATAGGGAGGATCTTCAAGAACTTTATCAGTTGGTGAACATTAAATATGGAGATCATCCACCTGAAGATGAATTTGAAAGAGTCTTTTGGGGAAATTTGAAGGTAATGTTTGAGCTACCAACTGAGTCTGATATAGTGTGGAAACTTCCTGAAGAGCAAAACATTGTCAGCTGGAGATATTTTCATACCTGCAAGGTACATTGTGTTTCATTAAAGAATGTTGATATTTATATGCTTGCAGAGGTGGAATATCCTTTATCATCAAGTGTTTGCAAGGAAATGATGAGCAAAAAGTTGTATGCTAGTAAAAAGGATGAAGGATATGAGATGTTATTGGATTTGATTAAGAAGCAGTCTTTGAAGGATGTAGCCTAAGAGTGTTTGAAAGAATTTTCACAAGTTGTTGAGTAAGACTATTGGAACTTCTCACTTGGTGGAGGTGCTTTGCACTAACACATCAAAAGGTTATCAGTCCACCTTGTCTCATCAACATAAGGACTGGCTAATCCTGAGCAAACGGCTAACAGGTAAAGATTGACCAAATCCGTTTATGGCTGACAATTTGCCAAAAATTGTATGGTATTCAACTCACCATATCTAAGATAAGTGAAGAGTTGGCTAGCCCACAAGGTTATGGCTTGTGGTAAAGGCTGTGGAAAACCATAAATGGTAATCAATTCACCATGATGAGGTGCTTTTCCATCAAAGAATTGACTAGTCCAGAAGCAAACGGCTTTTGGTAAAGACTTAACAAATCCGTTGATAAGCTGATGATTTGCTAAAAATCATATGGTTATCAGTGTACCATGGTCTTACACACCAAAACATTTGGCTACTCCAGTAGTGATGGCTATTGGTAAAGAGACATCAAATCCATTAAATTTCAATGATTCACCTCTCACAGGAGTTAACACACCTGGAAGTGATGAGAATAGATATGAAACTTAATATGAATTGATGTACATATAGTCAATGTTGCTGCAAAGACCATATCAGAAGAGCTTATCAAGATTCAAGCTGCTAGAAAGGAACAAGTCCTAAATACAGTTCAAAGTGTTCAAGATTCAATCCTCAGAAGGCTTAATCAGAAGAACTTGAAGTTCATGGAGCATGAAGATCAAGTTAGGGGAGGATTGTTGGGAATTATGATACGTATCAAGAGCAGACAACTTAGGTCTGGTAGTTTATCTAAGTTAGGTCTGTTTGTGTTATTAGGTCTGGTAATGTAATGTTAAGTCTGGTAGCATGTTTAAGTCTGGTTGACTTGTAAAGTTAAGTCTGGTCGTGAAGTTAGGAAAGTTTGTTAGAGTTATGTTAGGAAAAGATACAATGCGTGTATGTATCTGTATAGAAGATTTGTGTATATCTTCTGTGTCGGCTAGGGTTTCCTTGTGTTATAAAAGGATCCCTAAAGATTGTTAGTTCGTGTGTGAGTTGTACGAGTTCACTATTGTGATTATAATCAATATACGAAGTTAGTGATATCTCTGCTTGTGTTCTTAATTGTTCTTGTTAAGATTCCGCATTAACAATAACAATCACCTAGGGTTTCTCACTTAGATTGGTTCGGATTTATCCTAACCATCTACTAGGTATTCAAGACTACTTAGTGATCCATATATAATTTGTGGACCAACACCATTTTCCCGCCAAAAAAAGAATGAATGGCTGAGATGATGCCCAAGCCTAACCAATGGTGGGATTTGATCAGGATGATTCAGAGAAGCTAAGTGGATGTCTATTTAAAGAAATGAAGACCAAGAATAATAATTGTCACAGTTTTAGACCTTTCGTAGTGTAATTTTTCTTCAAGTCAAATTTAGAATAAACTCTTAGTTGTAATCAATCTCATTTCTTGTAATTCTATTTCAATTTTAGTTTCAAAAAGCCTTGTACTTGTTTTCAGAATTAATAGAAGTTAATGTTAAGTTATTTAATTCGAATTAGTTGTTACTTAAAGATTAAAAGCTTCTCTTTTCAGTTTTAATAAGCTAACACAAGCTAGTGACAACTTATTGTTAGTTTATTATTGCTTAGTTCTTTTTAATTTCAAGAAAATAGAAAAAGTCAAAAAGTCAACAATAAGCCATAATAAGCAGTTGTGTGGGAATAAGCTGTTCTGGAAGCTTAAATTGGGGTTATAGCTTGGATTTGACAAGCTGGGCTTATCTCTAATTCAGTTTCCTTTGTTTCATATCCCACTCAGTTGTAAGCATTTCTTAAGTTTTTGCATTATTTTTCTAAGTTACTGTTCTAGTGCTTAATTATAGCTTACTTTAGTACCATTATGCTTATTTGTAGTTCATAAGTGTTTTTCATCTGTTTTATCAGTTCTAAATAGCTTATGCTTTATTTTTCTTAAATTCATCATAAAAAGCCAAAAATAGCCTTTATATAAGTTAGCTTATTAAACTGCTTTGTTTTTATTTAAAACCACTTTTTAGTGCTTAATAAACTTAGGTGTTCATCTGTTACCCAAGATCCTAGCTTAGATTAAGTGTTTCAGTTGAAAAGTCATAACAGCCCCTCATAAAGGGCTGTTTGGCTATTTGTGGTCAAATGGGTTAATCCATGGTCTCACTGTTCATTGACCATTTGCCCATCTTTAATCTTGCTTAAAATAGTTTAAATAAGTTTTTTTAAAGTTATTTAGAGTTAATTTAATAGTTTTTATAGATTTGAGTGGACTGTGGGAATTTAAGGTCAACAACTGTCCAAATAAGCCACAATAAGCCACAAGCTCATTTGGCCCTTTACCTTGGCTTCTTTAAGGTCCTTTCTAACCATTTAGTGCATGTCAGAAGAGTTGGACTAAACTTGTGCCCTCTGCACAAGTCTGCACAAATCTGCATAAGTAGACTCAGTATATACTGAGCAGACCAACTGCATAAATAGCTACTTATCTCAGCTTATTTGTGGCTTAACTAGATAAGCTGAGATCTTGAATTTTGGTTTGCTTTTAATTTGTAGTATAGGTTTTAAGTTTCTGATCTGGGATTCCATTTCTGAGCTTATTTCCTAGCTTAAAATAAGTATGCAAATATCCCTTGTACACTGATCTAATCCTGCATCAATTTTTATGTTTTTCACCCATCTGATCTAGCCTCAAATTGGAGTTCAATTGGTTGTTTAGAATTGGGGCTTTTGATGTTTTAGAGTAACCAATAGTACTAGGAAGGTTTTGCCCCCATAAAGTTCCACTTATCTGCTTATTAGAAGTGTTTAATTTGATCTGCAAGTTGGCCATTTTACTGTCATTTCTGCCCTAATTTGTGAATCTGCATAACTACTTATCTGCTTATTTCTTTTGCTTATTTGTGTTTTTTAAGTTGTTTTAAGCTTCTATTAGTATAATAATCTGTTTCTGAGCCTTTGGTAATTTTTAGAGCTTTTTAGCTTATTTTTGTGCTTATTCCCCAACTGCTCTTCAGCCCATTTGCTTATTAGGGTTTCTAAAAGTTCAAATCTTATTTTTCCTAGATTCAGAATAATATTTTAGATTTTCCTGCCAAGTTTCATATTTTTTTAAAGTCATTTACTATTTTTAAACCTTTTAATTAGTTTTAATAGTTTTTAATTCATAATAAAAAATATAAAAGTCAGAAAAATATAAATCTTTTTTCTAAAATTTTCTTTTATTATTTAGGATCTAAGAAAAATAATTTGGTACTTGTAGGATTTAATTTCATAGATTTCACTTTTTAATTCCGTTTTTAGATTTCTTGATTCGCGTTTTAAATATAATTTGTTAATCTTAATTTTATTTTGAGAATTTGTTTCTCATTATTTAATTAGAATATAAAAAGCAAAATTTCATATCATCAGTCACTCTAATCCAAACCTTTAATGATTGCCCATTCACGCCTCGTTGGGAAACGACCCGGGTAATCACTTACCTGGTATCACACACATCACAACGTAAGTTTTTTCAAGTTAGCCTTTTTCCTAAAGGGTTGATTTGTCTTTATTTACGTGTATCCGTCTGATATTATTTATATATCTATTTCGCGACGAATCAGTCTGGAATCCCAGCTTCGACCTTGGGTCTGGAATGTGAACCTTGGGTTGAGATCGACTTTTGCACATAAATTTCAACTTTAAGTTAGCATATAACTTCGATTTTTCACACACTTCTTAGCACTTAATCTTTGTTAGGAATTAAATATGAGTTGATATTGACAAAAGATGAAAGATTGATGAGACTTATGAAGACAAAGATGAAGGACCTTAATTGTCATATTTAGAGTCTTTGTAACCCTAATCCTCTAGTATATAAAGAGGATAGGGCGTAGGTTTTTATGTACAGGAATTAGAGATGTAATTCCAGGAAAAAGTGTGTGTGTAACTAGGCGTCAAGTCTTAGTGTAGACGCCTAGGGTTCATGATATGTAAGTTAGAGTAGAGATGATGGCGAAGAAAAACCTTAGCAATAATAATGAAGCTTTTGTTTTATCCGCTGCGTATCGTGTTTTATTCATTGTTATTGTGTAATCCTAGATAAAAGATCTAACAAATCTGAGCCTAAACGATTCTTAACAATCTTGACTTCATCTTTTCATCCTTCTCATGTACAATGGAAATAATCATATCATGAATCAATATCTTTGTTGACGATCTTTTCTTCAATATTTGCTTGATTTTGTAACTTTTCTTCATCTTTGTTGATATTTCCTTGTACCTAGACTTGAACACATCTTTAACAACTTTTAAGCATAAAACAATCATAAACATAACTAAATAACATATAAAAACACACAAATAACGCGATAAAAACATGTACAAAATGAGCGTTATCAAATCTCCCACACTTAAGTTTTGCTTGCCCTCAAGCAAGGTAATCTTTAGAAAAATTATTTTCCAATAGCCACCAATCATGATTTTCTAAAAATTTCACTAATCTTCCTTGTTACCAAGGCAAAAAGGTCAAAAAGTGATTTTTACTTTTAATATGTGAAATTTAAACAACATACTCGATCAAGCTAGATAACACAACTAAGCTTCTCACGAACAGAAAAGAATAGTATAATTCACTCACACTCATTTCTTTTGTAGTTGTTATATTTCACTCAATTGCTCAATCGTGATTTCATGTCATACCATAGGCTTGTACAAGTATCAAAACTAATCCAAATCATTTAAGAAATAAATTAATTTATCAAAGAGGACTTTTATTCGGGTTTAAATGTTAGGCTAAGGGTTAATATCAACTTATGCTCAAATAACTACTGTACAAATATAATAGATCGCTAACAACGAATTTTTGATTAGTTGAATAACGGATGGTCACTAGTTTGTTCCTTGGTTCGCTAACAACGTTACTTACATAACGGATGGTCACCAAAACACGCTCTAGTTCGCTAGCGACGTTTTCTAACTGTTGGGTCCATAAATACCCAATTATCTAAAACAGGATTTGAACACAAATTAAGCCAAGTGTTTACCAACAAAGAACAATTCAAGTCACTGAGTTAACAGTAACTCAGTGAGTCATCTTCAGGATGCTTAAGGCGAATTCAAGGCGAAGGATTCACTCCTCAGGAAGGCGGTACTTCCTGAGTGAGACTTAAGCCAAAGAAGAAGATGATGGGTTCAGTGAGTACTGACAAGAGCTCACTGAACCCCTCAGTCTCCTGAACACTAAAAGACTGAAGACTAAAGACTGAAGACTTAGAATCAATCTAAGACCTGAAGTAAAGGCGGGATCGAGCGGGAAAGTTTGAAGAGGATAAGAACAAGTCTTATCACGCCGAAAGCGAACTTTCCTCAAAACGGCTTAAAGTACAAGAGTGGTTGGGCAGACACTCAAAAGGATCTTTTAGCTTATTCCCGATGTAGATTGGTAATGACAAAATACAGTTGTACTTTTGTCAGACCAATATAAGTCAACTTGTACTTTAGTTTATAGGTTTTCTTTTACACTTGTGTATAAATAGATAGATGAGGAGAAAAGTGAATTAAGGTTATGCACTAAAAGCTTAGACTTTCACAGCCCACTTTTCTCCTCCAAAGAACAACCTACTCACTGAGATAGCTCAGTAGGGTCTTTTAGTTGTCACTCAAGAAAAGCTTGAGTTTAGAAGAGGAGAACACCATACCTTGTCTATTCAATCCCAAAGTGTTTATTCCGCAAAACACTTTGGGTAATAGATTCTTTGATTAATTTCTAATAAGAATTTAAACGTTGAAAAACCTTTGCTGTTTTGTATTTACGTTCTAACTTATTTGGTAAAATTAATCATACATTGTATCGGTCTTAGTACACAATTAGGATAACTTTCTAGTTATTTCTATAAGTGTAACGGGAACAACAAGTGGTATCAAAGCCAGGTTTATAAAATCTTTCCAAAACTAAGAGTGCTCAAGGTTTTTAAAACCAAGATCCTACTATGGCCGATATAAATGTGCCCCAGCTAGTTGACAAAAAGGGAGGTAGCTATTCACCTGTTGCTCCCAGACTAGAAGCTGGTAAATTTAGCAAGTGGAAAAAGCGCATGCTTTGCTACTTGACTGGTATGGAACCATACTACATCACTTGTATCAATGATGGTCCCTATGTCCCTAAAACTGCTGAAGGTTTAGACAAACCTGAAGCTCAGTGGACTATAGATGAGAGAAGGGTGGTCAATCAAGACCAACGCCTGAGAAGCATAATTATATCTTGTCTCCCTGACGATATAATGGAATCAGTCATTAACTGTACATCAGCCAAACAAACATGGGTTGACTTGGTTCATAGCTTCGAAGGTCCCTCAGATACCAAGGAAAATAGGATCATGGATCTTAAACTTGAGTATAATACCTTCAGGGCCAAAGACTCTGAAAGTCTCTCTGAGACCTACACTAGGTACAAGACCCTGATAAATGAGTTATCCAATGATGGTGTAGTTTTGTCTAAGCATGAGATCAATGTTGGCTTTGTAAACTGTCTCCCTGAGAAGTGGTTAAACTTCTCTCAAGGCCTTAGGAATGCTAACCACATTCAGACCCTTGAGCTTGCTGAGATCTATGGGAAGTTTGTCTATGAAGACAACCTAATATCAAGAAGATATCCAGACTCAAAGAAAGCTCTTGAAACCAAAAAGGCCCTGACTTCCTCACCCATATCAACTGCTTTCTATTCTAATGGTATTGTGCAGGATTTTCAAGAGGATTCTGATGATGAGGTTGATGATAGAACCAGTGAGGAGTACTTAAGTGACTTACACTTGGAATTCCAAGAAAGAGCACTTCTTGCAAACTCAAAACGTTTTATCAAAAGAAATCAGTCAAACTTTTCAAAAGCTAAAGCAAATGAGACCACTGAATGTTTTAAATGTGGTAAAAAGGGTCATTTTGCAAAAGACTGTTATTCAAAAACAACCTCAGAACCCTCTTACAAGTTTTCTGGAAACAGTTCTTCTTCAAGAGCTAGCAAATTTCAACCTAAAATGTTTCAGTCTCCACAAACTTCTCTAAGTAGTCAAAAAGATTATGAAACTAAGTATAGGATGGCAAAAGCCAAGCTTGCTCTTCTTGAGGCCACTCCCTCAGTCTCTCAGGCTCCAACTCCCAAACCTGTTCAGTCCAAGAACAAGGTCCTTATGGCTGAAGCTTATGACTGGGATGATGAAGAGGTCTCTGATGATGAAGAAATTCATGTGAGTGCACTGATGGCACTTTCAGATGGTGATCAGCTGGCTGTTGGAAAGAGCCATGCTAGAGATGGAGAATGGGTCAACATCACAATGAAGAAGGTAAACATTTTACTTTCAATGGATGATGATTCTGATTGGCAGTCTTATTTAAATTATATTTCTGTTGATCTCAAGTTTGTAGAAGAACAAAGGCTTAACCTACTTTCAAAATATAACAATCTTGTGTTAGAATTGAACAAATGTAGAGATGAATTGCTTATACTGAAACAAGCCAAGTTAGAAGTAGTCACACTACAAATTCAAAACACTGAGATTTTGAAAAAGAACCAAGCCCTTCAAACTGAACTTGACAAAGAAAAAGCTGTCATAAAAAGCTGGACTAAAAAGAACCCAAGAGTCTATGAATCTGTCAGTATGAATCCTAGTGAGAACTTTAAAGTCATAGGAATTAACCCACTCACTGACACCCTCAGTGAGACTGACAAAGAAAGAGTCTTTATTCCAGCTGGCATTGCTTTTGAGCAAGAAAAAGAACCCAAGTCAAATGACTGGATTGTCAGGGACAACCCAGTCAGTAAGTTACCCAACTTTGAGACTGGGAAAATCTTGCTCCCTGAAAGTCAGGCATTGAAAAGCATGCTAGGACTCACTGAAGAACCCAGTAGTACTGAGTTAATCACTGAGTCAGAATCAGAATCAGCTATACCTCTCCCACCACTGAAAGTCCTTCAGGGAGCTTCTCCAAGCTCAGACCTCACTCCATTAGTCTACTCTGAACACTCTCCAAAGGAGAAATCAGGATCGGGAAATACAATCCTGAAAAGGCTAATCCCTGAAGTCTCAGTAAATACTGATGACTCAACAACGTCAGTCCCTTCTGAAGCAAAAGTCTCAGTAAACACTGACGGCTCATCTACTTCAGTTCATTCTGAGGTAAAATCCCAAAGTCCTGATCCAAGAATTGATCAGTTGACTGAGATGGTCAGAAAGCTGAGTGAGAAGATTGAATCTTCTGAGAAGAATCCTAAATCTAAAGTTAAGGAAACAAAACCAGCTTCCTCCACCTCCAAACCCAAAACCAAGCCCACCAAACCTCGGGTGATATGTGAGCTGTGTGGCTTTAATAATCATGTTGCTGATGATTGCTACAGAATCCTTTACTGCATGGTATGCAAAAAGGAAGATCACAGAACCTCTGATCATCAGTCATACACAGCCTCTGCTAAGATGGCAAACTTTAAATCAGTTGCTCTTAAGTATCCATCTGATGCTAAGCAGAGAATGAAAAAGGTAAAGCCTTTTCCCTCTTGCCCTCATTGTGGATTCAATGACCACCTCCCTGAGGATTGCTTAATGGACACATGCTGTGACCTATGTGGTGATCCCACTCATGACACCTCAGGACATGATGAGGTCATTCAGGCAAGGAGAGGAAAGAACAAATCATCCTCTCAGTCTGCTGAGTCTTCCCTTGCAATAAAATGCAAAGTTTGTGGGAGCTCAGTCCACTCAACCACTGACCACAAATCATTATCTACTTTTAAGCAGACTATTAAAGCCAAGCCCTCTACGAAGAGGGGTCCTAGAAAGAACTGACCCAGTTTACTATTTGTGCAGAGACATGCCAGGGAGCCAATTTGGCATCTAGATAGTGGATGTTCAAGGAGCATGACTGGTGTGAAGCAGTATCTGCACAAATATGTGGAAGAATCAGGACCCAAGGTGGTATTTGCTGATAACTCATCATGTCCCACTGAAGGTTATGGTTCAGTAAACTGCAATGGTATAGTCTTCACTAGGATAGCTTATGTAAATGGCCTTAAGTATAATTTGATCAGTGTCAGTCAACTATGTGATGCAAAATCCATAGTTCAGTTTGATGATAAGCAAGGAACCATCTTCAATGCAAACAAGGAAGTTGTCCTTATTGCACCTAGAAGACAAGATGTTTATGTGTTAGACATGACTAGTCTGACTCAGAATGGTACTTGTCTCTTTGCTAAGGCCACTGAGACTCTCAATTGGCTTTGGCATAAAAGACTCTCCCATCTGAACTTCAAAAACATAAATCATCTTGTGAAACAAAATAAGGTCCTTGGCTTACCATCTCTTGTGTTTTCAAAGGATAAACCCTGCTCAACTTGTGAAAAAGGCAAACACAAGAGAGCATCCTTTAAAACCAAAACCAACTTTTCCATTAGGAACTGCCTACACCTTCTTCATATGGATCTCTTTGGACCCATCAGTCCTAGATCTATTAACCATGAGAAGTATACTCTGGTCATAGTGGATGAATACTCAAGATACACTTGGGTTTACTTCCTGACCAAAAAGAGTCAGGCAGCAGGAACTATCATGTCCTTTGTCAGGAACATTGAAAATTAGAATGACATCAAAGTCAAACAGATTAGGACTGACAATGGGACTGAGTTCAAAAATCATGAACTTGAAAGTTTCTGTGATGAGAAAGGTATCCATCAAAACTTTTCCTCACCTTACACACCTGAGCAAAATGGTGTGGCTGAAAGGAAAAACAGAACACTCATTGAAGCTGCTAGAACAATGCTAAATGGATCAGTCCTTTCAAAACATTTCTGGACTGAAGCAGTCAAAACTGCCTGTTACACACAAAACAGATCCATCATTGTCAAGAGACATAGCAAGACTCCTTATGAGTTATTCAAGGGAAGAATCCCTGACATCAGCTACCTTCATGTCTTTGGGTGTCCTGTGTTTATTCATAATCACAAAGACCACCTAGGGAAATTTGATGCAAAGGCTGATGATGGATACTTCCTAGGATATTCTCTTGTCTCAAAAGCCTTCAGGGTGTTCAACACAAGGAGACAACAAACTGAGGAAACATTTCATGTTACCTTTGATGAGAGCACTGAAGTCATCAGGTTCTCAAATTCCTCAGTGGAAGAGATAGGAATCGATGACTCATCAAGATATCCTCCTGATGAGTTTGATCCTGAAAACAATCCTTCCACTCATTATCAAGCTGATGCTGATATCTCCTATCACATCCTCCCTCATAACCTTCCTCACCCAAGCATCACTGAGTTTATTGAAGCACAAACAAACACTGACTCTAACAATCAGGCTGTTAAGAGTGCTCAGGAACCAAATAATCTCAGTGATCAAACCAATCATTCAGACACCCATCACCCTGAAAGCCCTCATGTGTCTGAACCAATCCCTTCACCTCTACCCAATTTGGCCTCCACAAGTTCTAATCAGTACCCAAGACCTCAGGACAGATAGACTAGGTCTCAGGATATAGAACTTGTCAATATTATTGGAGTGCCTACTGAAGGCATGCTCACCAGAAGCATGGCTGCTAAATTATCCGCAGCCTCAGCCAATGAATGCCTATTTGTGGATTTCATCTCCACTACTGAACCCAAAAGTGTCAAAGAAGCACTTACTCATCCTAGTTGGGTTCAGGCCATGCATGATGAATTGGAACAATTTGACAGAAATAAGGTGATGACCTTAGTCAAGTGTCCTGATGGAGTTTCAGTCATTGGCATGAAATGGGTATTCAAAAACAAATCAGATGAGAATGGGATAGTCATCAAAAACAAGGCCAGATTGGTTGCCAAAGGCTTCAACCAGCAAGAAGGCATTGACTATGAGGAAACATTTGCACCAGTTGCAAGGATGGAAGCCATCAGGATCTTCCTTGCATTTGCAACCTACATGAACTTCAAAGTATACCAAATGGATGTCAAAAGTGCATTCCTAAATGGTTCACTGAAAGAAGAAGTTTATGTCCAACAGCCTCCTGGATTTGAGAGCAATGAGTTTCCTGACTATGTCTGTAAGCTTGACAAAGCCCTTTATGGACTCAAGCAAGCTCCCAGGGCATGGTATGAAACTCTCTCATCCTTCCTGATCCAAAACAAATTTGTCAGAGGAAAGATAGACAATACCTTGTTTATCTACAAGACAAATGACGATGTTATACTTGTTCAAGTATATGTTGATGACATCATCTTCAGCTCAACAAGTTATAAACTTTGCAAACAGTTTGAAAAATTGATGGCAAAGAAATTTGAAATGAGCATGATGGGAGAACTGACTTACTTTCTTGGCTTACAAGTTAAGCAGACTGATAAAGGAACCTTTATCAGTCAAGAGAAGTATGTCAGAAGCATACTGAAGAAGTATGATCTCAGTGACTGTGCCTCAGTCAAGACTCCCATGGTCCCACCAAACAACCTTGGCTATGACCTCACTGGTAAATCAGTCAATCAGACTCTATTCAGAGGAATGATTGGGTCACTGATGTATCTCTTTGCATCAAGGCCTGACATCCAAATCTCAGTATGTTTGTGTGCCAGATATCAGTCTGACCCAAGAGAATCTCATCTCACTGCTGTAAAAAGGATTCTCAGGTACCTGAAAGATACTCCAAGCCTTGGATTGTATTATCCTAAGTGCTCAGGGTTTGACCTCAAGGGATACTCAGACTCTGACTATGCTGGATGCAACATGGATAGGAAAAGCACCTCAGGCTCCTGCCAATTTCTTGGTGGAAAATTAGTCTGTTGGAGTGCTAAGAAGCAACAATCAGTTGCCATGTCCTCAGCTGAAGCTGAATATGTTGCAGCAGCTAGCTGTTGTGCAAATGTACTTTGGATGAAAAGTCAACTCAGTGACTATGGCATTCAGTATAAGATGGTACCCATCTTTTGTGATAACACAAGTGCAATTGCAATTTCCAACAACCCTGTTCTTCATCAGAGAACAAAACACATTGATATCAGATATCATTTCATCAGGGATCATGTCATGAATGGTGACATTGAATTACACTTCATCCCTACTGAATATCAGTTAGCTGATATTTTCACCAAACCTTTGGATGAACCAACTTTCACTAGACTGAAAGCTGAGTTAGGAATGTTGGATATTGAGACTCAGTCCACTGATTGAATCCATCCAACTGAAGTGTACATTCTTAGAACCTCAGGTCCCTGAATCAATGTGTCCCTCAGTGTCAAGTATCACTGAATGCCCTTCCTGAACCATCAGTAACTAAAACCCAAAGTTACTGAAACCCTCAGTGAATGAAAAGTCATTCAGGGTCCTCAAGATGTCATTCAATGCTAACTTAAATGCTCTAAGTATTTTGTTAGTAAATGTCCTAGGTTGGTGACTGATATCCTATTTAATATAGGAATATATGTCTCTCTGGCATACACGTCTTGGGCCCCCACTTTCCCACTTGGCATTAATTGCCTATCCAATCACATTAGAGAAATGTGATGACTCATCTCTGCAAACTACACTTTTTGCAGACGGCTCAACTGTTCACCATAATGGTTGCCGAATACATGGGGAAGTGGAATCGTGGCATTAAATGCGGACTTCAAATTTTTATTAAACAATTTTCAAATTTTTTAAAGTAAAATGCTTTATGCCCGAAATACCCCAAACCTTTCCACTTCCCTATAAATACCCATCCAAAAGAATACACACACACGCTTTTAGAAATTTGTAAGCAAACTCTGCCCTTTTTATTTCTCAAACAAAATTGTGTGTGTGTTCTTAGCATTAAGAAATATCCGACCATTTTTTCGACCTAAACCCGATCATCAAATGGCTTCTTATAATGCTATTACCACCGCCCCAAATGTGAGCTTCACAATGGAGGGCGTGGATTTAACCAAAAACAATGTGGTTGGAAATTTCCATTACCCGCAGCAATATGCGGGTTACAAGGATGTAGTTAAGTACCTACAAAACTGCTTCCTTGCCATAGCTTTTACAACCACCCCAGAAGTCATCTACAATGACTATCTCAGGGAGTTTTGGTGTACCGCAACGGCTACTAGCCCTAAGGACACCAAAGAGTCGATCATCACTTTCACTGTGATGAATGGGACTAGGACTCTCTCCCTGAACTACAAGACCTTCATCAATGCCACTGGTCTTAACTTTGTTGAGAACTTTGAGGCTAACCCTACTGATCAGGAAATAAAAGCTGAAATGCTTTTCCTAGGGCCTCATGATGTTAGGCGTCCTGGTGAGTCTCCTGAAGCCTTGTTGGCTAAGGCTCCAATAGTGAAGACATGGTTTCACCCTGTCTGGAGACTTATGATGACATTCATCATTCAGGTACTCGGAGGGAATAAATCCTCCACTGAGCAGTTGAACTCATCACAACAATTGATGATGTTCAGTCTCTTGGAGGGTAGAAAAATAGATATCGGAGGAATAATCTTCCGCGACCTCGTGTCAAAGCTCTCAGGGAAACATAGGCAAAGACATATGTCGTATCCTAGGTTCATTTCCTGTGTGCTTCAGGACCTCCTTGGTCCTGACTACTTAAGGTCTGATGATGAAGGTACAAAACCTGACATCTTACATAAGACCAACTTTAGTAGTGACATTACTGAGGTACAACCGGTCGCCCTGACCACCTACATGTTAATGGTGATTCAGGGTGAAAATGTATGCTCACCAGTTCCTTCACCAACCAAGAAGGTGAAGAAGAAGAAAGGGAAAGGGGGACAATCCAGTAAGGTGGTTAGACCTAAGCCACTCGTCACTGAGACTGTTGCCTCAGGCACCAAAAATGTTATTGTGACCTTGACCTCTCCGACTCCCATAACAGAGACCACATTGGCCACAAAACAACCGCCAACGGAGGGTACTGGGCAATCATCCTCAGTATCCTCGGGCACACCCTTTCCAAATGTCCCTACTGACAAAAACAAGTCAGGTGGGTCAGGAGCATCCACCCACTCACATCCCAGTGAAGGCACTGATAGATCACAATCAGAGCCTGAGGGAGTACAGGGTTCTATATCCTCGGTGGGGCAGTACTACTCCACTGAGAAGGGGACCCACACCGTCTCTAAGCACTCACATCCCGCTAACGTCTCTAAGCAATCACACTTAGAGTCTCAGGGAGTTCAGGCCTCTAAATCCCCAAAAGGACAGCACAATCCTGATGGGAAGGGAGGCCATCAACACTCACCAATAGTACCTAGTGATTCTACTGGAAAACACCCATCAGTAGATGAAGGTGCTCAGGGGGACAAAGACTCAGGGGGAAACAAACCACCCGCTGATACGGAACCCATCACCCCCTCAGGCGGTCCAAGTCACTCAGGAACTGATCCTAATAGTCAGGCTGGGCAAACCCCCCCAGTTATTATGACTAGTCAGGCTGGTACAACCCCACCAGTTATTATGGCTAAAGGATCAGGACCTGGCCACAACGAAAGTGAGCCCTCTTTTGAGGGGGAGCTGGATTCCCTGAAGGCTCCTTCTCTGGCTGACTATGAAATTTTGTTGGCTGATGAGTCAGAGGAGGAGACGGATTTCGATTTTGGTGATGATGAACCTCTTACTGAAGTTGAGGAGGAAATGGAGGGTCCATCTGAGCAACAACTCTCTTCTCCTCCTCCTGAGGATCAACAACCCAATTCACCATCATCTTCATCATCATCTTCATTAGGTGCCTCTGCCACCCCTGAATGGTTAACCAAGTATGACAATGTTCATCCGCCTACTGAGAGAAGTATGGCCAAGTACCTTCGCCATGCCAACGAAGGTCTGTATAATGCTCTCACTGATGAACTCATGGATCAGCATACTGAAGCGGCAGCCTCCTATGCCGACTTCAGGGCCTCAGTAGAAGAATCTCAGGAAAAGATTCTTCAGGCTACAAGGCTTACTGACAAACAACTTGGAGAACTTACTAACACTTTTGATGAAACAGTCACTGGTCAACATAAGGAGCTTGCCAACATCCTCAAGGCTGTTGAAGGGGTCCAAGAACAACTTTCTGATGATCCCAAAATGATTCAATCAATGAAGGATCATATGGCCATTCAGTCGACTGCCTCCACCAACCTTACTGAGCTTCTTAGTCTCTTTCAGGGGGTAGATATCAAAGGTCTCATGGAAAACCAGGATTCCATTCTTCCGGCTGCCATGGAATCCAAGGGGCACCTCACCAACCTTTCCTCAGCCATGGATCAGCTCTCACAAACACATACTGAGCTGATCAGCCACTTTACCAACCGTATCACTGAACTCTCCACCACCCAACAGGCAATGGCTACCGAACTTAGTGCCGTGAAGAATGATGCCTCTGAGACAAAGTCTATGGTCTCTGATATCCTATCCATTCTTCAGGCCTCTCATGTCCAACAACCTCCTCAGTCAGCAGGTCTTTCCACTGAAGTTCCTAAACCTGCTGAGGGGGAGAAAAATGATGACATCCCTGATCCTTCCTCTGCCTTGGTAACTGTTCCAAATCCTGAGGAATCTACGAGTCAACCTCCTCTCACTAACAAAGGGAAGGAGATTATGACTGAAACCTCTCCTCCTGAACCACACTTAGTCAAGGCTTCAAACATAAGACAACCAGATCCTGAAGTACCATCTTATGTTGACTTAGAAGATGGGAGAAGAGTCTATGGGACTCAGGAGGAACTGGCTAAGATCTTAGATGAGGAAGATCGCAGGAAAGCCCATGACCTCACCACATCTACCATCTATGAGGTTGCTAAGGAGGAAATAAAGGAGTCTGAGAAAGAGATTCAGGAAGAAGAGTTCATCAAGCTTCAAGCCCAACTTCTTCAGAAACACAACAAGGAAGCCAAACTGAAGCAAGAAAAGAGGCAAAGGGCATATGAGAGGTATGTATGGCACATGACCAAGACCAAAGGTGAAGGCAAAATCACTGACATCACCATCCACCCCACCAAACCTCTGAGCCTAACTGTCCATAGAGGTCCTAGAAAGTCTGAACATCTTCCTGAAGTCAAATTTTCAGACTATGGGATAAGAGAATGGGATATGATGATGCCTATCCTGAGGAAGAAAACCTCAAGCAAGAATGCCCCAATCATCATCAAGTCACTGAGTGCCAAGTATGAGGAACTCGCAAAAGTGGCAAAGAGTCTGGGCATTGACCATGATGAGGCACTTGCTTCTCAGGGACTAACAATCCCTGAATATACTCAGAAGGTTGGGAAGAAAAGGAAAGCTGTAGCTATGGAGCCTGAACAATACATAGCTGCACTTCACTGCAACAGAGTTCCTCCTCAGGGAGTAAAATTCCGTCCTAACCTTGTCATTAAAGAACCTGAGTATGGCATCTTCTTCGTGGATGAGTTTGGTCAGGAAGCCTTTCAGAGAGTCTCTGACATTGACAAAGTGGAAACAACAACACTCCTAGCCTACAAACTGATGGCACTTAATATCAAGGGCTCTAACAATGAGGAGTTTGTCAGGATGATGGATCAGTTGATGAAGGAACGACCCGACAGAGAAGTGTTAGCGTCGAAGAAGGCAAAGCTTGAACTAATGGGTATCCGTCAGGAACCTTAATTATTTTGTTTAGCTGATAGGACTTTGTAATGACATGAATAAAATGCTGTCCCATGTTTATGTTAAATTCTAGTCCTTGCTGTCTTCTGTATATTCAGTATGAGAAGAAGCCATAAGCTCACTCATACTGATCAATAACACTTAGGCATAATTTATATCCAAATAGGGGGAGATTGTTGGGTCCATAAATACCCAATTATCTAAAACAGGATTTGAACACAAATTAAGCCAAGTGTTTACCAACAAAGAACAATTCAAGTCACTGAGTTAACAGTAACTCAGTGAGTCATCTTCAGGATGCTTAAGGCGAATTCAATGCGAAGGATTCACTCCTCAGGAAGGCGGTACTTCCTGAGTGAGACTTAAGCCAAAGAAGAAGATGATGGGTTCAGTGAGTACTGACAAGAGCTCACTGAACCCCTCAGTCTCCTGAACACTAAAAGACTGAAGACTAAAGACTGAAGACTTAGAATCAATCTAAGACCTGAAGTAAAGGCGGGATCGAGCGGGAAAGTTTGAAGAGGATAAGAACAAGTCTTATCACGCCGAAAGCGAACTTTCCTCAAAACGGCTTAAAGTACAAGAGTGGTTGGGCAGACACTCAAAAGGATCTTTTAGCTTATTCCCGATGTAGATTGGTAATGACAAAATACAGTTGTACTTTTGTCAGACCAATATAAGTCAACTTGTACTTTAGTTTATAGGCTTTCTTTTACACTTGTGTATAAATAGATAGATGAGGAGAAAAGTGAATTAAGGTTGTGCACTAAAAGCTTAGACTTTCACAGCCCACTTTTCTCCTCCAAAGAACAACCTACTCACTGAGATAGCTCAGTAGGGTCTTTTAGTTGTCACTCAAGAAAAGCTTGAGTTTAGAAGAGGAGAACACCATACCTTGTCTATTCAATCCCAAAGTGTTTATTCCGCAAAACACTTTGGGTAATAGATTCTTTGATTAATTTCTAATAAGAATTTAAATGTTGAAAAACCTTTGCTGTTTTATATTTACGTTCTAACTTATTTGGTAAAATTAATCATACATTGTATCGGTCTTAGTACACAATTAGGATAACTTTCTAGTTATTTCTATAAGTGTAACGGGAACAACACTAACTTTTCAAAAAACCGGATGGTCACTGTAATATTCATTCAATCGATATTTTCACAAAGCAAAAAGGGTTAGGATAAGACATGGGATTATTTTAGTGGATATAATATACAATAATCAAGTCAAAATTCCAGAATCACTTGTTGTAAAAAACAATCGAACCATGTATCCCCAAATGATTATAGCCTTCATAACAATTCTTTCCTTCCTCCTTTATTTCATTCATTGATCACCATTTGTATCAAGTCTTAGCGCATTGGCTAATCTTCAAGAATACTTCATCTTCATAATTGTAGCTCATTGGCTAATTATATCTCCTTTTCCTTTTTTTTTTCCCCATACTTTGGATGAGCATATACCTCAAAAAGATACAAATAAGAAGTAGCTACCTTCGTCTTCGTCAGAAAGGTATATTCGAAATACAAAGTGTAAGCTCATAATCATCAAAAACTTCTTCAAACCAACAACAAGTAATTCATCGATTCGACTTGACTAAAAAAAATTAGGCTAAAGGTTAAAGACGCAAATTTTTTTTTTTTTTTTTTTTTTTTTTGGGATGTAACAAAAATGAAAAGATAGGCTCAAAGGGTGTTCTAGGGGTATCTAGCACTAAAAATGAGTGCTAACAAATGGGTCCATAGAATAGGTGGTTAACTAACCGATTCGGCTAGCTAATATATCAATATATGTAAAATGGAAGGCCATTTGGTTAAATCCTAAGTTGCCTCTTATCACTTAAATTCATTTATATCACACGAATGTGACGTTACTTTGGAATTTGTAATGCATGACAAGCACAAGTTCTAGAATCAATTCAATCACCGGCATACTCTTAGCAAGAAAATAGAATTTAAGCATAAAATATATGCTTCGAATGATAGGCTCAAATCCTCACATATTTGGTAGAATAGGCTAAAAATGCTCAAGTAATGTTATCAATCCTAAGAACAGATCATTTCACTTCACCGAGATTCGTTAAAAATTTCAAATTGCCATTTTATGCTATTGGAAAATTTTAAGTTGTTTCAATTATATAATCTTTTACGTGTAAAACAACTACTTCCTTAAGGGCAATAAAACAAGTTCCAAAATAGTCACAAAAAATTTTAAAATTGAATCATTTTCACTATTTACTTCCCTCCCCCACACTTAAGTTTTACATTGTCCTCAATGTGAAAAATTAACTTCCAAGTAAAGGAAAGAGTGAAAATAGAATAGTAAATGATATCACCGAGAAATCAAGCGAGATCCATATTTGGTGTTAAACGCATGAGTTGGAAACTCCAAGCTCCAAAATATACCAACCATATGGACGACCAATGATCTCATGGAATCTCAACCTGAAAAAATAAACAAACACACAAAAACAATATGCAAAAATACTAATAACCAAAATACCTTAAAATCCTAAATAAAGATAATCATAGTTCTAAAACATAATAAAAGTGATAATCCGACATAACATAATAATAAAGTACCAATAAAATAGAAATATTGTTCAACACACATCATAGTCACGAATGATAATCAAAATCACTCTTCTTCCATATCGTCTCCTGGATAGTTAACCAACGCTCCAAATCCAACTCCACCCGATGACGTTCCCGCTTCATAGCCTTGTGCTCCTACATTAGAATAATTCCCCGCAAAAGCTTCCTTGTTAACATTGTACCCCTCGTTTCTTTGACTTGTGCTAGATGTCGGGTAAGGTACATGTCCCGATGGATACGGTGTGTATGGGTATGGGTAAGGTGGAATACCAATTGGTTCATACGTCATTGGGAAAGAGTAAGGTGGTTCACAATGTTCTCCAAGGTAAGTGAGAATTGGCGCACAATAGTCCATTTGGTGCCCAAGTCTCATCAAGCTCATATCTCTCCACATTTCCCTTCTCTCCACTTGTGGCAAATTCGCATGCCAATCACCCCAACTCGAATTCAACCCCGAAGATTCTCCAATATTTGGTTGTTGAGGTTGTTGCGGTGGCGGTGGGTTGCGAATCACATTGGCAATTTGATCAACCAAACAATATCTATCATCATCAAGCAACTCTTTCAAATTCTTCTTGTCAACTTTTTCACATTCCTTTATCACCGTTATCTTCTTCAACTCACTATCCGTATCATATCCCAAACTTTTTACTATTTTCATCACATAATGTCCCCCATTTATAAAACCGTGCTCAGTAATTAAAGTCGCTCTTTTTGACAAATAAACTGCCAAAGTCCATAACACATTCAGCTTCTTATTTGGATCCATAATCATTTCAATTATCCACAAATCCGGTCCATGAACTTTGTCTTGACTATGCCCTCTATGCACAAATGAGTTCACAATCACTTTATGTAAAAGCCGAGCCATCGGTGAATGTATCTCCTTTTCCTTAAATCTCCTACTGTTGGGATCTCCGATCTCATTCCATATCTCTCTACCAACATACTTTGGTGGTTCTTTCTCTAACTTTGAAAGATGTTCTTCAAAATCTTCATGTTGAAAGTCATTCTCATCATACAAGCCAAGTAATTGCCCAAATTCCGGCAAAGTAATTGCATGATCGTTCCCACACAACCTAAACCAAATGCATTTCTCCTTCATTATGTTTTCCATCTTCACCTCTTGGTTGAAATGGATGGTGGCAAAGAATTCTAGACACCATTCTCTAAAGATATGTGTTTCATTGATCCTAATTGCATATTCAAAACTAAAATCTTCATAAACTCCATTTTCAGATTCCGTACTAACATCCCATAACTTCTCAAGAGTCTTATTAAGGTTATATCCTCTCATCAAACTCCAACTTACTAGCTTTCGTACCGCAATTTCCTTTCTTTGCAACTTTGCTAACCGGCTGTTGTAACAAGCTTTTGCTTCCTTACTTAATTTGCTCCACCTCAAATATTCACTTGTTACCGGCATAAGATTAACATCCCTTTCTTGACGACCATGTCGCTTGTACAAAGCAACTAATGGGTTTTCTTCATCTTGACGAATACATTTCTACAAAACAAACAAAACAAGCACACGAGAAATATTGGAACTAAAGGTTAGAATGTAAGATAAATTAGCAAAACAAAAAAAAAATAATAAATATATATATATATATATATATATATATATATATATATATATATATATATATATATATATATATCTGTGTGTGTGTGTGTGTATACTAGACTTCAAAGCCCGCCCAATGGGCGGGCATGACTTTTAATTATAATTTGGATGTTTTAGTTAACTTAAAATTATGTTTTAAGTTTGTTATCTTAAATACAATAAAATATTGCATGACTTTTAATTAACTTCAGTGGACCATCTTTTAACTTCAGTGGACCATCTTAAAGTGACCCGTCTGACACGTGTTTTTTTAGTGGGATGACCCGAGCCTCTATTCATAATTATAATTTTGATAGTGTTAGTTAACGTAAATTTATTTTTAAGGACGCCGATTTCATGGCCATGAAAAAAGTATACCACAGATGGCAAAAAACAAACTTAAACCGAGTACAAAAAACATAGAATGAAATGCATCACCTAATACAAAAAACCCGTCTGACCCGTGCCTTTTAACTTCAGTGGCCCATCTTAAAGTGACCCGTCTGAACCGAATTTAGATAGTAAATTCATATGTTTCTCAATGTAAACATATGCGGGGATTAAACTACAATACAATAACTTTCCTCATTTATGTGTACAAATAATGGAGAGATAAGTGTCTCATGGGCGGGCATGACTTGTAATTATAATTTTGATTGTGTCAGTTAATGGAAAATTATGTTTATCGATGTCCATTTCATTTAATCTCGGATACACGCTAAACTCTTCAGGATAAGGTGGATGTGAAGGCAATAAACTGAAAATCATAAATACATTGCTCATGTATATTATATATAAAAATAACAATTAGTGGTCGTAAGTCACAAACATTATAGAAATTTAAACAATTTAATTAAATCTTGCCTTTCTCCAACTCCCCTTGCCTTCTTTCCAACTCAAATCAAATACATGAGGTTTGTCCATGTCGCTTCTTTCCAACTCAAATTAAATAGATGAGGTTTGTCCATGACTTTGTGGCTTGCTTAATTGCTTTGTTCTAAAATCATGCAAAAACCTGTCCCCTACACAATCATTACATGATACTATCAAGTTAAAGTTGAAATTAGATTGCTACACATTTTTTACTTGCTTTATTTAGCTTTTTGGTTGGCCTTCACTTCGCTTCTTTTCTCGGCACGTGTTGTGGCTTGCAACGCTTCATGTCTCTTCCATTCTTGGCTTGCTATGTATGACGTCTCGCTTCGCTTCGACCCTCATCAATTCCCTTCCCTTTATGTGCTGAGTGTGTTAGTAAATCAAACATGAAACATTGAATAATAACTTTATTTTCGTTGAGCATACATGATAAAAAAAAATTGTAGCTGTTAGTGCATAAGAGATTAATCATTTTTGAAAGGGGTAACAAAAATTTTACTTACTTGATGTTCTCTAATTGCAACATACCTACTACTCTCCTCCTCCTCCTTCATGTTCCTCTTCAACATCTTGCTGGACTTCCTCATAGTCTTTCTCAAGAGCAGCATGATCCTCACGAACTTCTAAGAATTGACCTTCTTCCATACCTTCACCCACACATCAGTGTATAAATTCTCGCTTGGCATACATTAGGTAAAACTTATGACCAATCCTGTTGAAAACATCGGAGACAACACGTCTTGTTTTAGCAAGGTCACCCCCGTGTACCATGGTGTGAGGTTGGTAGCCGATTCCACAGTCAGTAGGACACCTAAAAAAGAAAAAATATAATATTGACAATGCATTTTTACTTGATGATAGAGGTGGAAATGGGCAGGTTGTGTAGGCTGTGTAAAGGGTCAAAGATGGTTTTGGTAAAAAAAAATAAAAATTAAAAAATAAAAAAAAAGGTAAATTTTGGTACATATCTCAACGGGTGTGTTGACCCAAAACACTTTTGACAACTTCGATCAATTTGAGTTGTCTCATATTTAGCTAACATCCTTCGATATTTCATGTAACATGTTCAAGATAAAAACTAAGTAAATGGGCCATATAACTCACTATACTAAATGGGGCGTCCCCGTTTGTGTTTGATATACGACTATTGATCTACTATTAATTTGTTTCTTTAGTAAGTTTCATTAGCAGATTGAGTAAAATAGTAAAACTTTTACTGAAAGAAAAAATAGTATGTACCTTCAAACCATGACTCCCTTGAGGTAGGTAACTATCATGTTTAACCCATGTGAAACAGTCTACATTCAGGTAAATTGGATGCTGGCCCTCAAACAAATCCTTTCAATCTTGACTTTTTTCACAAGTCAAGTAGAAAAATAAATACAGATGGCTATAGAGAATAAGAAGAAACTGTTAATGAAAATGGTTTATGTACATGAACATATATGCCATGGCGCATGAATGTGTTCATGCTTACTCATCTCACTTTTTCTGATGTTGATCTGCAGGCATGGTTTCAAGTTAAATTTTTAAGGTCTGGTAGGGTATAGCAATTGGTGCACGAAAAGAAATGCTTAATCCCAAATGGTTTCAGTAGCATTCATGTGCACTGGTATTCACTTGATGGAAGTCCCAAAGAACACTGAACTTGCCTACTGTTGCAACCAGATGATGTTCTTGGTTCCCGCGGTCAATCACCTGAAACACAATTAATAGATTTAATCAACTGATTATGTAACTTGTCATCGTATCTCTCTACTATTGTAAAGCAGATATTATACTCCTGTTTTGTTAAACAAAAAGCATAAAAGGTTTACTCAGATATTATACTCCTGTTTTGTTAAACAAAAAGCACTATAGGTTTAAGTATGGTCATGGTCTGTGTCTGGTGGTGGTCTGTGGAACTTATATATAAGTACGCAAACCACCAAACTTGCTTATCTTATAATACCTACTTAAATTATGCTTATAAGCGTTAAAATGAGCAATCCCAAACACCCCTTATATGATCCGTACATAAGCGCTAATATGCCGGCTATGATTGTGACTACAAATTGTACGCTTGCTTCCTTGTTCTTTAATCCCTTTGAACATCCGTTTCTATCCATAATAAGAGTAGCGCATATAATTGAACCAAGATACTTAAAGTGAGAGTCTTCTGTTTTCATCATTTCAACAACTTCAGAAAGTAAAAGCATATAAAAATACTTATTACTGATTTTTTGCTAATTTGCTAAATACAACACTTTGGCAATGATAGGGTATGCTGAATAGAAAACTGTACACATTGGCACATTTGTGTGGTTTTATTATCGTAAACATGCTTTTATATATCTATTGTTAGCTTTCTCTATTTGCTAGATACACATCAAATTAATGAACTTTAGATGCCTTGTTCAGATTATAAAATAATGTTCAGAATTTTAATGCATATTAAGAGACGCAATCTTTTTGCCAACATACATGTCTATTTTCATCTTCTTTGTTAAGCCTTTTGCGTTCTAATTCCTATTCAAATGCTTATGTTCTTCATTTTGCCGTCCTTCTAATGTTGTTTAAAAAAATAGTTATTTCTTCTTTTCCTTGACCTATTAAGCAAATGATGATTTTATATCTTTTTTGTACTGTATATATTATTATTAGAGTGTAGAGACGAAAATTCATTAACTTTTTATGCAATAATATTTTTAAAAATAAGTTAAAATCTAGATCAAGATTCACCACTTACTTTACTTGTTCAGCCTCAAGAATTTCAAGTTGGTGCCATGCTCTATGTGGATCACCGGATGCAAAATCATAGTCACTTGCGTTCATTCTTGTTTCGTGAAAGAAGAATAAGTTTTGACTAACAGATACGTTACAACGTTATCACTATAATTGATGTTATTATGTTCGTTGAAACTAAGTTTTCATTATACAAAAGACAGTATTATAAAGAAACTATAGTGATAAATATATGTATGTTTATGTCCGCTATCTAGAATAAGCAAAGCAAATATTACGGATGTTAGGTCACAATGGTTGTTGCAGCTGCAACCATACATCATGAATATATAAACCTATTTCTTGCATCGAAAATTTTAAGATAATTAGCAGCCTTATTCATATGAAACTAATGAACCAATTCAAATTAAGAAAAAAGATATAATACCATCACTGTCGTTAAAAGCAGACGAAAGAAATTCCATTCTCCACATTGCAAAACATCTAAATCAGTAGAATGGGTTTCAAAATTTCAAGTTATATGTAAATGAATGTACTTCTATAAAATCTCTGATGAATTCTTTGCTTTTCCTTCTCGACCCTTTCAAGTTCCTTCATAGGGACTTCCTGCTATAAGTTTAGAAAATAAACCATTGATCAGGTAACAGAACATGTTACTCATGCATATATAGTAGATTGATGCTAGACATGTCTTGCAACACCCATTTCATTCCTCAGACCACGTTTGGAATATTAAGTAATCTTTTTCTTACTTTTTGTTTCCATTGAGGTCTTGTATCTTTCTCGAGTTAACATATATACCGAAACACATTGCTTTCTGAGCTTCAAACCTTGGCATGAGTGAATTACTTGCTGCTTGATTCAACTGAGCTTGTTCTTTCCATGATCACGCTGCCATTTTGTAAAGGTCAGAGATATATCCGTCCAATCACCCTGGCTAATTGGTCATCCTGTAAAACGGCCACATTTTATATCAGTTGTGTTAATCTCTAAATGAGTCAAGTGAATCAAGAAAAATGAATAGCTTAAACTTACCAGGTCAAATGGGTGAAGTGAATTGAAAGTCAACGTAAAATACTTCAGATACATGTTGTAATGATACTGATTTTGCAATCAAAATTAACACAGTAATTATCTTGTTAATCTTGAATTCCTTGTTGGTTATTTCGATGACCACGCTGCCATTTTGTAAAGGTCAGAGATATATCCGTCTGATCACCCTGGCTAATTGGTCATCCTGTAAAACGGCCACATTTTATATCAGTTGTGTTAATCTCTAAATGAGTCAAATGAATCAAGAAAAATGAATAGCTTAAACTTACCAGGTAAAATGGGTGAAGTGGATTGAAAGTCAACATAAAATATTTCAGATACATGTTGTAATGATACTGATTTTGCAATAAAAAATTAACACAGTAATTATCTTTTAGAAAAATAGATTGACAAAAAATGTTTGTCGGTGCCTGGATTTCTTTGGACCATGTTACAGATGGACCGTGTTCCTAATAGTATGATCATGATGGTTCGAAAGATTTATTACACTTGTCTTAAGAATGTTCCATATCTCCTCATATAAGGAAATAAAAAACTACCTTCATTATTTTTTAGACTCGCCCATGTTATGTGGAATCCTCTGCCTCTACTAATAAAAAACTACCGTCATTATTTTGTAGACTAATTCGAAAAAATGTATTGACACTTTATCAGCATTGTGACAACTAAGTTATAGGTCCAAATGTCTAATCAGTATCCATATCAGCATTGATACTTTATCAGCATTGTGACAGCGTGCTTAAAGTTTTAGAGAAAACTTTAGATGATTTGTGAGTCATATGACCTGGCCCGTTTCCTTTGTAACGGGGTGTTTGGATACTGCTGTAAGGGGGTGTTTGCTGCTGTTACAGTTGTTGGATGGCTGCTGTAAGGGTTTGTTTGGTTCTGTTGTAAAGGGGTGTATTTGTTGTTGTTAAGAGGATGTTTGGAAGATGTTGTAATAGGGTTTTTAGCTGCTGTAAAGGGGTGTTTGGTTTTTGTTAGGGAATGTTTGAATGCTGCTGTAAAGGAGTGTTGCGCACCGAGTTTAGCATCAGTTAGAGAAGCAATAATTTATGGTAACTAAAAAGAAGACCAAGAAGCATAGGTAATTACATTCAGTGTCAAAAGATATAAATGAATACCAATTTATTCTGTCAATAAACAAAAATACCAAAACTTAACAATAAGAAAGATATAGAAGAAACTAACCATCTTATCAAGGTGAGTAGCAGAACCCAGGAATCCAAAGTTGCCAATATACATTCTCCCACGTGCTTTTTGTTGTTACCAATGCATTTCAAAATATCTGCCAAAATTACATGAAATAAAAAAGCATTAAATGTGTTGCTACTTGATGACCAAGCATATACAGGATTTGTATATTTTGATATCAATGACTTCACAATATTACAATAGTGTTGGTTAGTGAAAGTTAGTCACCTTCTAGCCAAAATTGTTGAAGGTATCCAAGTTAGTAGTAGCCAATACAGTCCTATCTTTTAATCTATCTTTTTGAAAATTTGGGGTTTACTGCTCGCGGTGCAATTGTACTTTTATCTTCTCTACCGCAAACTTCATTTGGTTCCGTTGAAATAAGATTAATAAAATCTGCAAGATAGAAAAAAGGCCCTTGTAAGAGAAGTACATCTAATGGTATATAAGCCGTAAAGCAAGTGCAGGCAACTACAAGATATCTTATGGCTTTACAATGATGCATTGCGGCAGTGCCTAACATAAAACTCAAGCATAACATGTTGACTGCATAGAGTGCCTCAAATGGAGCACAAGCACCAACCATATGCAAAAAAATTCATTGATTTATGGATTACTCTTGAAGGTCAAATCAAGGGCCCTAAAAAACGTTATCTCTTATAATGATAGACATACCATGAACTTGATATAACCACAATCATACTGGTCCTAGCAAAGTAAAATATATCTTTTCTATATCGCTTTCTCAAACATCCCGAATCACTTGCTAAGATGAAGCATAGTATATTAATACAATCATGCTGATGCAGTCGATGAATCCCTAGCCTGCCCCATGGTTTACAATGCCTTTAATGATAATATACTTACCATGCCTCTTTCCCTGTTGTTAAATATCAACAACAATTCCATAATGCAATTAATCAAAAAATATAAATGCGTGCATAAAAATTAGATAGGAAGGAACATGGAACTTCACAATATCAACATAACAGCTCAGGAAATTAAGATCATACATAACAAATAGTATTATTAAATACAGAAGACATGATATCCAGCTTTACCTCAAGGTTACGAAAATCCAAGATATCCATATTCCATACGATCCATTATGTCATGTAATCTACCAGGTGTGCCTATTAACAAATTAGCTCCTTCTTCTTCCATTTCTTCTCTTTTCTCAAATTGAATGTCCACCACCTCTTGCTCCTTAAAATTCCCATTTCCATCATGATGTTTCTATGGCTCCTCACGAGCATGTAGTAATCTATCTTTAGGACGCTTTTCTTCTCTTTTTACAAACGGAATGTCCAACACCTCTTTCCTCCCAACATTCCCATTCTCATCCCTGTCTTGATGTGACGCCGGCTCATGAGCATGTTGTATTCTATCTTTAGGGCGCTTTTCTTCTCTTTTCTACAAACTGATTGTTTAAATTTCCATCATTGAGCAGTGCCGGAACTTCGTGAGCATGCTCTATTTTTTCTTTAGAACGCTGGTCATTTTTTCAATTAGTATCACACAATAGTTCATAATGATCCAAAATAGTGAGTCAAGTACCTGATTCACTATCCATCTCTATATCATTGTATTGGTTAATCCTGAATAAAAAAATAATACATAATTAATAGACAGAAGTGGAGGATCGAAACTCAAGCCAAGCACAACTATAAAGTATAAGTGACAGAAATAGAGACAAATATAGATTCATAACCTCTCAGGTTCATTTGTTTGTGTAGAAACGGTAATTCGTTGCCATTTTCTTCGGTATCAAATATCTCCTTTGGAATTTCGTTTTCTTCACAAAGGGCTGTAACAGTAGCCTTAACTGCAGAAGCTGCAACGTGTGGACCAACCACAACAGAGATGTGAGTAATCTGATGAAGGAACAGGAACAATGCCAGTATGATCAATAATCAGTAAAATCATATCATATCTATATACGACACACTATTAACTTTTTGATTTGGTATTTTACACATTGATGGCTGTAATTACAATATTTGCTGTGAAGCTTGTTCGAGACAACATTTCATATTCACAGCCAAAATTGCAAACACCGCTGATTTAGATTTTCCAGAACTGTTATTAGTACTTTTTTCTTTTCGGCACAGAAAATTATTATCAAATAATACAAACCTATGTCATATTTAGGGCAAAAACCATTGAAATATTGTGTGCATTTATTTTATTTAGATGTTAGTGTTGGACAACATCAGGCATCAAGTTGATGGCCCAATCAAGCATTAAAAAGTGACTTGGATTCAAAAGCAGTACAATAACTTTAAAAATGTGCAGCTAATTAATTAAAGATAACAGATGGCTTACCAGCTCTCTCTATGTTTATCCTTAGCTTCTTTTTTTAATTTTTCGATTGTGCGCTTGTCGACTTGACCACTAAGATATAGTATATGGCTTCCAATTGTAGGTTTTCCAAAATCTTTAGCCTAAATGACACAAAAATATATGATCGTATAGTTAAAAGGGTGTGAACAATGCAATGCCAAAATTAGAGTAGTTCAAGAACTTCTAAAAAAGAATTGACTCATAGTCAAAAAAACAAATAAGGATTCCCACCTGAGCAGATTTGTACAATCTTCAAGTAATATGCAGCAGTACAAATAACATCGAACAGTACTAACTCGTTAAGGTAGCAATACTAATCGTTTTGAACTCAATTTTTCACATGTATTTGTTTACCTCAGTTCTCAACTATCAAATTCATACAAATCAGACGCACATACAATTTCAAAATTAATATCATAGATGATTATTCTAAAAAAAATCAAAATTCACTCAGCAAGAAATAATTGTAGTTACCTCAAGTATATTTCCCCAAAAATCAAGTTCTATAGACAATGATAGCTGGTGAACAGTAATATAAGAATACCAATAGAGCACAGCAGCATTTTTCATCTGTAAAATCCATTCCATCAATTTGACTTGAAAGATAATTATATGAAAGATTGATCATAATTTCTCGACATGAAAACAGAATTATATGAAAGATTGGAAATAAATTTACCTTACATGAATTTAGATCAGTAACAAATTAGTTGTTTTTTCTGATGTATCATGCTTCTTGTGTTCAGTCAAATCAGACCCTTCCATCAGATCTGGTCAAGCAATAAGAGAATAACAGACAACAAATTCATATATCTAAAAGTGAAATTATATAGTGATAACATATCAACATACCCTCATCTTCAGCCATATCAAGGAAAGCCTAAAGCTATTCTTGTAACTGACACCAATAATTTCCTCAGAGAATGCTATTACAGCATGAGTGCCCGTAAGTTTACATGAGATGTTTATAATACCCTGCATTTAAGAATATTACATATGATGCATATTAATACAAAATAACATACAATCAAAAAGAACAATTCTTTTACCTTTTTTTATGGAAGTCATCTTTTTCCTGCTTGTTAATATCAACCTATAGACAAAATAAACAAATCAAAGCATGCATCCAACATGCAAAATTACAGCAACATAAAGTACATTAGGGTTTTTAGAAAAAAAAAGAGGCGTACCTGAGATCACATATGATGAATAAAAGGCCGGATATTAATTAAAACAAATTAATATTGTAGAACTATATTTAAGGAAAAGATATGCTTGATAATTTAAATTGCTCTTTTGTCTAGTATATGTTTTTTGTTTTAGGTGCTTCATCACAATCAATGGCTTGGTTCCATTGGTTGAGACATTTTCATGTTAACCTAAAGATGCATGTTCGAATCTCACTATGGTCACTTTTTAAAATTTCGGATTTAAAGGTCAAACTTTGAATTATTTGGTCAAATCTTGCTTAGGTGGCATGCTTAGGTGGATTAAGAGCATGATTAGTCATCAATCAAGCGCTTATTCATCAATCCTGCATTTGATGACGTCATGCGCATACTGTTTTATATATATATATATATATATATATATATATATATATATATATATATATATATATATATATATATATATATATATATAAAGGGCTGAACCGGCGGTTTGCTTTTGAAACCGTCGGTTTGGATCGTTTAAAAACTTTACCGAGAGCTCAAACCTTCACGGTCGAAAGTCAGACCGGCGGTTTGGTTTTTTATGCAATTTTTACCGAGAGTCAAACCGCCAAGGTTCACCCTTGGACTGGCGGTTTGGCCTATTTTCTGGGTATTCGACCGGCGGTTGGAACTTCCGACCATCGGTTTGCAGCAGCAGATTTAAAAAAAAATTAGTTCTAGTTTTTCAACTTTTCCACATTTTACTCCTTCTTCCATTTGTGCTTATTAGTGCTTATTCAAATATCTCCTCTATGTCTCATTTTCAAGAATCTAAGAATCAAAATCAATTCAAACAAAGTAGTGGTACACATAATCAATCATATAGCACACAAACACTAATTCTTAATCATATACCACAATAAACCCAATCAATCTTGATAATACATCCCCAAATTTTTGACATACATAAACCCTAAATCTTAGAACATCAAATTCTCTTTCAATTCTTAACCATTTCATACAATTCCACTTCCAATCAATCCTTATATTAATCCTCCAGTAAACCCATCAAGTAATTTCACTTAATTCGAACTATAGCAAATTCGCCCAATTAAGAACCCTAAAAATCAAATTCGAGCTAAGAACAATGCAAAGTAATTGGATGGATGTTACTTACTCTTTTTGATGCCATAGGATTGCTAGAACCTTAATTTGATACTTAACTTCAGTCTTGGAATGATGAGAATTGTTGGTGATTGTGGTGTTTTTCTCCTCCTTTTTCTTTCTTTGGTTCTTTACAAAAATATGAAGGCTCAACCGTAGGTTGGGTACTTCAACCGTAGGTTTGGTTCTCAACCGTTGGTTTGCAAAACAAAACCGTTTCAAACAGAAACGTTCTTTCATTTCTTAATCATTTCCAAATCATCACCACAACTCAAAACACTTCCAACATTCCATTTAACTTAAAATTAAACAAGCTACATAAATTAAAAACAACTAAACTTAAACTTAAATATTTCTTATTAATCATTGCTTATAAAGCTTAGGAGCTAAAACACACTCAACTTAACAAAGAAATGAAAAATATAATAAGATCAAATAACGATAAGCAAACAAGATAAAACTCATAAGAACAAAATGAGCAAAAGCTTAACAACAAGCTTCTTTATTCTTCCACATTCCAAGCTTCCTTTAATCAAAATAACTCCCAAACCTTAGAATATCCTCCGAATGAAATTTCCCCGAAAGAATTCTATCGGTTTCCTTTGTTTTGAACTCACGAGTGAATCGGCATCCACCCGGACTAGTAATCTCTATCTTAGTGTGCCAATCATTATCTCCTTCAACCTTTTGATATTTGCTATACCCATCCGATGTCCATTCAATATTTTTAAGCTTAATTGGCATAGAACCAAGGAAATCAACCATTTTCTTGTAAACAATAATGTTCTTGAAGGGATTGAAGTAATTCTCTATAGCCAATGCTCTCTCCATATCATCTTCAATATGATCAAACGATGGGGCTGTCTTCCCATATTTTGGATTTCCTTCATTGTCATGGCTAATATCAAATACATCCAACCAATCTTCTTCATCTGATTCTTCATCTGCTAGAACTTTGTTTCTTTTCTTAGCGTGGTAAATCCTTCTAGCCACTCAATCATCAATTTCCATAGTTCCTTTTCCATTATCAATTATTGCTCCTATCGTACTCAAGAATGGGTGTCCCACCAACATCGGTGTCTCTTTATCAATAGGTACATGCATAATCAAAAATCACACAAATATGTTTGGAATCCAATTTATAATCTCACATTCTTCACTTTACCATAAGCCTTTGCCATGGTATTATCGGCCATCAATAACACATCATTGGAAGGACAAGCCCTTCCCAACTCCATAATCTTGTAAAGCTTGTAAGGCATTATACTAACACTCGCCCCCGTATCGGCCAAAGCATTGATTGGAATAGTTCCATTCACTTTTAGTGGAATAAGGTAGTTACCCGGATCTTCTTTCTTTTTAGGTAAGCCTTTCTCCATCACTTTCTCCTTTTCTTCTTCTTCAATTTCCTTCTTTTTATCAAGTTTCATTTTCTCCACTGAAATTTCATCCAACAACTTCCTATAGTGAGCATAGTGTTCCAACACATGAAGTATTGGTTTTTCATTTAGCAATTCTTTGAACTTTGTAGTAATCTCCTCAACACATTTTGCTTCATCAATGGGTTCTTTGGTTGGTTTTTCTTTTGGTATGGATGTTTGGTTAGAAGAATTTTCTCCTTTGATTAGTGTGGTAGGGTGTGGTAATGATGACGGTGAAGGTATAAGACCTTTAAAAGGTGGGTATTTTTGTTTCAAACGAGTGGCCTTTCCCATTTTAACCATTTCCATACTCCCACGAATACCATCTTCATTTTCACAAACTTCCTCCATTTGTTCAAGTAACCAATTAACATCTTTATCATCTTGTAACTCTCCAACCTTAACTTGCATTTCACCTAAATCAAAATCAATAACACATTTCATTGCCAACAAGAAATTTCGTCCAAACACCACGGAAGGATCCGTCGTGCCCTCATACTCATCAATAATCAAATCCATAGCAAAGGTATAGCCATGAATGTCAATTTTCACATCCCTTGCAATTCTCCTATTATATTTGTCCACGTCATATTTCCCATTTCCAAATTTTTTTATAGAAAGCAAAGGTCACATAACTATCATTTTGTCCAAGGTTACATTCCGCATCCCAAGCTCCTAATCCTTCTATTCCACAAGGTGTGGAATACCTCATACTTGGCTCGTCATATTCTCTTAACTTTGCACGGGTAAAAGTAACTACCCGAGGCTTTTCATTCTCATATTCCATACGTTCAACTTCCTTTCCTTTTGCTTGCAACTTCACCTTTTCTAAATCAACCATTTTTTTCATCCTAGACATAGCATCACCATCATCCATCAATTCCATTTCCAATTTTTCCAAGTAAGCCGAAACTTCGCTAGGTGAATCCATAACTAAAAATAAGCTAAACATTCATAGACAACACATCCAAAACAAACGTTAGGGGTTAGTAAAAAAAACTAAGTAACTTGAAAAAGAAATCATACAAAAATCTAGAACAAATAAACTAAATAAAAATTAAAATAAATAAATAGAAAAGACTACAAAGAAAAACAAAAGACATAAAAAATTTTATTTTTTATTTTTTTTTTATATTTTTTTTTCGGTCCACACCCAAACCGGCGGTTTGGGCTGTGAAAAGTTTTACCGAGGGCTCAAACCGGACGGTCGAAGGTCTGGACCGTCGGTTTGAAATTGAAAAAGTTTTACCGAGGAGTAGGACCGGACGGTCGAGGGTCAGGACCATCGGTCAGAAAATTTTTTTTAGTGTCGAATGGCTGAAACTGGCGGTCGAGAGTCTGGACCGAAGGTTTGCAGCAAAAAATTTCAAATTTTTTCTTTTTCTTCTTTTTTTTAGTTTTTATATTTTTTATATTTAACTTAATAATTTTAATAGAAATAAAAATGAGAGAAGCACATGGAAACTAGGACAAAGAAAACACTTAACAACCATTAAGCAAACAAACCAAACAATCACATAAAAAAAACATGAAACAAACTCGCAAATAACAAGAACAAACTTATGATACTATGTACAACTAAACTAACCTAAACTAAACTAAAAAGGAGTAATAGCCCCCGGCAACGGCGCCAAAAACTTGATGTGCGTTCCTAGAGGGTGTACATATTATATCCCAATTTCACTCAAATTTTAAATTTTTAAAAATACCTTTTTTACCGTTTATCTAAGAAACTGTAAAACCCCGAAAATCGGGTCTAGCAGAAGCATACATGTCACTGGGGTGCTACTCAATTGGTATCACAACACAGGGTTCAAAGAACGGTTTTACCTTAACCGTTTAGAATAAAATTCCTTTACAAAAATGTTAAATTTACATAATTCAAGAGTAGTGCGGAAATAGGCCCATAAATAGGTAAAGCGGTCCCAAATATAAATATCAGAGTCGTCTATGACCATGCCCCTTGCCAAGTGCCTCCAGAAATAAGCCATCATCTAAAACCTGAAAATACATGCTAAAAGGGTCAGCTTACGCTGGTGAGTTCATAGGTTTTCAAAAAATCAACACAGTGGACCAAAATCAGAAAATCAAGTATGCTATGAGTGACTAGGTCGAAATCAACCAAACCAAATCCCACACATAGGAGTATCTAATCATAATAACAGTTATCCTGTAGGTGCACACTACGGATTTCAATAGGCACAGGAGCCATTACTACTAGGCACAAAGAGCCATTACTAATGATAAGGCACAAGGAGCCTTCTTATATAATAACCATAGTCAACTAGAATAGCAACATATCAAGCATAAAAAAACAGTTGGTCCGTTTAAATCGGTTTTGCATGTTTTCTCCCCCAAATTTAATAAAACGTTAATAAGAATAAAAGTGGGGCTATGAAACTCACGTAATGTCATCAACCAACCAGACCAAGTGTATCAACCAAATAGTCAAAATAGAGCAAACAGTTTGCATAAATTCCAAGTAAACAGTCATGAGTTTAGTTAAAAACGAGCATGTATTCTCCCCCAAAATAGTTAGAAAACCGATAAAAGTAGGGGCCATGAACTCACCTTAGCCACAGAAATGCAAGGTCACAACTGACACGACTGGCATCTAGAGCATATCATAATGGTCTCAAAAACATACGGCACGACGGTACACGGCGGTAATAGCAAAGCGGTACACAACGGTCGAGCATCGGCACAACCTAATACGTATACGATATCTCAAAACACGTCTCGCAAAATAATAAAGTCTATAAAAGACAAAGTGTCGTAGTTTTCGTGGATTACTCAGTTTCAAAACTTATCAAAAGCTTAGTTTCAACGTTTCGTGTGGTGTGGTAAGAAAACATAGACTCGACATACAACTCAGGCCAAGGAGAAGAGACATTGACAAACTCGAGAGGATACTGAAGAGAACTCAAACCAAGGAAGACAACCTTAGAAGCTAAAGACAAACAAACACCTCAAGTAAATAAATCAGTTTGTACGTTTCGACATTTACCCCGTTATCCCCAAATAATTTGTATAAAAACATAACCGTTTTATAATAGAAATGAGTTTAGCTAGTAAAAATTGGTTTTTCTCAAGTCGTCGTGACTTAAATTAACCAAGTTTGTAAATACAATATCTTACAAGTTTTATGTCTCGTCATTATTCGTGTAAAATATTAGTTTTGGTTTTATTGAAGATTTTGTGTCTGGTCCGAGTCTAATATATTAAATTCTATTCGAGTTTAATATATTACGCCGTCTCAAGTCTCAAAATGTTCAATAAATCCGATATCTAATATTGTAAGTCCGATAACGATCCAATGAATGTCCAATGTAAATTTTCAATCCCAATATATCCGAAACTTACCAAAGTATACCTCGTCAAAATCAAACAAACATATTAGTCAAAAATTAATACCCGTAACATTCGACACATGATTAACTTTTCAAAAATATAACACACGTTAATTAAACTCTTAAGCTAACACACCCTTTCTATTTTATACTTGTGGGCTTGTGAGCCCATTTAAACCAAACGCAACTCTTACTTTCAATGGGCTTGGGAGCTCGTTTATGAAAACACAAATGTACCCATCCTTGGGCTTTGAAGCCCAACCTACAAACGCACCCTAACTGTGAAAGTCAAACACACCCTAAGTTATTTGTTTCTCAAAATTATAACACCACTTATGACCATTCTTTTTAGACTAAACCTTAAAATCTAATGTCAAAATAATTTATTCTTAAGTCAAATAAGCTGTAAAACAACCAGTAAAATAAACCGAAACAAACCCAGCGAGCACACACTCTAAATAAAATCAAACCAGTCACTGCTAACATCTACCATTCGAGCCATTATTACCCACTTCGCCGAGACCACGAGGTCTCGGCTTCGAACCAAGACGAGAACCGAAACCAACAAGAGTAACGCACCCTCTTGGGTTCACTGTTAGACCGAAACAACAATAACACAACATCCGTAACCAAAAATGGACCCTCGGGTTTGACTCGATCTGAGAACAGTCCGCAACAAATATAAGTCGAGACTTCATGAATAGACAAATAACACCATAAGCAGTTCCTTACCACACGAAAAGTTTTAAAAACGTTTTTAATTACATTTCGATCACACAACCTTTTTCCGAAAATGTTTTTAATAAATTTCTTATCCACGAAAAACGTATAGAACCAATATGTTTATAACCGTTTGTATATATAAAAAATATAAGGTATAGAAACTGGATTTTCTCGGTTTTACCATGACGAGAAAGAAAGGAGAGCAAAACGGTGGAGACGGCGCGTGGTGACTGAAAACTCGAACCAAAACCTTCGATCTATACACGTTACGGCTACAATCATGGTGTAGCCGAAAAACTCGCCGGAAAAATCATAAGTTACCGAGAAATAGAGGGGGTTTCTTGGCGTGTGAAGTATATGGAAATGATGAGAAGGGTGAGAGGATTAAAGTGGTGGTGGCGGTGCGAGGTGACGCGCGGCGGTGGTGGAGCATTGGCCGATTTTTGTTGCCGGAAAAATAGAGAGAGAGGGTGGGTGTTTGTTGGCTGAGAGGAGAGAGGGAGAAGGAGAAAATATAAACCCTAAATTCTTTATAACAGTGTATATATAGGGTGAGTGTGGGACTTGTGGAAAACCCTAGCGCGCCCTCAGGGACTAAAAATGTATATTTCTTCATATTTTTAACGAAGCGCCAACGAGACCAATAATTCGTGTTGTAAATATTTCCCGAGCATCCGAAAGTTATTCCATAAATTTTAAAATCGTTTTTCCATTAAGAACGACTATTCATACGTCTCGTTTCTCACGAATAATAAAATAATCAAATCAATTCGTCGGTTGTGCCAGTACGCGTTGTGTACAAATTTTCATGTTTCGCGAGATAAATTTTACGTTTTCAAACCAAATAAGTTCAGAAAGGATCCGTTTATGAGAAACAGGGAAAGTCTCGTATAAAAAATATATTCGGAAAATTACGGGTGGTTACAGTCTCACCTCCTTAACGGAATCGCGACCTCTCGATTCAATTCAGGTTACTCGTTACGGTTGAAAAGAGATGGTGTATACACACGAGGATTCATCGTCACGTTCTCCCGTGAATTCAGGACCTTTTCGGGAGCTTCAAAGAGCTTTGTCGATAGGGATGTGACTTTACCAAGGTCGTTCGATTTCACGGTTCATGATTTCGATAGGTTTCTCAACAAGATTCAAATATTCATCAATCTGGATCTCTCCCGGAGGAATAGCGGTTGCCTCATTGGCAAGTCGTTTCTTCATAATGCGTATAAAAGTGTTAAACGTTGCGAACACTGCTGAGTCTTGACGGTAGCTCGAGCCTGAGTGCTACCGGTTCAACTCTAGCAAGGATTTCAAAAAGGATCAATACAGCGAGATTAAGCTTTCCACGTTTACCAAACGTATCACACCTTCACATGGTGAATCTTTAAGCATAATCTAGGCTTTAACTGGGAATTCAAGAGATTTTCGTCATTTGTCAGCATAACTGTTCGGATGATTCGTGAGCAGCTTGCAACTCGGTTCTGATCTGAACCATTTTATCGGTAGTCTCAATGAACAAATTCAGGGTCAGTAAGTTGGGCACCACCAACTCCTACCCATCAAGTCGGTGATCGGCACTTGCGGCCATAAAGTGGCTCATATGGTGCCGTTGAAATAATGGATTCGTAGGTATCGTCATAAGAGAATTTGGGCAACAGGAGGTGTTGATACCAACTATTGCCAAATTACGTAGGAACGCAATATGTCCTCTAACACTTGAATGATTTTTCCACTTCGGCCATCAGTCTGGAGATGATACACAGTATTCATCTCCAAATCTGTTCTCATGGCTCTTTGGAGTGATTTCCGGGAATTTGATGTGAAACAACTATCCCTATTAGAGAATGGTAAGAGTCGACACTCTATACCGGGTGATGATTTCCAATGAGTATTGACGAGTAAGTTTGCCAATACTGTCGTTTCATTGATTTGAGAAGGTGAGTAGATTAGGTAGGATTATCAACAATTACTCTGGTAGCGGCGCGGGATTTACTTCCAAGGTTTCGTTTATGATATAGTTTATTATCTGGTAAGGAGGTAGTAAGGATCACTAGTACTTCCGAGGGACAAGTGAAAAGTCAGGTGGTTATCCCAAGGAATCGCGGCTTCAGTTACTCCTTAGAGTCTCACGATTTCTGTTGGGCGTGGAATCTCTGCCAAATATAGATTTTAGCGAGTTCAGAGTGAAATTCTGAGGGAAGATGTTGATTGCTACAAGCAATCAGTTGATTGAATCCGTAATGTACAAGGTACTCAAAACGGAAGGGACAACATTGATTGAACAGTTTCGATTAGACAATCCCGATCGGAAAGATGAACATCATCGATTGAGCATAAGGCTTAGAGTAGAGGCGACTGTAACAAGGCCACAACAAAACGAGGCCGAATAATAAATCCAAATCCAGGATGACGTTGAAAATCACAAAACTAAACAATCCGAATTCAATCAGAATCAAAACAATCCAAATATAGTCGATATCGAATCTAAACGTAGCTGAAATCAAATCCAAACGTAGGCAGAAATCAAATCCAAACGTGGCTAGAAATCAAATCCAAACGTAGCCAAAATCAAAACCAAACGTGGCCAAAAATCAATTCTAAACGTTGCCGAAAATCAAATCCAAACGTGGCCAAAATCGATTCCAAACGTAGCCAAAATGCAAAACCAAACGTGGTCAAAATCGAATCTAAACGTTCCAATAAGCTCAGACGGCTTATAACGCTCTTAAGAGGTTACAAATAAGTAACTCGGATTAAAACGGTGCCAATCGGATCTAACTCGACCCGATGCAAAATACGGCCAGACGGCGGCAACCAGGATTTCCATATAATGGAGACGTATAGCGATGCCAAGGGCATTACGGTTCATACGGTGTTGTGATGCCAGTGTGTTGTGTGTGTAGAAGTAAGATTCCATGTCCGTGTACACACGCAAAATTTTACCATTTCCAAAATCAAAATCAACCCGAACATAATTCCATTATAACTACTCCAAGTATTGTAAAATTCACCTCTGAGTCGGACATAGGTGATCAGGCTATGTCCCACTGTCCCTGGTTGAATATAGGTGATCAGTCTATATTCACCCGAGGTTCAATGAATTTTGGAAGACTAAGCTTAGTTATACTAGTAGTATGTCCATCATATCCAAAATCATTCCCAAAAATCACGATAAGTATACAAACTCGACATCCAATAGTGAGATTACGAGAGGAAATAGAGTAACTCGGTGATAGGTTCGGTGCGTGCATAAACATATAAAAATGCTTATAGTGAACAGTTAAAACATAAGGATATACAATATCCAAGAGTCAGGCATACATATCAACAAATATATAATCAAGTATCTCATCAAATAACTCGTCAAACAAGGTCATTCGCGAGGCATCGGCTTGGCAGGCAGGCACGTGTTGGTCATAGGGTTAAGTTTTCATGAAAGCGGTTATAGTCCAGGTTTTTGAAAATAAACCCAGTTCTCTATAACCTAGGCTCTGATACCAATCTGTAACACCCCGAAAATTAGGTCCAGCGGAAGCATACATGTCACTGGGGTGCTACTCAATTGGTATCACAACACAAGGTTCAAAGAACGGTTTTACCTTAACCGTTTAGAATAAAATTCCTTTACAAAAATGTTAAATTTACATAATTCAAGAGTAGTGCGGAAATAGGCCCATAAATAGGTAAAGCGGTCCCAAATATAAATATCAGAGTCGTCTATGACCATGCCCCTTGCCAAGCGCCTCCAGAAATAAGCCATCATCTAAAACCTGAAAATACATGCTAAAAGGGTCAGCTTACGCTGGTGAGTTCATAGGTTTTCAAAAAATCAACAGAATGGACGAAAATCAGAAAATCAAGTATGCTATGAGTGACTTGGTCGAAATCAACCAAACCAAATCCCACACATGGGAGTATCCAATCATAATAACAGTTATCCTGTAGGTGCACACTACGGATGTCAATAGCCACAGGAGCCATTACCACTAGGCACAAGGAGCCATTACTAATGATAAGGCACAAGGAGCCTTCTTATATAATAACCATAGTCAACTAGCATAGCAACATATCAAGCATAAAACAACAGTTGGTCCGTTTAAATCGGTTTTGCATGTTTTCTCCCCCAAGTTTAATAAAACGTTAATAAGAGTAAAAGTGGGGCTATGAAACTCACGTAATGTCATCAACCAACCAGATCAAGTGTATCAACCAAATAGTCAAAATAGAGCAAACAGTTTGCATAAATTCCAAGTAAACAATCATGAGTTTAGTTAAAAACGAACATGTATTCTCCCCCAAAATAGTTAGAAAACCGGTAAAAGTAGGGGCCATGAACTCACCTTAGCCACAGAAATGCAAGGTCACAACTGACACGACTGGCATCTAGAGCATATCACAACGGTCTCAAAAACATACGGCACGACGGTACACGGCGGTAATAGCAAAGCGGTACACAACGTTCGAGGATCGGCACAACCTAATACGTATACGATATCTCAAAACAGGTCTCGCAAAATAATAAAGTCTATAAAAGACAAAGTGTCGTAGTTTTCGTGGATTACTCAGTTTCAAAACTTATCAAAAGCTTAGTTTCAACGTTTCGTGTGGTGTGGTAAGAAAACATAGACTCGACATACAACTCACGCCAAGGAGAAGAGACATCGACAAACTCGAGAGGATACTGAAGAGAACTCAAACCAAGGAAGACAACCTTAGAAGCTAAAGACAAACAAACACCTCAAGTAAATAAATCAGTTTGTACGTTTCGACATTTACCCCGTTATCCCCAAATAATTTGTATAAAAACATAACCGTTTTATAATAGAAATGAGTTTAGCTAGTAAAAATCGGTTTTTCTCAAGTCGTCGTGACTTAAATTAACCAAGTTTGTAAATACAATATCTTACAAGTTTTATGTCTCGTCATTATTCGTGTAAAATATTAGTTTTGGTTTTATTGAAGATTTTGTGTCTGGTCCGAGTCTAATATATTAAATTCTATTCGAGTTTAATATATTACGCCGTCTCAAGTCTCAAAATGTTCAATAAATCCGATATCTAATATTGTAAGTCCGATAACGATCCAATGATTGTCCAATGTAAATTTTCAATCCCAATATATCCGAAACTTACCAAAGTATACCACGTCAAAATCAAACAAACATATTAGTAAAAAATTAATACCCGTAACATTCGACACATGATTAACTTTTCAAAAATATAACACACGTTAATTAAACTCTTAAGCTAACACACCCTTTCTATTTTATACTTGTGGGCTTGTGAGCCCATTTAAACCAAACGCAACTCTTACTTTCAATGGGCTTGGGAGCCCGTTTATGACAACACAAATGTACCCATCCTTGGGCTTTGAAGCCCAACCTACAAACGCACCCTAACTGTGAAAGTTAAACACACCCTAAGTTATTTGTTTCTCAAAATCATAACACCACTTATGACCATTCTTTTTAGACTAAACCTTAAAATCTAATGTCAAAATAATTTATTCTTAAGTCAAATAAGCTGTAAAACAACCAGTAAAATAAACCAAAACAAACCCAGCGAGCACACACTCTAAATAAAATCAAACCAGTCACTGCTAACATCTACCATTCGAGCCATTATCACCCACTTCGCTGAGACCACGAGGTCTCGACTTCGAACCAAGACGAGAACCGAAACCAACAAGAGTAACGCACCCTCTTGGGTTCACTGTTAGACCGAAACAACAATAACACAACATCCGCAACCAAAAATGGACCCTCGGGTTTGACCCGATCTGAGAACAGTCCGCAACAAATATAAGTCGAGACTTCATGAATAGACAAATAACACCATAAGCAGTTCCTTACCACACGAAAAGTTTTAAAAATGTTTTTAATTACATTTCGATCACACAACCTTTTTCCGAAAATGTTTTTAATAAATTTCTTATCCGCGAAAAACGTATAGAACCAATATGATTATAACCGGTTGTAAATATAAAAAATATAAGGTATAGAAACTGGATTTTCTCGGTTTTACCATGACGAGAAAGAAAGGAGAGCAAAACGTTGGAGACGGCGCGTGGTGACTGAAAACTCGAACCAAAACCTTCGATCTATACACGTTACGGCTACAATCATGGTGTAGCCGAAAAACTCGCCGGAAAAATCATAAGTTACCGAGAAATAGAGGGGGTTAGTTGGCGTGTGAAGTATATGGAAATGATGAGAAGGGTGAGAGGATTAAAGTGGTGGTGGCGGTGCGAGGTGACGCGCGGCAGTGGTGGAGCGTTGGCCGGTTTTTGTTGCCGGAAAAATAGAGAGAGAGGGAGGGTGTTTGTCGGCTGAGAGGAGAGAGGTAGAAGGAGAAAATATAAACCCTAAATTCTTTATAACAGTGTATATATAAGGTGAGTGTGGGACTTGTGGCAAACCCTAGCGCGCCCTCAGGGACTAAAAATGTATATTTCTTCATATTTTTAACGAAGCGCCAACGAGACCAATAATTCGTGTTGTAAATATTTCCCGAGCATCCGAAAGTTATTCCATAAATTTTAAAATCGTTTTCCATTAAGAACGACTATTCATACGTCTCGTTTCACACGAATAATAAAATAATCAAATCAATTCGTCGGTTGTGCCAGTACGCGTTGTGTACAAATTTTCATGTTTCGCGAGATAAATTTTACGTTTTCAAACCAAATAAGTTCAGAAAGGATCCGTTTATGAGAAACAGGGAAAGTCTCGTATAAAAAATATATTCGGAAAATTACGGGTGGTTACAGTCTCACCTCCTTAACGGAATCGTGACCTCTCGATTCAATTCAGGTTACTCGTTACGGTTGAAAAGAGATGGTGTATACACACGAGGATTCATCGTCACGTTCTCCCGTAAATTCAGGACCTTTTCGGGAGCTTCAAAGAGCTTTGTCGATAGGGATGTGACTTTACCAAAGTCGTTCGATTTCACGGTTCATGATTTCGATAGGTTTCTCAACAAGATTCAAATATTCATCAATCTGGATCTCTCCCGGAAGAATAGCGGTTGCCTCATTGGCAAGTCGTTTCTTCATAATGTGTATAAAAACGTTAAACGTTGCGAACACTGCTGAGTCTTGACGGTAGCTCGAGCCTGAGTGCTACCGGTTCAACTCTAGCAAGGATTTCAAAAAGGATCAATACAGCGAGATTAAGCTTTCCACGTTTACCAAACGTATCACACCTTCACATGGTGAATCTCTAAGCATAATCTAGGCTTTAACTGGGAATTCAAGAGATTTTCGTCATTTGTCAGCATAACTGTTCGGACGATTCGTGAGCAGCTTGCAACTCGGTTCTGATCTGAACCATTTTATCGGTAGTCTCAATGAACAAATTCAGGGTCAGTAAGTTGGGCACCACCAACTCCTACCCATCAAGTCGGTGATCGGCACTTGCGGCCATAAAGTGGCTCATATGGTGCCGTTGAAATAATGGATTCGTAGGTATCGTCATAAGAGAATTTGGGCAACAGGAGGTGTTGATACCAACTATTGCCAAATTACGTAGGAACGCAATATGTCCTCTAACACTTGAATGATTTTTCCACTTCGGCCATCAGTCTGGAGATGATACACAGTATTCATCTCCAAATCTGTTCTCATGGCTCTTTGGAGTGATTTCCGGGAATTTGATGTGAAACAACTATCCCTATTAGAGAATGGTAAGAGTCGACACTCTATACCGGGTGATGATTTCCAATGAGTATTGACGAGTAAGTTTGCCAATACTGTCGTTTCATTGATTTGAGAAGGTGAGTAGATTAGGTAGGATTATCAACAATTACTCTGGTAGCGGCGCGGGATTTACTTCCAAGGTTTCGTTTATGATATAGTTTATTATCTGGTAAGGAGGTAGTAAGGATCACTAGTACTTCCGAGGGACGAGTGAAAAGTCAGGTGGTTGTCCCAAGGAATCGCGGCTTCAGTTACTCCTTAGAGTCTCACGATTTCTGTTGGGCGTGGAATCTCTGCCAAATAGAGATTTTAGCGAGTTCAGAGTGAAATTCTGAGGGAAGATGTTGATTGCTACAAGCAATCAGTTGATTGAATCCGTAATGTACAAGGTACTCAAAACGGAAGGGACAACATTGATTGAACAGTTTCGATTAGACAATCCCGATCGGAAAGATGAACATCATCGATTGAGCATAAGGCTTAGAGTAGAGGCGACTGTAACAAGGCCACAACAAAACGAGGCCGAATAATAAATCCAAATCCAGGATGACGTTGAAAATCACAAAACTAAATAATCCGAATTCAATCAGAATCAAAACAATCCAAATATAGTCGATATCGAATCTAAACGTAGCCGAAATCAAATCCAAACGTAGCCAGAAATCAAATCCAAACGTGGCTAGAAATCAAATCCAAACGTAGCCAAAATCAAAACCAAACGTGGCCAAAAATCAATTCTAAACGTTGCCGAAAATCAAATCCAAACGTGGCCAAAATCGATTCCAAACGTAGCCAAAATGCAAAACCAAACGTGGTCAAAATCGAATCTAAACGTTTCAATAAGCTCGGACGGCTTATAACGCTCTTAAGAGGTTACAAATAAGTAACTCGGATTAAAACGGTGCCAATCGGATCTAACTCGACCCGATGCAAAATACGGCCAGACGGCGGCAACCAGGATTTCCATATAATGGAGACGTATAGCGATGCCAAGGGCATTACGGTTCATACGGTGTTATGATGCTAGTGTGTTGTGTGTGTGGAAGTAAGATTCCATGTCCGTGTACACACGCAAAACTTTACCATTTCCAAAATCAAAATCGACCCGAACATAATTCCATTATAACTACTCCAAGTATTGTAAAATTCACCTCTGAGTCGGACATAGGTGATCAGGCTATGTCCCACTGTCCCTGGTTGAATATAGGTGATCAGTCTATATTCACCCGAGGTTCAATGAATTTTGGAAGACTAAGCTTAGTTATACTAGTAGTATGTCCATCATATCCAACATCATTCCCAAAAATCACGATAAGTATACAAACTCGACATCCAATAGTGAGATTACGCAAGGAAATAGCGTAACTCGGTGATAGGTTCGGTGTGTGCATAAACATATGAAAATGCTTATAGTGAACAGTTAAAACAGGAGGATATACAATATCCAAGAGTCAGGCACACATATCAACAAATATATAATCAAGTATCTCATCAAATAACTCGTCAAACAAGGTCATTCGCGAGGCATCGGCTTGGCAGGCAGGCACGTGTCGGTCATAGGGTTAAGTTTTCATGAAAGCGGTTATAGTCCAGGTTTTTGAAAATAAACCCAGTTCTCTATAACCTAGGCTCTGATACTGATGTGTGCGATGTGTCGTTGCGGTTTAGCAGTATTAATGCCTACTCAAGTTTTAAATTTATATTTAGCCGACTTATCAATAACACACACACTTAACGAGCAGTGTACCCGATCAGTATGAATATAATGGTAAGTAAAGTGTCGATCACTAAGAGTGGAACGTATTATCTAGTTATTCTAATCAGTGTTTTAATATATTAATTTAGCTATACAACCTAATCAAACGCAAAGGGGTTCAGCCTGAGAGACTGGCACGATTTGGTTGCAATTAAATAATAAACTAAACCAATAGGCACGAATCAGCGAATAGCACACACGTACACAGATAAATACTTGAGACAATAAGAAGATCTGTCCTTGATGATTAAGTAGATTGTCACTTGTTTTATTGCTAGTTTTATATGAAGTGTATGTTGTTAACCCTTTCTCGTTGGTCCTATTCTTATCGGCGAGTAAACCCTTAATGATTACTTATGTCTAAAAGTTATTCCTAAGTCATCAATTTAGTAACAACCGTGGGAGCCACATTCTCATCCGTAGTCAAATGCGCAGGCCACTAATAAACACAGAGGTTATCAATGCACTAATAAGTAGTAACCAAAGCCATCAACATATAAACTTTAATTGATGGGAAAGCAGTTTTAAGGGAGTGCAATCTTTCCGTTGTCACATTACACAAGCCATCAATCCTGATGAATTAAAGTTTACTAACACAATAAAACAAAACTACTTAATGAATTAAACACATGCAGCACCTTCTTACAGCTCTTGTATCTTCGTTCGGGTGTGTCTTGTGCTGCCTATTCGTCTGAATTCGGCCTTAGGTTTCTCTGTACTTCGTACTTCGTATATAATATTATGTCTCTGAAATTCGTCTGGTCTTGGGGTATTTATAGTTTCTGTATGAGGGTAAGATGCGGCGCATCTAGTAAGTAGATGCGGCGCATTGACTTAACTTCGCGTGGGGTCCAAGATTAATATATTCAGGAATATTCGTACACCGCCAGAAGATGCGGCGTAACTCCATGAAATAGATGCGGCGCATGTCCTCTTGTATCTTGGATCGTATCTGATGAAATCTTGATAGTGATGCGCCGTATGTAATAAGTGAGATGCGGCGCATCTGGAGCAGATTCGTCTTGATCTTGTGCATTTCAGTAGACTCTTAACTTCTTGCATGTTTTGCTCCATAATTAGTCCAAAATCGCCAAGTTTCACCAAATGCTTGTTTTTACCTGAGAATTACAAAAGTAAACGATTAAGTATCAATCCTCATACATAATATAATAAAACAAGTCAAATAAATAGGATAAATGATAGTAATAAAATGTACTTATTTGAGTTCATCAAATATCCCCCCACTTGAACTTTACTTGTCCCCAAGTAAACCTTAGAATTAATCTTATGAAAATGTATCCTAAAAGATATTAGGATTTATTTTTATATTTAAGCATGTATTCATTTTTGTCATAATCTACAACCAAACACTTAACGAATTAGAAGTTAAATAATATAATTTGATAAAAGCAAATCTAATCGTTTAACTGTCCAGTCGTGACGAATATTCTATCATAAGCTTGGCAAGTATACACATCTCCCCCACTAAAGCCAAGGAATAACAAGTCTAAAGCGGTAAAAAGGGGTTTTTAGGCTTAAGGGTTAATTATTCTCTTTAATCTCTATCGATCTCAAATTCCAGAAAAGGCGACAAAATCACGAATACATGATCGAATCCACGAACACGATACTTGCAATTGCTCAAATCCTTAACTCGAATAGGCTAAAGATAGGTCCAAACTTTACCAATAATATTATATCAAAAAGGGCGACAAAATCATAAATACATAGCCGAATCCACGACTACGATACTTAAGATTGCTCAAATCCCTAATCTCAATAAATCAAAGGTTTGGTTGGATAAAGAATAATAAAGGGTATGGATAAATTTTGGGATATAAATTGGTGTAAAAATGAAAAATAAACAAAACAGATAAATTAAAATCCTAAGTGTGGTTAATCACTATCCCAACCATCCCATGAATAAGACTCATATCATAGAATAACTCACGCTTTAACACTTGAAACACACGCTTTAGGTAGACACGAATTATACTCAACAAGATCTCAATCAAAGAATAAACCTTAGTTGGCGTTCCCATAACTGCCAATTCTCATTCAATCCATAGATATAATATACAACAAATAGTGGTGATATCGACCACTTAATACAAAACTTTACATAAGTTGGTTAAAACAAACATCCAACTTTTCTTTTTTTTTTCTTTTTCATTTCATTTTTTTTTTTTTTTTTTTTTTTTTTTTTTTTTTTTTTTTAAACATAAACAAAGATGTGTAAAATTTCACCATTTCACCATAATGATAATTCTGGATAATTTTTCCATACTTTCCATAACTTCAGAAATAACGGTAATAGTGAAAGTAGTAAACACACGAAAAATAAACTCAAAGATATACAATATTTACTTTCACTCCAATTGCATTGTGCAATTTCCCGACCTAACCATAGATAATGAATTACGCACGCGAACACAGGTAATGTAAGGAAACACACTTTGCCTAAAGCAATTAACCAACCACGGATTTTAATCTACAGGGTAGGCTAAGGTGAAAGGGTGTAACGAAACAATTTAAACATTGGTGTAAGAAACGAAAGGAATGGCTCTGAGGGTTTTTCTAGGGGTATCTTACTCTAAAAGTGAGAGTAACAAAAAGGGTTTATACGGGGGTTAACTAACCAATGTAGTTAGTTAATAACACAAAACATATAAAGGCTATTTGGGTGAAATCCTAGAAATTTACCAATTTAGACAAGTCATTCCAATTATATAAATAATACTCATTATGGTGGTCTCGAATAGTATACAAGCCAAGTTCTAAAGTTTACAAGTCACCGGCACACTCATAGATTTGTGAATTTTGAAAAATCACAATTTTTGAAAATAACGTCATGTGTGCAGCAATGCAACTTAGACTTTAAACAAAAACATGCTAAAAAATTTTAAATTTTGATATATTAAGCACATTTTAAGCATATTTTGAAAAGTTTAGGACAAGTAAGTGTTAAGTGTTCTAATTCTCCAATCCCCCCACTTAAGTTAAACAACGTCCTCGTTGTTTGTATAAAAGATTAAAAACTGGAAAATAAAAGAATTAGAACAGAAAAAACTCCCCTGAGATTTGCTCGGTATGATCCTCCATTAGTATAAGAGCAAAAATCATCTTTCTTGTGGATGAGAACGTTTAAGCTTCATAATAGATGTATCCACAGGAAATGCAGGAATCTATAATACCACCAAGGCTTTAAAAACACACCTAAGTTAAGAAAGGTTCAAACTCGCATAATACATTAGTAGTTAGTAAAAATAAATCATAAAAATAAAAATGAAAATCATCAGGTCAGTCGATGCGCCGTATCTTATTGAAGAAGATACGCCGTATCGAGCCGGGAATAATTACGAATTAGAATAAAAGATGCGCCGCATCCTTAACCAGGGATGCGCCGCATTAAAATAAACTGATAAAAAGTTTTAAAGTCGAAAGTAAAAAATGCAGAAAAAGTAAGATATGACCTTTGCAGGAGATGCGTCGCATCTCAGGATTGAGATGCGCCGTATCCTTTGCGGCCTGACTGACTCGACACAAAAACAGAATAATAAAAATTTCTCCGGGTTGTCTCCCGGCCAGCACTTGTCTTTATTCCAGAGTCTTCAAGTTAGACTCACGTTCAGCTCTTCATTTAGTTCTTGTCACGGTCCATCCTTCTTCCTTCATCCGAAAGATTTTCCCGTATAGAATTGCGACGTTTTCTTCCGTTCCACTTAATCTAGTATAACTCTTGGTCTTCGTCGCCACATATTCCTCATCTGGTCCCAAAGAGTATTTGATGATTTTAATTTTTTCAGAAATAATCATGGGTGGCTCATTATAAGGGATCCCAAGTAGTTGACACTTTCTTTTGGTGAATTCTTCTTCGTCTTTATCAACAAACTTAAAATAAGGATCCTTAATCAAATAGTCATCAAGTTCATCAATTAATGACTCATTGTTATCATCATCTTGAATTGCCTCCCACTCTCTTTCTAATTCCCATTGTAATCGTCGACTAAGCTTCGTGAAATCATCAAATTGTTCATGCACCCATTCCCAGAAAGTAGTATTCGATGTTCCCTTTAGCTCTTTCAAGTATTCGATTCTACCCTTTTCTTGCAAAGCCTCCGCTTTTTGTGGGCAGTCTTCAACATTATCGTACCACTCATAATCTTCAAAGGTTACATCGTTTCCAACCCGTTTCATCCCAATTATACTTCCCCCATTACAGGTTCCGTCACTCTTATAATCACAGGTCGGCCAAACACTACTCCCATCCTTGAAAACGAAAGGTGTACAGGTGTGATTAATGTGCTCAAATTCCCATGGTTTATCACAAACCCATGGTATTTGGTCATTCCATTCGTAGTACCGGGTGTTTTTGAAATCATCATAAGTCTTGAATCCTGGTAGATCTCCAGTTAGCACATCTTCGTCGACTCGAAGAAGGTAGTTAAATTCCTTGAATTGCTTGCACAAGGGTGTCTCATAATCGAACACATCAATGTCAATTCTGAATAATTCTTCAATGCCCTCATTGACTGTTGAATCATGAAGTGACGACCCATAGTCGCTCTCTACTTCTTCGTCTTCACCTCTCATCCAATATACCCATAACGCATCTTTAGTAGCTCGATCCATACTCTTGTGGTTATTGAACTTACTAGCCAACCAATCTGAAAAATCAACATTGTTAGGATCATGGTCAACGTCAAAGCAAGCTTTACCAATCATTTTCCTTCTTAACTCCATGAACTCGTTAAATTGCTCCCTAAAACTCCGTGTCAACCATGAAGTCATAATTCGCTTGACTTCATTCGCAGGGGCAAATTTCGGGCTACCATATTTAAGTTCAAGCCAATCATTGAGGGAGAGGTCCATCAATCTTACCAACCTGCCATGAAATAGTAACTCCGCCACAGCATAAATTCTTTCATCATCCAGATAGTTCTCATTTAATCCCCAGTACTGTTCGGAATAAGGCATGTAAGAGATTTGGGTATTGCCTCCACCACAGCTTTTGTTGCTTGAGTCCATGTATGCAAGATAGAATTTCCCATCATCTTCTTCGATAGTAGTCCAAGTCAATCCTTTGGATTCAATGATAGGCCATAAGAGCAACAATTCATCTCCAGTGTACCTCACAAATACATCATAAGAGAATACCCCTTTGTCAATGTTGCATAAACGCATGAATTCCTTAAAAGCAGCTTCAAGTGGGGTCTCCCAAGAGAATAAATCCGTATCAATCTCGAGTACATTGAAGTTGACATTATCATAAACTTCCATAGATGAGTTCGAAAGCAAGAGTTCCATAGCAAGATATCCGTTCTGCGACATATCTTCCATAGCAAAATCTGTCATCACAAGTAAAATCATCAGTAGGATTTGTTCGCTATAAAAGAAATTAATGAATTCAAAAACGGATATAAGAATACAAATAGCTGATATCTGCAGACGATGCGCCGTATCCAAAAATTTGAATACGCCGTATCTTATAATCGTTAAAATTAAATCAGACTTTATTCAGAAAATAGATACGCCGCTTAGAAATTCGAATGCGCCGTATCAATTTTAATTATCAAAAATCGATATTTATTTAAAATTAAATGCGTTGTATTAACAAAAGTTAATGCGCCGTATTTTCGTTACGTTTCAAAATATAAGATTTTTGATTAAGAAGATACGCCGTATCGACAGAGATCGATGCGTCGTATCTGTTTAATAATTCGAAAACTGTTTTTAATTAAAATAATAGATACGCCGTATCTGCTAAGGCAGATGCGTCGTATAGCGTTAACGTTTAGAAATTTTTTTTATCAAAAACAGATACGCCGTATCTTGGGGAAAAGATTCGTCGTATCGAATTAATTAAACGCGTTGTATTTCATAAAAATTAAACGCAATACGCCGTATCTGAGAAATCAGATGCGCCGTATCGTTCGATTTAGCTCAGTACAACGATAGCAGAACACAAAAAATACGAAAAATAAAAACAAATAAAAACACAAACGAAAATAAACACATAGAAAACAAATAACACACAAAAACAGAAAATATGCAAAATAATACAATGAATGCAAATTAATCTAATACACAACACAGTTAGCGGTTAGATTAAAAATAATTAAAAACCTAATTAAAGTACTAATCAAATTAACAGATAATAACAATTCACTCCCCGGCAGCGGCGCCAAAAACTTGATGCGTGCGATGTGTCGTTGCGGTTTAGCAGTATTAATGCCTACTCAAGTTTTAAATTTATATTTAGCCGACTTATCAATAACACACACACTTAACGAGCAGTGTACCCGGTCAGTATGAATATAATGGTAAGTAGAGTGTCGATCACTAAGAGTGGAACGTATTATCTAGTTATTCTAATCAGTATTTTAATATATTAAGTTAGCTATACAACCTAATCTAACGCAAAGGGGTTCAGCCTGAGAGACTGGCACGATTTGGTTGCAATTAAATAATAAACTAAACCAATAGGCACGAATCAGCGAATAGCACACACGTACACAGATAAATACTTGAGACAATAAGAAGATCTGTCCTTGATGATTAAGTAGATTGTCACTTGTTTTATTGCTAGTTTTATATGAAGTGTATGTAGTTAACCCTTTCTCGTTGGTCCTATTCTTATCGGCGAGTAAACCCTTAATGATTACTTATGTCTAAAAGTTATTCCTAAGTGATCAATTTAGTAACAACCGTGGGAGCCACATTCTCTTCCGTAGTCAAATGCGCAGGCCACTAATAAACACAGAGGTTATCAATGCACTAATAAGTAGTAACCAAAGACATCAACATATAAACTTTAATTGATGGGAAAGCAGTTTTAAGGGAGTGCAATCTTTCCGTTGTCACATTACACAAGCCATCAATCCTGATGAATTAAAGTTTACTAACACAATAAAACAAAACTACTTAATGAATTAAACACATGCAGCACCTTCTTACAGCTCTTGTATCTTCGTTCGGGTGTGTCTTGTGCTGCCTATTCGTCTGAATTCGGCCTTAGGTTTCTCTGTACTTCGTACTTCGTATATAATATTATGTCTCTGAAATTCGTCTGGTCTTGGGGTATTTATAGTTTCTGTCTGAGGGTAAGATGCGGCGCATCTAGTAAGTAGATGCGGCGCATTGACTTAACTTCGCGTGGGGTCCAAGATTAATATATTCAGGAATATTCGTACACCGCCAGAAGATGCGGCGTAACTCCATGAAATAGATGCGGCGCATGTCCTCTTGTATCTTGGATCGTATCTGGTGAAATCTTGATAGTGATGCACCGTATGTAATAAGTGAGATGCGGCGCATCTGGAGCAGATTCGTCTTGATCTTGTGCATTTCAATAGACTCTTAACTTCTTGCATGTTTTGCTCCATAATTAGTCCAAAATCGCCAAGTTTCACTAAATGCTTGTTTTTACCTGAGAATTACAAAAGTAAACGATTAAGTATCAATCCTCATACATAATATAATAAAACAAGTCAAATAAATAGGATAAATGATAGTAATAAAATGTACTTATTTGAGTTCATCAGATACCAATCTGTAACACCCCGAAAATCGGGTCCAACGGAAGCATACATGTCACTGGGGTGCTACTCAATTGGTATCACAACACAAGGTTCAAAGAACGGTTTTACCTTAACCGTTTAGAATAAAATTCCTTTACAAAAATGTTAAATTTACATAATTCAAGAGTAGTGCGGAAATAGGCCCATAAATAGGTAAAGCGGTTCGAAATATAAATATCAGAGTCGTCTATGACCATGCCCCTTGCCAAGCGCCTCCAGAAATAAGCCATCATCTAAAACCTGAAAATACATGCTAAAAGGGTCAGCTTACGCTGATGAGTTCATAGGTTTTCAAAAAATCAACACAATGGACCAAAATCAGAAAATCAAGTATGCTATGAGTGACTAGGTCGAAATCAACCAAACCAAATCCCACACATGGGAGTATCCAATCATAATAACAGTTATCCTGTAGGTGCACACTACGGATGTCAATAGGCACAGGAGCCATTACTACTAGGCACAAGGAGCCATTACTAATGATAAGGCACAAGGAGCCTTCTTATATAATAACCATAGTCAACTAGCATAGCAACATATCAAGCATAAAACAACAGTTGGTCCGTTTAAATCGGTTTTGCATGTTTTCTCCCCCAAGTTTAATAAAACGTTAATAAGAGTAAAAGTGGGGCTATGAAACTCACGTAATGTCATCAACCAACCAGATCAAGTGTATCAACCAAATAGTCAAAATAGAGCAAACAGTTTGCATAAATTCCAAGTAAACAGTCATGAGTTTAGTTAAAAACGAGCATGTATTCTCCCCCAAAATAGTTAGAAAACCGGTAAAAGTAGGGGCCATGAACTCACCTTAGCCACAGAAATGCAAGGTCACAACTGACACGACTGGCATCTAGAGCATATCACAACGGTCTCAAAAACATACGGCACGACGGTACACGGCGGTAATAGCAAAGCGGTACACAACGGTCGAGGATCGGCACAACCTAATACGTATACGATATCTCAAAACACGTCTCGGAAAATAATAAAGTCTATAAAAGACAAAGTGTCGTAGTTTTCGTGGATTACTCAGTTTCAAAACTTATCAAAAGCTTAGTTTCAACATTTCGTGTGGTGTGGTAAGAAAACATAGACTCGACATACAACTCACGCCAAGGAGAAGAGACATCAACAAACTCGAGAGGATACTGAAGAGAACTCAAACCAAAGAAGACAACCTTAGAAGCTAAAGACAAACAAACACCTCAAGTAAATAAATCAGTTTGTACGTTTCGACATTTACCCCGTTATCCCCAAATAATTTGTATAAAAACATAACCGTTTTATAATAGAAATGAGTTTAGCTAGTAAAAATCGGTTTTTCTCAAGTCGTCGTGACTTAAATTAACCAAGTTTGTAAATACAATATCTTACAAGTTTTATGTCTCGTCATTATTCGTGTAAAATATTAGTTTTGGTTTTATTGAAGATTTTGTGTCTGGTCCGAGTCTAATATATTAAATTCTATTCGAGTTTAATATATTACGCCGTCTCAAGTCTCAAAATGTTCAATAAATCCGATATCTAATATTGTAAGTCCGATAACGATCCAATGATTGTCCAATGTAAATTTTCAATCCCAATATATCCGAAACTTACCAAAGTATACCTCGTCAAAATCAAACAAACATATTAGTCAAAAATTAATACCCGTAACATTCGACACATGATTAACTTTTCAAAAATATAACACACGTTAATTAAACTCTTAAGCTAACACACCCTTTCTATTTTATACTTGTGGGCTTGTGAGCCCATTTAAACCAAACGCAACTCTTACTTTCAATGGGCTTGGGAGCCCGTTTATGACAACACAAATGTACCCATCCTTGGGCTTTGAAGCCCAACCTACAAACGCACCCTAACTGTGAAAGTCAAACACACCCTAAGTTATTTGTTTCTCAAAATCATAACACCACTTATGACCATTCTTTTTAGACTAAACCTTAAAATCTAATGTCAAAATAATTTATTCTTAAGTCAAATAAGCTGTAAAACAACCAGTAAAATAAACCGAAACAAACCCAGCGAGCACACACTCTAAATAAAATCAAACCAGTCACTGCTAACATCTACCATTCGAGCCATTATTACCCACTTCGCCGAGACCACGAGGTCTCGGCTTCGAACCAAGACGAGAACCGAAACCAACAAGAGTAACGCACCCTCTTGGGTTCACTGTTAGACCGAAACAACAATAACACAACATCCGCAACCAAAAATGGACCCTCGGGTTTGACCCGATCTGAGAACAGTCCGCAACAAATATAAGTAGAGACTTCATGAATAGACAAATAACACCATAAGCAGTTCCTTACCACACGAAAAGTTTTAAAAACGTTTTTAATTACATTTCGATCACACAACCTTTTTCCGAAAATGTTTTTAATAAATTTCTTATCCACGAAAAACGTATAGAACCAATATGATTATAACCGGTTGTATATATATAAAATATAAGGTATAGAAACGAGATTTTCTCGGTTTTACCATGACGAGAAAGAAAGGAGAGCAAAACGGTGGAGACGGCGCGTGGTGACTGAAAACTCGAACCAAAACCTTCGATCTATACACGTTACGGCTACAATCATGGTGTCGCCGGAAAACTCGCCGGAAAAATCATAAGTTACCGAGAAAGAGAGGGGGTTTCTTGGCGCGTGAAGTATATGGAAATGATGAGAAGGGTGAGAGGATTAAAGTGGTGGTGGCGGTGCGAGGTGACGCGCGGCGGTGGTGGAGCGTTGGCCGATTTTTGTTGCCGAAAAAATAGAGAGAGAGGGTGGGTGTTTGTCGGCTGAGAGGAGAGAGGGAGAAGGAGAAAATATAAACCCTAAATTCTTTATAACAGTGTATATATAGGGTAAGTGTGGGACTTGTGGCAAACCCTAGCACGCCCTCAGGGACTAAAAATGTATATTTCTTCATATTTTTAACGAAGCGCCAACGAGACCAATAATTCGTGTTGTAAATATTTCCCGAGCATCCGGAAGTTATTCCATAAATTTTAAAATCGTTTTTCCATTAAGAACGACTATTCATACGTCTCGTTTCTCACGAATAATAAAATAATCAAATCAATTCGTCGGTTGTGCCAGTACGCGTTGTGTACAAATTTTCACGTTTCGCGAGATAAATTTTACGTTTTCAAACCAAATAATTTCAGAAAGGATCCATTTATGAGAAACAGGGAAAATCTCGTATAAAAAATATATTCGGAAAATTACGGGTGGTTACAGAAACACATACGAGCAAGTATATTCGTTCGATTGTAGTATTGTTGATGGTAAATAAGGATCGTCCCAAGAGACTACTAGTTTTGGTTTATGCAATTTAGGTAAGAGCAATAAGAAATAGTACTTAAGATTGTCATGGTCTAAAAGCACTTAAGAGTAATTAAACCAACAATTGTTTCAAATCAAATCAATCAAACAACCAAATACTTGTTTAGGAACCATGACTCATCGTGATAGAATGTTGAACATGTTTGGGTGAAACTTAGAAGGCACATGTCAATTTTCACAAGGACCTCTAGTCAATGGGTAATATCAAGAAAATCCATGTTTTTACTAGTTTCACGGGTGAGTCCTTTCGGCCAATTCTTATCCCACTACGCTAGCTCTTTTTGTGATCAAATGTATGAAAAAGATGATTAGTTAAATTAGTTCTTACGAGTCTTTTCAACCCAATCTCGTGATTAAATATTTCCGAATTCATTTAAAAACTTGCATACTTGATATTCGTCACTTATCAAATACCAATCCGTTTGTCACTAACTCTTGGAATTAAACAATATTAGAGATCTTTTCAACCTTTAAATCCAATAATATTTAACCAAAAAGTTTTAGAACACGAATTATATTTAAACAAACTCATGAAAATAATTACTTTTTCTAACCAACTAAACATCCAACATTCATACGAAAGTCACATCATTCCCAAACAAGTATCACTAATTATTCCATAACAAGCATCATCATAAAATATAACATTGCATTCAATATCAAATGGTTTAACATGATTAATTAAAGTAAAGAAAATTACCCAAAAGTAAGATTACAATGAGTAATAAAAGAGTTATAGCACTCCTTAGGGCCTCCAATTGAACAAGGGAATCTTCTACCTCTTCTAACAAGTATTTCCAACTCTTCCTTGCTTCTACTTAGGATCTTTCTTGAGAATGGCAGAGATTGTTAAGCTCTTTTGGGTTAGATAAGTAATGTGATCAAGACATTATGGTGTAAGGCTTGATTGTAAGTGTTGTATCAAAATGGGTAGTTGATGAACTCGAATAAGTACATTTTATTACTATCATTTATCCTATTAATTTGACTTGTTTTATTATATTATGTATGAGGATTGATACTTAATCGTTTACTTTTGTAATTCTCAGGTAAAAACAAGCATTTGGTGAAACTTGGCGATTTTGGACTAATTATGGAGCAAAACATGCAAGAAGTTAAGAGTCTACCGAAATGTACAAGATCAAGACATTCTGCTCCAGATGCGCCGCATCTCACTTATTACATACGGTGCATCACTATCAAGATTTCACAAGATATTATCCAAGACGCCAAAGGACATGCGCCGCATCCAAGAATGAAGATACGCCGCATCTTCTGGCGGTGTACGAATATTCCTGAATATATTAATCTTGGACCCCACGCGAAGTTAAGTCAATGCGCCGCATCTACTTACTAGATGCGCCGCATCTTACTCTCAGACAGAAACTATAAATACCCCAAGACCAGACGAATTTCAGAGAGCATAATATTATATACGAGGTACGAAGACCAGAAACCTAGGACGAATTCAGACGAATAGGCAGCACAAGACACACTCGAACGAAGATACAAGAGCTGTAAGAAGGTGTTGCATGTGTTTAATTCATTAAGTAGTTTTGTTTTATTGTGTTAGTAAACTTTAATTCATCAGGATTGATGGCTTGTGTAATGTGACAACGGAAAGATTGCACTCCCTTAAAACTGTTTTCCCATCAATTAAAGTTTATATGTTGATGTCTTTGGTTACTACTTATTAGTGCATTGATAACCTCTGTGTTTATTAGTGGCCTGCGCATTTGACTGCGGAAAATAATGTGGCTCCCACGGCTATTACTAAATTGATCACTTAGGAATAACTTTTAGACATAAGTAATCATTAAGGGTTTACTCGCCGATAAGAATAGGACCAACGAGAAAGGATTAACTACATACACTTCATATAAAACTATCAATAAAATAAGTGACAATCTACTTAATCATAAGGATAGATCTTTTTATTGTCTCAAGTATTTATCTGTGTACGTGTGTGCTATTCGTTGATTCGTGCCTATTGGTTTAGTTTATTATTTACTTGCAACCAAATCGTGCCAGTCTCTCAGGCTGAACCCCCTTGCGTTAGATTAGGTTGTATAGCTAACTTAATATATTAAAATACTGATTAGAATAACGAGATAATACGTTCCACTCTTAGTGATCGACACTCTACTTACCATTATATTCATACTGACCGGGTACACTGCTCGTTAAGTGTGTGTGTTATTGATAAGTCGGCTAAATATAAATTTAAAACTTGAGTAGGCATTAATACTACTAAACCGCAACGACACATCGCGCGCATCAAGTTTTTGGCGCCGCTGCCGGGGAGTGAATTGTTATTATCTGTTAATTTGATTAGTATTTTAATTAGGTTTTTAATTTTTTATCTAACTGCTAACTGTGTGGTATAATTAGGTTAATTTGCATTCATTGTATTATTTTGCATATTTTCTGTTTTTGTGTGTTATTTGTTTTCTTTGTGTTTATTTTCGTTTGTGTTTTTATTTGTTTTTATTTTTCGTATTTTCTGCATACTGCTATCGTTGTACTGAGCTTAATCGAACGATACGGCGCATCTGATTTCTCAGATACGGCGTATTGCGTTTAATTTTTATAAAATACAACGCGTTTAATTAATTCGATACGACGCATCTTTTCCCCAAGATACGGCGTATCTTTTTTTGATAAAAAAAATTTCTAAACGTTAACGCGATACGACGCATCTGCCTTAGCAGATACGGCGTATCTATTATTTTAATTAAAAACAGTTTTCGAATTATTAAATAGATACGGCGTATCGATTTTTATCGATACGGCGTATCGATTTTTATCGATACGGCGTATCTTCTGAAACAAAAATCTTATATTTTGAAATGTAACGAAAATACGGCGCATTAACTTTGGTTAATACGACGCATTTATTTTAAATAAATATCAATTTTTGATAATTAAAACAGATACGGCGCATTCTAATTTATAAGCGGCGTATCTATTTTCTGAATAAAGTCTGATTTAATTTTAACGATTATAAGATACGGCGTATCCAACTTTTTGGATACGGCGCATCGTCTGCAGATATCAGCTATTTTTATTCTTATATCCGTTTCTGAATTTATTAATTCTTCTTCTAGCGAACAAATCCTACTGATGCTTTTGTGATTATTTCAGAAGGAAAATGGAAGGATTCGGAGAACTGATTGACTTCGACTTCGAAGCCAACTTTATGAATGATATATTAGTGCAAGATAAATCACCCGAACGTTACGATGGGGACTACATTGAACTTAATGACCTTGATGGACCATTAGAATCCAATGACCTGTTCATGGATGATGCGGAATCTGAGTTGGAAGAAGGAGAAATTCTAGATAGTCCAAAAGTCAACATTATTAATACTAGAAATTATGATGAATTTGAGGGATATGATGGTTCTTGGGATTACGGTAGAAGGATCCACGCCAATTGTGCTTACAATTTGCAATTCCCATGCATGATTGGGTATAAGTGTATTGACACCAATTTCTTTCCTATTTTACCAATCAATGTCATGTCAAGAAGCTTTTACAATTCTATTATGAGAAAGAAAGTGGAATATAAGGGAAAGAATGTGGTTGGAGCCTTCATTAATGTCCCGATCTTCGTTGGACGCTTTACTATTGTTACTGAGTTCGCAGTTGTTGAAGACATGAATGCCTATTGTGACAGCAGTATGGGTGACGTGATTGTTGGAAAACCATTTTGTAGGGAGATCACTATTAATGCAAAACGATTTGAAGGAAAAATCACCTTTCAATGTGGAAGCGACGTTATCACTTATATGATGCCCCGAACTCACCCTGGATTTAAACATGCTACTAATAGGTTCTGCTACAAATTCTCTCCATTCCTTTTTATTAGTAATGATGACATAAAGAAAGGGGTTGAGTACCCATATCAAATGATGGAAGGATTCTACAATGGAGTGTTGAAGTTGGGACCTGAATATATACGTGACGAATTTGTTGCTGAATGGATCCTACGTGGCAATGTGGGAATAAATGATCGATATTAAAGAGCTGAACGTGAGTCTAACTTGAAGACTCTGGAATAAAGACAAGTGCTGACCGGGAGACAACCCGGAGAAATTTTTATTATTCTGTTTTTGTGTCGAGTCAGTCAGGCTGCAGAGGATACGGCGCATCTCAATTCTGAGATGCGACGCATCTCCTGCAATGGTCATATCTTACTTTATTTTTCCGCATTTTTTACTTTCGACTTTAAAACTTTTTATCTGTTTATTTTAATGCGGCGCATCCCTGGTTAAGGATGCAGCGCATCTTTTATTCTGATTCGTAATTATTCCAGGCTCGATACGGCGTATCTTCTTCAATAAGATATGGCGCATCGACTGACCTGATGATTTTCATTTTTATTTTTATGTTTTATTTTTTCTAACTACTAATGTATTATGCAAGTTTGAACCTTTCTTAACTTAGGTGTGTTTTAAAGTCTTGGTGGTATTATAGACTCCTGCATTTCCTGTGGATACATCTATTATGAAGATTAAACGTTCTAATCCACAAGAAAGATGATTTTTGCTATTATACAAATGGAGGATCATACCGAGCAAATCTCAGGGGAGTTTTTCTGTTCTAATTCTTTTATTTTCCAGTTTTTAACCTTTTATAAAAACAACGAGGACGTTGTTTAACTTAAGTGGGGGGATTGGAGAATTAGAACACTTAACACTTACTTGTCCTAAACTTTTAAAAAAATATGCTTAAAATGTGCTTAATATATAAAAAATTTAAAATTTTTAGCATGTTTTTGTTTAAAGTCTAAGTTGCATTGCTGCACACATGACGTTATTTTCAAAAATTGTGATTTTTCAAAATTCACAAATCTATGAGTGTGCCGGTGACTTGTAAACTTTAGAACTTGGCTTGTATACTATTCGAGACCACCATAATGAGTATTATTTATATAATTGGAATGACTTGTCTAAATTGGTAAATTTCTAGGATTTCACCCAAATAGCCTTTATATGTTTTGTGTTATTAACTAACTACAGTGGTTAGTTAACTCCCGTATAAACCCTTTTTGTTACTCTCACTTTTAGAGTAAGATACCCCTAGAAAAACCCTCAGAGCCATTCCTTTCGTTTCTTACACCAATGTTTAAAATGTTTCGTTACACCCTTACACCTTAGCCTACCCTGTAGATTAAAATCCGTGGTTGGTTAATTGCTTTAGGCAAAGTGTGTTTCCTTACATTACCTGTGTTCGCGTGCGTAATTCATTATCTATGGTTAGGTCGGGAAATTGCACAATGCAATTGGAGTGAAAGTAAATATTGTATATCTTTGAGTTTATTTTTCGTGTGTTTACTACCTTCACTATTACCGTTATTTCTGAAGTTATGAAAAATATGAAAAAATTATCCAGAATTATCATTATAGTGATATGGTGAAATTTTACACATCTATATTTATGTTATAAAAAAAAATAAAAAAATAAAAAAAAATAAAAAAAAAATCGAAAAAATAGAAAAGAAAAAGAAAAAAAAGAAAAGTTGGATGTTTGTTAAACCAACGATGTAAAGCTATGTAAGTGGTTCATATGGCCACTATTTGTTGTACTATATATATGGATTGAATGGGAGTTGGCAGTTACGGGAACACCAACTAAGGTTTATTCTTTGATTAAGATCTTGTTGAGTATAATTCGTGTCTACCTAAAGCGTGTGTTTCAAGTGTTAAAGCGTGAGTTATTCTATGATATGAGTCTTATTCATGGGATGGTTGGGATAGTGATTAACCACACTTAGGATTTTAATTTATTTGTTTTGTTTATTTTTCATTTTTACACCAATTTATATCCCAAAATTTATCCATACCCTTTATTATTCTTTATCCAACCAAACCTTTGATTTATTGAGATTAGGGATTTGAGCAATCTTAAGTATCGTAGTCGTGGATTCGGCTATGTATTTATGATTTTGTCGCCCTTTTTGATATATTATTATTGGTGAAGTTTGGACCTATCTTTAGCCTATTCGAGTTGAGGATTTGAGCAATTGCAAGTATCGTGTTCGTGGATTCGATCATGTATTTGTGATTTTGTCGCCTTTTCTGGAATTTGAGATCGATAGAGATTAAGGAGAATAATTAACCCTTAAACCTCAAAACCCTATTTACCGCTTTAGACTTGTTATTCCTTGGCTTTAGTGGGGGAGATGTGTATACTTGCCAAGCTTATGATAGAATATTCGTCACGACTGGACAGTTAAACGATTAGATTTGCTTTTATCAAATTATTTTATTTTACTTCTAATTCGTTAAGTGTTTAGTTGTGTGATTATGACAAAAATGAATACATGCTTAAATATAAAAATAAATCCTAATATCTTTTAGGATACATTTTCATAAGATTAATTCTAAGGTTTACTTGGGGACAAGTAAAGCTCAAGTGGGGGGATATTTGATGAACTCAAATAAGTACATTTTATTACTATCATTTATCCTATTAATTTGACTTGTTTTATTATATTATGTATGAGGATTGATACTTAATCGTTTACTTTTGTAATTCTCAGGTAAAAACAAGCATTTGGTGAAACTTGGCGATTTTGGACTAATTATGGAGCAAAACATGCAAGAAGTTAAGAGTCTACCGAAATGTACAAGATCAAGACATTTTGCTCCAGATGCGCCGCATCTCACTTATTACATACGGCGCATCACTATCAAGATTTCACAAGATATTATCCAAGACGGCAAAGGACATGCGCCGCATCCAAGAATGAAGATACGCTGCATCTTCTGACGGTGTACGAATATTCCTGAATATATTAATCTTGGACCCTACGCGAAGTTAAGTCAATGCGCCGCATCTACTTACTAGATGCGCCGCATCTTACCCTCAGACAGAAACTATAAATACCCCAAGACCAGACGAATTTCAGAGAGCATAATATTATATACGAGGTACGAAGACCAGAAACCTAGGATGAATTCAGACGAATAGGCAGCACAAGACACACCCGAACGAAGATACAAGAGCTGTAAGAAGGTGCTGCATGTGTTTAATTCATTAAGTAGTTTTGTTTTATTGTGTTAGTAAACTTTAATTCATCAGGATTGATGGCTTGTGTAATGTGACAACGGAAAGATTGCACTCCCTTAAAACTGCTTTCCCATCAATTAAAGTTTATATGTTGATGTCTTTGGTTACTACTTATTAGTGCATTGATAACCTCTGTGTTTATTAGTGGCCTGCGCATTTGACTGCGGAAAATAATGTAGCTCCCACTGTTGTTACTAAATTGATCACTTAGGAATAACTTTTAGACATAAGTAATCATTAAGGGTTTACTCGCCGATAAGAATAGGACCAACGAGAAAGGATTAACTACATACACTTCATATAAAACTATCAATAAAACAAGTGACAATCTACTTAATCATAAGGACAGATCTTCTTATTGTCTCAAGTATTTATCTGTGTACGTGTGTGCTATTCGCTGATTCGTGCCTATTGGTTTAGTTTATTATTTAATTGCAACCAAATCGTGCCAGTCTCTCAGGCTGAACCCCCTTGCGTTAGATTAGGTTGTATAGCTAACTTAATATATTAAAATACTGATTAGAATAACGAGATAATACGTTCCACTCTTAGTGATCGACACTCTACTTACCATTATATTCATACTGACCGGGTACACTGCTCGTTAAGTGTGTGTGTTATTGATAAGTCGGCTAAATATAAATTTAAAACTTGAGTAGGCATTAATACTGCTAAACCGCAACGACACATCGCACGCATCAGTAGTTAGGGGTCTTATTTAAGCTTGTAAATCACCCAAAAATTGTCATATTACTTCAATTATCATAAAGGAGAAGGTAATGATCGGACTCAAGTCATTATGGTAGTTAAAGTTAAGAGTTAATGCAACTCTTCATCTCAGAATTTTCTCAACCTTCGGTCTGGACCATGGACCTTCGGTTTGGGCGTCGGCTGAACCTGAGGTCGAGTTCCAGAACCTTGGGTCGGGAATCCCAGCTTCGACCTTGGGTCTGGAATGTGAACCTTGGGTCGAGATCGACTTTTGCACATAAATTTTAGCTTTAAGTTAGCATATAACTTCGAATTTTCACACACTTCTTAGCACTTAATCTTGACTTCATCTTTTCATCCTTCTCATGTACAATGGAAATAATCATATCATGAATCAATATCTTTGTTGGCGATCTTTTCTTCAATATTTGCTTGATTTTGTAACTTTTCTTCGTCTTTCTTGATATTTCCTTGTACCTAGACTTGAACACATCTTTAACAACTTTTAAGCATAAAACAATCATAAACATAACTAAATAACATATAAAAACACACAAATAACGAGATAAAAACATGTACAAAATAAGCGTTATCAAGTGCCCATTTTCCCCACAGCTAAAGCAGGTAATGGAAGATTTGTCCTTGATGGTAGGAGCTCTTTGATTAGCCACTGGCGCCCTCTGAGCAGTAGCAAGAACTGGTTATCTGCAATCCTTGGTCATATGACCGACTCTTTGATAATTTCGGCATTTCACGGTGCATGGCCCGTTGTGATGAAGTTTACAACGGTTACACAGAGGAGATTTTCCAGCATAGACCTTCTGGTCACTGGGTCCAGCAGAATAAACCTTAGCGACTTCCTGTCGTTTGTTTGGCTGATGGTTGGCTCTTAAGTTGTCCTCCCATTTCCTTTTGTTATCTCCTCCTTTTTCTGCCATATCTTCGATCACCTGATCTATTAAGTTGTAAGAATTGGAGATTGTGTTATGCAAGTCAGTAGGATTAGTAGCCAATACATTCCCTCTGATGTTCAAGGGTAATCCTCCGATGTAACGCTCTATCAGTCGCGCCTCAGTAGCAACCAATTCAGGACATAGTAATGCTAACTCTTGGAAACGTTGTGTGTACACCACAATGTTGGTGCCTTGAACTTTTAAGTTCCAAAATTCTGCTTCCATCTTTTTTACCTCAGTGCGAGGACAATACTTCTGGAGCATTAAAGCCTTGAATTGCTCCCACGCCATAGCGTAAGCAATATCCATCCCTACTGGCTTCATGTAAGAGTTCCACCAAGTTAAAGCACTGCCTGTCAAGGTATACGAGGCATACTTAACCTTGGAATCTTTTTCACAATTGCATATGCGGAACACAGTTTCCAACTTTTCTAGCCATCTTGCCAAGCTGACAGCTCCCTCAATACCTCCAAAACTTCCTGGATCACAAGCACGAAATTCCTTGTTTGTGCAGCCTCGACTGCCATTAGTAGGTCTCGCGGCTCTATCACCGGTGTTAGTGCTTGATCCTACATTGGCAGCAGCGGCCATGGCTTCATCCACCTGCTGTGCCATAAGCTGTGCCAACGTTGGCTGGTTGACTCCGTTTGGAGCGGGAGTGACATTAGTTGCGGGTTGAGTACGGTTTGATTTGCGTGGAGCCATTTGTCTACAAAAGAAAGTAACAAATGATGAGATTTTGCAAGAGGGTATGAGAAGTCATCACATGAATGAATAGCATTACAGAAAGAAAGAAGTAAATCAAGATAATCAATAACAGAGAGATATAACAAAATGAGCTTGTTATAGATTAAAATTCGGTTACAAGATCTGAAAATTACAAGCTTTTAGAAAAATACATCAGACATTAACCGAAGACTACTCGGTTTATTGGGTACAGCAATGATACATATGAATCTAAGACTAGTTACGCCCTTGACGTAAACGCTTAACCTCTGCCACAAGCTCTAATTGTGCAATCTCCATGTCTGTGAAGCGTCTCTAGAACTCCTAGTACATCCTCAACTGAGTAGCCAACATGGCCTCTAAGACGGTAATCTTTTAACCCTGGTCCTCGCTGTGTCTCTGGCTATCCATAGGGTCATCCCAACGTCTTCTACCCTACCATGTATCTGAGCATGGTCTCTACTCAAACAGTGAACTCCAGAATCCAAGTTTCTAAGCTCATGGTTATAAGTATCCTGCATCTCATCAACCCTCATCCCTAAGTCAAACACCTCTCGCCTCTCGGTATCGGCTCTCCTGAACAAAGTGTTAATGTTTCGATCACACCGCTCGAAATGTGTTGGTTGTAACCTTTCCAGCCGATCAGTGTGGACGTCCAGTATGTTGGCCTGCTGATGAAGAAGGGTCCATATCGAATCACGAGCACTTACATCATAGTCAGGGGGATTAGGTGTGGATACGTCATCTGGGATGTCTGGCATTGGGGAGTCTGGCTCAATATCCTTCCAAATTGTCTCTTGGTAAGTTCCCCTCGAGCTCTGCTCAATCTCGAATGTAGCCGAACAACCAATCAACTCCTCATCTGAATAAGACTCAGTAGCCCTCCTAAGTCTCTGATGTGGAGGTGAGTGAGTAGGTGATGATGGTGGTGGAGATGATGTAGTAAAATCAGGTAGTGATGCAGTAATGGTGCCCTTATAAACACCACGGGATCTCCTGAGTGAATGAGGTGGTACTGATGATGACCGAAGATGGTAGTCTAATGAGCGCATTGTGATGTGTGCCGCTTGGCGGAGAGTAGGTGGTGGTATTTAAGTGTTTGGAGTAGGCTCCATATCAAGCTGCGGTTGTGACACTTGTATATAGCGATCTTCAGCATCTGGAGTGATCTGAAGGGTATGTGATGTACGAGTAGCACGGAGAATAGTTTCGGTAATATCAAGTGATTTAGAAGACATAGTCAGTAACAAAGACGGTATACGTGTGTAAGTATATAGAAGATACTTATAATCTTTAGTATAAGGCTAGAAAATATAAGCTATAATATAAGTACATATGTATATGTATACAATTAACACGAAAGCATCTGTCATTAAAGTAGCACGTAAGTATATGCCAAACTTGCTGAAACAATAAGTAGAGTAGCAAGTAATGTGGTAAGTAAGGCAGGCTGGCATATGGTGGTCATAGGTTGAGTTTTTGTAAAAAGCGGTTATAGTCTAGGTTTTATGTGTACCTAGTTCTCTATAACCTGATGCCAATATGTAACACCCCCAAATCATATCGCAGTGGAAAGGATATCTGGGGTGCTACGTAATTGGATCACAACACAAGTAATAGAGAACAGATTTTCTAATCCGTTTTAAAGCTTCGTTAATTAAAACATAAGTTTTACATAATTATGAGATGCGGAATACAAGGCCCATAATAGTTTTAAGTTGTCCCATAGTCCAAAAACTTTGATCATGAGTGTTTTGCGTACACTCCAAAAGTGTGCCTATGCCCCTGCCAAGCGCTGCCTTACATCATCATATCAAACAACTAAACACCTAAGAAAACATGCTAAAAGTCATCAAAAAGCTGGTGAGTTCATAGATTTACATAAAGCAGTAAAGTTGGACCAATAAGTTTACAAGTTAACATTATAATGTGCATAATGTTATACGAAAGGCTACTACGCTGCGCTAAGTTTCATGTTACCGAAGCTACAACAGTGTGCATGAAATGAGTTCATGTAATAATAAGGCCCGACAAGTGTTCTATCCCTTGGCACTTATAGTTCGAAATGGTATACATCCGTTTGTCTTACCTGGACTGTTGGCTCTCCAACACGGATGGAGGTGTCACCCTCAATAGATATATTTATATCACTCGTGCTTCCCAGCGGGAACTAACGGTAAATGAGTATGGGCATGAATTTGGGATATAGTACTTAGGCTAACACGTAATAGTTTTTCAAACAAAAGCATTGTTTAAATGGTCCATAAAAGTAAGCACGTTTCTCACCCCAAGTTTACAAAGCAAATACGAGTTAAAAGTGGGGCTACGAACTCACCTCGAGTGTAACTGGAAAAGGTGAAATGTGATATCAATTGAATTATGGGAACGGCTCCAACACACGACCTAAATAATAGGGAAGTCTGAGATTTTGACAGTTTTGGCTTAATACGAATAATGAGTGTGAAAATGAGTAACAGATAACGAAGTTGGTTCGTGATGAGAGTGAATGATATGCTTAAAATGCTTAAAGTTCAAAAATAATATTATATATAATATTATCTTGTTTTTATGTTATTGAATTCATAAATATCGTTTTCTTGAAAGTGGTTGAATGATACGTTAAGTTTATTCGTTAGAATACGTTATATAATTATATAAACGTAACGTATTTGAATATGTTGTACGAATTGTAAAATGCCCGTGTTTGAATTGAAACAGTGTAAAACATGAAATGGAATATGCATGAAATAAATTTACTGTATGGTCCCTGTACTTATATGAATTTTACACTTTTTACCCTAACGGAGTAACTTTTGCACCGTTAGTCCTTGGTTAGTTATTAATTACATTTTTAGTCCAAAAGGGTCAATATTACATTTTAAGCCTTCTGTTTACTGGATAAACAATTTCCACCCACAAGTTACTGAAATGACAGTTTGAGACCTATTTATGCGAAAGTGACACTTTTAACCCGATATGTTGAAATATTTGCAAATTAAGTCCAAAAATCACAAAAATGATGTAATAAGTTTTCCAAAAGTTGTAATAGCTTCAAATAGCTTATTTGAGTCTTATTGAACTGCTTATTACCCAAAAGTGCTTATTAGGTTATTATTGGGCCTTAACGATTTAAAACAAGGCCCAATAAGAAATTGTGATTCGTTGGGTTTAAAAATATTTTGGGCTTATTTAATGGTCTTAAAAACATATCAAAACAGCTTATACCAACCGCTTATCGAGAGTGCTTATTTTGAGCTAAATGGGCTAAAAAGCCCACTCAAATAAATATGTGAATTAGAAGACTGTTTCGAGTACTGATAGGTTTGAAGTTTAAAAAGGACTTTTACGAGCTTTTGAGGCGAGCTTATTTTAACAGCTTATTAGTTGAGCTTGTAGTGAATTAGGTTGAGCATTTTAACCCATATGTTGTATGTATAAAAAGGGATTTTATGGGGTCATTCTTGGTCGAAAAAATGAATAAGTCCAATATGATAAAATGACATACGAACGTGTGATATGCAACATATGATCAAAACATGTCTTGTTAAGTGATCTAATGATGGAATAAATGTCGAATAAATGTATAACATGATTATTCTAGCCATCCATGAATAGGAGGTCAAATGTATATACGAAATAAATAACAAGAAAACGTAAAAATGCATAGGAAGTTAAATATGATCGAATGAAATATATATAAGATGCATGATATATTGAAAACGTGAATAAGAGTAGGAAATGAGTTTGTAAAGCTTACTACACCCAAAAGGTGGTGTTGGGAATTAAATAATCAGAACTTTAAGTATCGGGAAAATCTCTCAAGTGATTAAGTCTGGTAGCAGTAGAGTTAAGTCTGGTGAGTTCCAAAGTTAAGTATGCTGGTTATCTGCTGGTTAAGTCTGGTCGTTGAAGTTAAGTCTGGTGGTTAAGTCAAGTGTTAATTCTGGTGACTAACAGAGTTAAGTCTGCTTAAGGAAGATATTAAGTCTGGTTGACTGAAAGTCTATAATACACGGTAGATAATATCTTACTCCATGTGCTCAGTCTTTATCTTATATTCTCTGAACAAGTTGTAATCTTAGATACATGTTGTATCTTAGTTACTGACACACATAAGATAAGCTAGCAAGTTGTTTGACAAGACTTTACATTATTGTAAAGATCTTTCTTACGTTATAAAAGAAAGATCTTAGTCCAGAGATATAAGTGTGTGTTAAAATATAGTGCAAAATATATATCTCTCAAGAATAAACACAAACAATATCACAAGATATAGAAACATAAGATTCAAGGTTGTGACCCTAGTGATAACTCAAGATCACTCGTATTATTATCTTAATAATATTGAATCGTTTGGTGATAAGCTTTCATTGTTCATTGTCACATAACAAAAACAACTGTTCCATTTCCATAACCATAATAACCTTCTAAGTGTGATTAAGTAGATTCCGCATACTTAATCATATTCATTCAATATATCATATACAAAAAGTCATAAAGGTTTAACCACCTTAACAGTGTATCGAATCCCAGCAAGTGGTATCAGAGCACGGCTGATATTATTGATTTAGAAGAAGAAGCTTAAGAAATGGATGTTCAAGATACTGCTACAAATGTTGCTGCAAAGTTGCCCATGATCAAACAGAATGTGTTTAAGTTATGGAGGTTGAGAATTGAGCAATATTTTATGGTTCAAGATTATGCTCTTTGGGATATCATTCTGTATGGTGATTCATTTACACTAGGTTATACAGATATTATTCTGGAAGGCAAAACTAAAAGAAGAAGGAATACTGGACCATTTAACAATGATGAAAAGATACAGAAGATGAATGATCAAAAGGCAAGAAACTTATTGCTTATGACCATTCCTGGTGAACAAATGCTATCTTTTAGCAAGTATCCAGATGCAAAAACTCTTTTTGAAGAGATTTGTGCATGGTTTGGTGGTAATGAAACTACCAAGAAAACACAGAAGACATTGCTAAGACAACAATTTGAAAACTTTAGTTCAAATAGCAATGAATCACTTGACAAGCTGTTCTCAAGATTACATAAGCTTGTCAGTCAGTTAGCTGTGTTGGGTGTTGAGATAGCCAAGGAAGATCTCAACATGAAGTTTTTGAGAAGCCTACATGATGAGTTCCATACTCATGTGGTTGTCTGGATGAACAAACCAGACATTGAAACCATGAAGCTCAATGATTTGTTCAACAACTTCAAAATTGTTGAACAAAGTCTAAAGAAGTCTGGAATCTATAATACTAGTTCTGGGAATGTGGCACTCTTGTCATCTCCTAGTATTAGTAAGTCAGATGAGGTAAATGAAGAAGTAGGTGTTTCTACTGCTCTCTATGGTGGTCCTTCTACCAGTTCACAAAAGAATGTTGCTGGACTTGGAGATCCGGCATTTTATGTATTCATGTCTAGTCAATCTAGTGGTTCTCCTCTAACTCATGAAGATCTTGATCAGTTGGATGATAATGATTTGGAAGAGATGGACATCAAATGGCAGGTTGCTTTACTTAGCATGAGGGCTAAGAAGTTCTGGCAGAGAACTGGTAAGCAGATTACCATTGATGGTAATGAAACTTTTGGGTTTGATAAGAAGAAAGTAGAGTGTTATAACTATCACAGATTAGGACACTTTGCTAAAGAATATAGAAACCCAAGGAAGCAGGATAATAGAAGCACATGGTATAGGAAAGAGAAGAAGAAGGAAGTCACAGTTGAAGAGCCAAGGGCTATGCTAGCCATAGATGGTGTTAACTATGATTGGAGCTTCATGGCTGATGAAGATGAAGCACCAACAAATGCTGCATTGGTGGCCACTGAGACTGCTCTAATGGCCTTTTCTGATTCAGAGGTAAATTCCATAATTAAATGTACTGAATCATGCTCTGCTCTTAAAGCTTATGAAGATCTTAAAAAGAGATTTGATGATCAACTAGAACAATTATATGATGCATTAGCCAACTTAGGTAATCATAAAAGAGGGATATCTGTTGTTGAAAAACAACTTGTACATTATTAAGAAAATGAGTCTAAGTTTGCTGATGACATGAATGCTCTTCAAAGAAAAATAGATTTTCAAGCTGAAATAATTTGTTAAGAAAGAGCAGCTCTAGCTAAAGCCCTAAGTAACAGTGAAAATGTTAAGATAACAGTAGATGCTTTAGCTTATGCCTCAGAGGGAATTAATAAGATTTGGGAAGCTCAAGTAATCAATAAAGCTAAGTCTGGTTTAGGATACAAATCTGTTCCTCCACCATACAGAGGTGTTCCTTCACCTCCAGGTATTGACCTAGCACACACAGGTATTGCTGAGTTTCAAGAACCAATTATGGAATATGGTTCTAAGTCTACTAAGGGTCCTAAGATAGAAAAAGTAAGTGAGAGTTTAAATAAAACTTCACTTCCTAAGGACAAGGTGTCCTTTGTTAAGAAAGGAGATGCTATATTTGTTGAGGATTGTACAATTGATAGTGATGAAGATGAACAGGTTATGTCTAAACCTGAAAAAGTTAAGAAAGCAGGAACAAAGGTTCCTAAAGTGGTCAAAAAGGATACTGTTAGGCCTAAATCAAACATTAAACATGTTAGGCAACCAGTTAAATATTGTGAACAATATAGATCCAGTAGCAAGCCTAGAGGTAACCAAAGAAATTGGAATAACCTCAAGTCTAACCAATTAGGTGATGACTTTGCTTTTTACAACAAAGCTTGTTATTCATGTGGTAGTTTTGACCATCTTGCAGCTTTCTGCAACAAATGGATATCTGGGTATGAAAACAATAGAGTGAACTACAAAAGGCAAACATCTAAACCTCACTTTCACTCTAGTTCTAATGTTAACAGAACTAAATCCACAACAGTCTCTGTTAAGTCTGGCTTCAATAAAGTTAATCCTGCTAGACCATATATGACTGTTTACCCAAAATCAACAGCTAAGGGTGCAAAAAAATCTTACAAACATGCACCAAAGACTGTTCAGAGGCCCATTCATTCAAAGGCAGTAGTCCAAAAACAAGTTTGGAAACAAAAGGGGACAACTACAAAGCCAGCAGTTAATTCTGCTAAGCCAGCAGTTAATTCTGGTAGGCAAGTAGTTAAGTCTGCTGCTTGGGCAAAGAGGGAAAATGCTGTTAAGGCCTCAGCATGGTGGGTTTGGAATTCACCTAAATCCAATGTTGCATCAACTATTCTAAAAAGATTAAATTACATTGATGCAAGAGGCAGATCCAAGTCAGTAATGGCTTGGGTCCCCAAAAGAAACTAATACTTCTCATTTATGTGTAGGAACATTCAGTTGATCAACAAGAGGATCAAGGATACTCCGATAGTGGATCTTCAAGGCACATGACAGGCAACAAGTCCTATCTTTCTGATTTTCAAACATTAGATGGTGGCTATGTTACCTTTGGAGGAGGTGTTGGTGGCAAAATTTCCGGTAAAGGTACCATTAAAACTAGAAATTTAGATTTTGAAGATGTGTACTATGTACAAGAGCTAAATTATAATCTTTTTAGTGTCTCACAAATGTGTGACAAAAAGGACAAAGTTCTTTTCTGTGAGACTGAATGTCTTGTACTTTCTCCTGATTTTAAGATGCCTGATGAAAGTCAAGTACTTCTTAAAATTCCTAGAAAGGGCAATATGTACAGTGTTGACATAAAGAACATTGTTCCTAAAAAGGATTTAACTTGTCTTGTTGCAAAGGCCATATTGGATGAATCAATGAAATGGCATAGAAGGCTTGGTCATATTAATTTCAAAACCATAAATAAAATTGTTAAGAATGGTTTGGTAAGAGGTTTACCTCACAAAAGATTTGAAAATGATCAAACATGCATTGCTTGTCTTAAAGGCAAACAACACGAAGCCACTTGTAAGCCCAAGATTTTTAACTCTATCAATCAATCATTGTTTATGCTTCATATGGACTTATTTGGACCTGTTTCAATAAGTAGTATAATGCATAAGAGATATTGTCTTGTTATAATTGATGACTATACCAGATTTACATGGGTTTTCTTTTTAGGTTCTAAGGATGAAACTTCTAGCATTCTTAAGACATTCATTACACAGATAGAAAACCAAGTAGACAAGAAAGTGAAAGTCATTAGATGTGATAATGGGACAGAGTTTAAGAATAGAGTTATGGATGATTTCTGCAAACAAAAAGGTATTAGGAGAGAATTTAGTGTTGCTAGAACTCCACAACAGAATGGTGTTGTTGAGAGAAAGAATAGAAAACTAATAGAAGCTGCTCAAACTATGTTAGCTGACTCTAAGCTACCTATAACTTTTTGGGCTGAAGCAGTCAACACTGCTTGCTATGTTCAAAATAGAGTTTTAGTTGTACAGCCTCACAATAAGACATCATATGAACTTTTTAGAGGTAGAACTCCTGCAATAGGATTTCTTAGACCTTTTGGATGTCATGTGACAATTCTCAATACCTTAGACCATTTAGGAAAATTCGATGGTAAAGCAGATAAAGGATTCTTTGTTGGATATTATCTTAATAGCAAAGCATTTAGAGTATACAACACAAGAACTAGGATTGTAGAGGAAAATCTACATGTGGAGTTTTTGGAAGATAAATCCAATGTAGAAGGTCAAGGTCCAAAATGGCTATTTGATCTTGAAACTCTAACCAAATCAATGAATTATGTGCCTGTTGTTGAAAAAACTAATGATTTTTCAGGTTCACAAGCAACAGATGAGGCAAGGTTAGAAAAGGAGACAAACCAAGATCATGTTTGGATGCCAATATGGTCAAGTGCAAGTGTGGAATCAACTTTAACAATTGGTGAATCTTCTTCTGGTAAAGCTAAAGAAGATCTTGAAGATGAAAGCAAAGAAGATGGAACAAAGGAACAAGAAAATAGTTCTGCTGTTGATAATGCTGCTGAAACAGACTTAACTGAAGAAGCAGACTTAACAAAGGAAGCATAATTAACAAACAATGAGGTGGATTTGAGCAATCTCCCACCAAACTATCATGTTCCACTTATATCACAAACCAGAATTCACAAGGTCCACTCCCTAGAAAATGTGATAGGAGATGTACAATCAGGGGTGAAGACAAGACAACAACTGATGTCTTCAGACCAACAAGGGCTTCTTGATGCCCTTTATGCTTCAAAACAGCATGAGTTTTCAAACTCTTGCTTGTTTGTATGTTTTCTCTCACAAGCTGAACCAAAGAATATTCTGAAAGCCTTAGATGATTCTATCTGGGTAGAAGCTATGCAAGAGGAGCTTTTCCAGTTCAAGATTCAAAAAGTTTGGGTGCTAGGTGATTTACCTAAGGATGCAAAGGTAATTGGCACTAGATGGGTTTTCAAGAATAAAAGGGATGAAAGGGGAATAGTGATTATGAATAAGGCTAGATTAGTAGCCCAAGGGTACACACAACAAGAAGGTATAGACTATGATGAAGTTTTTGCTCCAGTAGTAAGACTTGAGGCAATTAGGCTTTTCTTAGCTTATTCTTCATTTTTAGGCTTCACAGTTCACCAAATGGATGTCAAGAGTGCATTTCTATATGGCACAATTGAAGAAGAGGTGTATGTCTCGCAATCTCCAGGGTTCATTGATCCTGACCATCCAGAAAAAGTGTACAGAGTTGTAAAAGCTCTTTATGGCCTTCATCAGGCACCTAGAGCTTGGTATGAAACACTGGCTTCCTATTTAAAAGAGAATGGATTTCAAAGAGGAAAGATTGATCAGACACTTTTCATCAAACAGCACAAGAAGGATCTTCTGTTAGTGCAGGTGTATGTGGATGACATTATCTTTGGATCTACAAGGAAGGAGATGTGTTTGGAGTTTGAGAAGCTTATGCATGATAAGTTTCAAATGAGTTCCATAGGGGAACTTACTTTCTTTTTGGGTTTGCAAGTTAAACAGTCATATGAAGGCATATTTATTAGTCAAGATAAATATGTTGCTGAGATACTTAGAAAGTTCAACTTTGCTTATTCAAAAATGGCAAGCACACCAATGGATTCTGAGAAACAACTTCCAAAATATTTAGATGGAGAAAATGTGGATGTACACAAATACAAATCTATGATAGGATCTTTGATGTATCTTACATCATCAAGACCTGATATCATGTTCTCTGTTTGTGCTTGTGCAAGATTTCAAGTAACTCCAAAGGTTTCTCATTTAACAGCAGTCAAGAGGATTTTTAGATATCTCAAGGGTCAACCTAGGTTGGGTCTATGGTATTCAAGGGAATCACCTTTTGATTTGGTAGCATTTTCGGATAGTGATTATGCTGGTGCTAGCTTGGACAGAAAGTCAACAAATGGAGGATGTCAATTCCTTGGGTGTAGACTTATCTCATGGCAGTGTAAGAAGCAAACAATTGTGGCTAATTCAACAATTAAAGCTGAATACGTAGCTGCTGCAAGTTGCTGTGCTCAAGTCCAATGGCTTTAAAACCAACTTCTTGACTATGGGTACAATTTCATGAACACTGTCATTCATATTGATAATAGTAGTACAATTTGCATTATAAAAAATCCGGTACAACATTCTAAAACAAAACACATTGAAATTAGACATCATTTTATTAGAGATTGCAATGAGAAAAAGTTAATTCAAGTAATGAAAATTGCTTCAGAACATAATTTTGCAGATCTGCTAACAAAAGCTTTTGATGTTGTAAGGTTTCAGTACTTGGTAGCAAGTATTGGAATGCTTAATACTTAAAATTTTCAATCTATGTGTTTTTATATACCAGTGTGGTTAATTTTGGTGATTACTCGGTTAATTCTGGTGGTTACTCAATTAAGTCTGGTAGTTAAATTTTTGTTTGTACTATTGTCTTTGTAAATTTGTACTAGCTATTACTTTAAAATTGTGTTATTTCATACAGTTAGTCATATGTTTATTCTAATATAAGACAAGTACTTTGTAAATTGTTCTTTTGGTTTTAGACTAACAACTTCAGGTATGAACATTTGAGCACAAAAGGATATTTCAAGTGAAATGGAAGCAGCAGAATGTGTCCTAGTTGCTTACATAACAAGTTTATGATGGACTGATTTTGGGAATTCTTAACAAATGTTCACACCTAAGTTAATTAATTCTTTAAAACATCTTTCTTGAAACCTGGTTATCATATTTCACATTGAATTGATGACTTAGTTGATCAGAAAGTAACTGATTCAACTCACTTTCTATCATTTTATACTTTTAAGTATAATGAGCAAGTCTAAGGACATCTGATAGAAAGAACAGCTAGTAAAAGTGAATCTAACACTTGTGTTAGAGGCAACAATTGCTATGAGCTGGAAACCCTGTCAGGAAAGCCTTTTGAATAGGTTTATCTTTACACAGGCAGTTATTGATAATTGAAAACATTGGTTCTCACACAACCAGAGGTTGCTTTAAACCGAAATCTTGATTAAGTGTCTGTTATACACTTAATCCCTTCAAAATGGTTGAAAGCAGTATGATTTTTCCTAATAAAATCATATGCATACTGCTAAAAGTCAAAAAATTTCTTAAAAGGATTTTTTGAATAAAAATGACTCAGACAACCATCAACTGATGGATTATGAGTTATTGCCCCATGAATCACCTCTCATAGGAGTTAACACACCTAGAAGTGATGAGGGCAGCAAATTAAACTCTTAAGGAATTGATGGCTTCATGTACAACATTGTCTAATAACAAGTTCTAAGTGATAGCTTAGATGATGGGGAGAGAAATATTTTGGTACATTGTGAGAGATCTTCCAAACAGGGGAGGATAAATGTTATTTGCATCTCAGGGGAGGAAACATCTCAGGGGAGGAAATAAAGCCCAAGGAAGTTTAACCAATGAAATGGAGGAAAAGACAAGAGCATACAAGATGATGAGGAAGTTGAAAATGACAAGAATAGAGCTGATTCTGGAATATTATATATATTCAGAAGGGATGAAGCATTCTAAAGGAGAAAGTTCTATCTAGGTCAAAGGAAGAGAGCTTTCAGTTTCAATTTCAGTTCACTACGTTTGTTCATCACTTGCAAAGGCATGCTGATAGATGATTTCACTTGTTGAAACAAGCATCCAAGATACACAGCACCATTGCCTCTTATAATTCCTCCATCCAAAGAAATTGCACCATCTTTTAGGTCAATGTTTGAAGCCTAAAGATGTGTGTATTGATATTGTTGAAGTCAAAGATCAGAAAGCAGATGAGTTACTGAGTTAGATATTAACCTTTCAGAATAGAAGAAAGTTCAGTCCAAGGGTCTGACTATGAAGTGTTTCAAAGATCTTCACAATTCCTCATTTAATTCAAAAAATATGTTGAAATGGATTCACATGTTTAGGGGAGGATTTTTGGGAATTAAATAATCTGAAGTTTAAGTATCGGAAAAATCTCTCAAGTGATTAAGTCTGGTAGCAGTAGAGTTAAGTCTGGTGAGTTCCAAAGTTAATGGGTATCTGCTGGTTATCTGCTGAAGTTAAGTCTGGTCGGTTGAAGTGTTAATGTCTGGTGGTTAAGTCAAGTGTTAATTCTGGTGACTAACAGAGTTAAGTCTGCTTGATGAAGATATTAAGTCTGGTTGACTGAAAGTCAATAATACACGGTAGATAATATCTTACTCCATGTGCTCAGTCTTTATTTTATATTCTCTGAACAAGTTGTAATCTTAGATACATGTTGTATCTTAGTTACTGACACACATAAGATAAGCTAGCAAGTTGTTTGACAAGACTTTACATTATTGTAAAGATCTTTCTTATGTTATAAAAGAAAGATCTTAGTCTAGAGATATAAGTGTGTGTTAAAATATAGTGCAAAATATATATCTCTTAAGAATAAACACAAACAATATCACAAGATATAGAAACATAAGATTCAAGGTTGTAACCCTAGTGATAACTCAAGATCACTCGTATTATTATCTTAATAATATTGAATCGTTTGGTGATAAGCTTTCCTTGTTCATTGTCACATAACAAACACAACTATTCCATTTCCATAACCATAATAACCTTCTAAGTGTGATTAAGTAGATTCCGAATACTTAATCATATTCATTCAATATATCATATACACAAAGTCATAAAGGTTTAACCACCTTAACAGTGTATCGAATCCTAACAGGTGGTGTGAAAAACGTTAGGATGAACTAGAACTCGGATGGAATTAACGTATCACGTTAGAACTATCACAAAGGTGTCGAGTTCGATTTGTATGCTTGGAAAATGATTCAAAATGCTAGAGAAAAGGCTCCTGCTTCTTGAGGCTCGAACTAGGGTGTAAAAGGACTAGAGAAATATGTGTGAGAAGTTTAAGTGTGAATGGAAGTTATGAGTGAGTGATCAAACGTATATATGCATGTATGTATAGAGTTTTATGGTATTTTAATACACCAACTTGGGTGATTATATGGCTTGCAGGATTTAGGTAGGATTTTAGGGGAATAATACTTGAGTACATTGGTATTAAGGGGGGGGGGGGGGGGTTAAGTGTAGCTTTGGCTATGTTTCAAGTTGCAAGTATATATGTCTCGTTCAACATATAAAGTGTCCAAACAACTATTTTAACGTGTCCAAATGTGTAAGAAGGTGAGAAACAATGTTGTGAACTCATATTCAACTAGGAATAAATAAAAGACATAGGTGAAATTTAGTTTAGTCGAGTTTGGGGTACAACTTGAATGAACTTGTACATGTGTCGAGTGATGTTTACTTTGAGTGTCGTTTAATGATCAAACGTTCGAATGAGAAAGTGAGACTTGTCATCCTGATTATTTGGTGTATGAAGATTCGAGTGATGTAAAATATAGTATACGTTTAGTGTCGAGATCACAAAATATGAAGGCCAAGTGATCTTGTGTTGGATCGAGTGGATTAAAGAGAAATAATAAAAATTGGGTTGGGCTTGAATAGTAAAAGGCTCATAATTGGGCCAAGAATTGTAATGTGGATCCGTTTGGTTGTTTATTAGTATAAGTGATGGTCGTGGTCCATGTGTGAGCTCGTTCCAATGTATTGTGAATCACGTATCAACGTGTTTGAATTATTGTAGTGTAAAAACAAAATTTTATGAGATTACTTCTCATTTTTAAGGTAAAATCATTAATAGGTGTCAGAAAGTAAATAATGTGCATTTTCTGATAAAGTAATTATTATTATTAAAACGGGAAAATTACCATTTGTCACATTTCCCCACACATACTTCTTATCCTTCTGAGTCAACGTAGTTAACGGTTTTGATATTTTGGAGAATCCCTCGATGAATCTCCTGTATTATCCAGCCAATCCCAGAAATTGATAGATTTATGTGGCGTTAGAAGGCGTTGGCCAGTTCTCAATAGCTTCAATCTTAGCAGGATACACATGTAACCCTTCGCTGTCAATCACATGACCAAGAAATTGTACCTTGCGAATCCAAAATTCGCACTTAGAGAACTTTGCGTACAATTGCTCTTCCTTGAGCAACTTAAGAATCATCGTCAGGTGTTGCTTGTGTTCTTCTTCATTCTTGGAGTAGATCAAAATGTCTTCGATGAAAACTATGACAAACTTGTCCAAATATGGTTTACACACTCGGTTCATGAGGTCCATGAATACAGCAGGTGTGTTTGTCAAACCAAAGGGCATCACTTGAAACTCATAGTGGCCATAGCGAGTCCTAAACACTGTCTTGGGAATATCCTCTTCCTAGACTCTGAGTTGATGATAACCTGACCGTAAATCTATCTTGGAGTAGTAACCTGATCCTTGTAGTTGGTCGAACAAATCGCCGATCCTAGGTAACGGGTAGCGATTCTTCACTGTTAGCTTGTTCAGTTCACGATAGTCAATACACATTCTAAATGACCCGTCATTCTTCTTCACGAATAACACCGGTGCTCCCCAGGGTGAGGAACTAGGTCAAATAAACCCTTTATCCAACAACTCTTGCAACTGCTTAGACAACTCTTGCATCTCCGTCGGAGCTAGTCGATACGGTGCACGTTCCACGGGTGCAGCTCCTGGAACTAGGTCAATCAAAAATTCCACTTGTCGAACCGGTGGAAGTCCAGGCAGATCTTCAGGAAATACTTCAGGAAAAACACGCGCAATCGGAACATCCTCGAGTCGCTTCTCTCCCGACTCCTTCTTGGACACATGTGCTAGGAATGCATGACATCCTTTCTCAATGTATTTCAAGGTCTTAATACAAGATATGATATTCAAACGGGTTCCGCTACGGTTTTCGCGGACAACCAAGGTTTCACCATTAAGAGGGATATGAACAACTCGTTCACCATAAACGATATTCGCATGATGTTTGGATAGCCAATCCATACCAACCACTACATCGAAGCTTCCGAGTTCAATGGGCATGAGATCGATACTAAATGGGTGATCTAGAACGTTTAGGGTACAGTCTCGGATTACGGTGCAAGTGTTAACTAAGTTGCCATTAGCTAGTTCAATACTATAGCTGGTGTCTAGGAAGGTAGGGGTGAGGTTAAGTAGTGGTGAAATCGTAGAAGATACAAAACTCATGTCGGCACCAGAATCGAATAAAAATTTAACACGAAGATACATTCGGATCCTGCTGCTGCTCCCCATTGCCCATCACATATGCTCTACCACGAGCGCCTTCAGTTCTCCAACCAGTGTTCTTTGGGCAATGACTCTTGTAGTGACCACGCTCTCCACATCCAAAACAAGTTACCATTGGTTGTGTGTTACTCCCAGTAGCCACAGCTCTGCCCTTACAATGCTTAGCAACATGTCCAACCTTATGACATTTCTGACACTTAGCTGTTCATGGTCCAGCGTGATGCTGATTACACTTATCACAAAATGGATGTGACCCAGTATACCCTCCAACTTGTGCTGGTGCAACCACATAAACCCTGACAGTCTATTGTCTTCTGTTTTGCTGGTGGTAATGATTGTTGTTACGGTACTGGTTGTTGTTGTTGTGGTGGTGATGGTTATGGTGAGGGTGACTGTTGTTGTTGCGGTTGTTGAAGTTGTTGTAGTTGTTGTTTCTCCTATTTTCCTCCTACTTTCGTTTGTTGTCATAGTTGTTACCCTTCTGAATAGTGCCATGCTTAACCACTTGATCCCTAAGTCATTCAGATATGCGAATAGCATCATCCAGAGTCTAAGAGTTGTAAGATGTCACGTGCCCTTCAATACTGGAAGGTAAACCACCAATGAACTTCTCCAGTAATTTCTCATTATCTGGCACCATGTGAGCACAGAAAACCTTCAATTCTTGAAATCGTCACACATAAGTAACAAGATCAACACCCTTTACAGCCAAATGGTAGAACTCGGTATCCAATTTCCTCATATCACTACAAGAACAATACTTCTTGACCATCTCCTTCTTAAATTCTTCCCATGAAGTATTATAAGCATTCCCAAACCCCATATCCTGAGCATAAGCATTCCACCAAGACAATGCATGCTCCATCAAGGTACCTGTCGCATACTTCACCTTGCAATCCTCAGAACAATTACTCCTTAGAAACACCGACTCCATTTTCTCAAACCACTGAGTTAAACCAAAAGCTCCTTTAGTTCCTTTAAAAGTAGTAGGCTTACAATTCATGAACTCCTTATAAGTACATAAACGGTTCTCATTGACAGCCTTCACTCCTGCTTGTCCAACATTCGGGTTGCCAACTCCTGCTTGCCTGGCAAGCGCCGCGGCTCTGCCATCATCAATCAGCTTCTGGATCGTAGCTGGGGTCATCTTTCTAGGTGGCATAATTTTATCAATCATTACAAATGTACAACACTGTAAGTATTTGATTAACATAACAAAATCACATCACAAGATAAACAACACCATGATATCATCATAATATAGTACACATTCAACATCAATAATAGTACATCACCAAAATACATCATAGATTTAATACTTGTTATATGTCTTACAAGATATGCAAAACGATTACAAGTTTCTGATAAAATCTACTAACTGAAACTATTCAGTTTAGTACATACAAAGGTAAACCACTATCATGATACTAAACTACCATAGATAAGATGATCTCTACACTCTCACTGACGATCTCCCTCATACCTAGCCAAAACATCAATACTGTCATCAAAACAGAAACGCATCATCCTATCATAGTACGCCTGCCACTGCATGTCATAGATCTCATCCCTCAACTCCTGAATACTACGTTGGTAGTGACGACTATCGATATCATTGAACAGCGCTCCAAGGTCCAACTTCTCCACAATCTTCTTGACCTCTGTCATCCTCTGCTCCAACGACGCCAAACGCTCCCGAATCTCTGTATCTGCCTTCTCTGTAGAACTCAACCTCGCATCCTGCTCATACAACTCCACATACAAATCACCTGTAGCTCTCCTATCTCCCTTAATCTCCTTCCTCAACTCTAAAACATCAGACTATTGCGCACAAAATTGCCTAGACATCGACATATAACGGCCTTGGCACCAAGAGATGTCCTGCCTCAAACGACTCAGCTCGGCTCTGAGCTCAGTAGGGGCAACTCGCTGTGCAGTCAAAGACTCGCCGATCTCAAACGTAGACGTCACCTCTGAAGCTATAGCGTGACCCAATGCATCTGAAGTATCGGACTCATAAGTAATGTCCGACACTGCTGGTGAAGGTGGCATGGGGAAAGTCTCCTGCTCCTCCTCCAATGGCTCCTCGTCATCATCTTCATCATCATCATCATCATCATCATCCATCTCCTCATCGTCATCTATCTCCTCATCATCGTCCATCTCATCATCCTCTGGGTGAGGTACATCAATAGGGCGTGGGTCCTCCTCTGAACTCGGTGGTGCAAGTGGGTGATCAACGGGTGCAACTGATAACTGACCAGTAAGGACTAGGGTAGGCATAATACTCTACAAGGAGTATTGGGAAAAGTATAAAAATTCTAGCCAAATTTTTATAAAAATAGTTTTATATGAAGTGAGATAGCAGCGGAAAATCCAAGCATATAATAGGGCAAAAGCATGCACACATAAAAGTTTAAGTAAAGCAATTAAAGAGCGAAGTAGCACGGAGGGCTGATGGCTATCGATTTCGAAAACGTTTTGACACACACAAAAATGTTTACAGTCGAGTATGACTTCGTTCTCTATAAACAGCAGCTCTCATACCATTCTGTAACACCCCCAACTCGGAATATGGCAGCGGAACGGAGCTTGGGGTGCTACGTGAGGGGTAAGACAGTCACATCCATAGAAAACGATCTCATAACGAGATGTTTTAGTAAAAACATATCATTCGAATAAAAATTTAAACATTTAGAGTCTAAAAGACTCTCAACCATAAGTTGCAGCAGAAATAAAACATAGTTTAAAAGGTTTTTCGAATGATAAAGTAGTAGAGATAGATAGTAAAGCCCAAGATAGATCAAAAGTCTTCAACCACTCTCGGTGCCCACAAATATGCATCAATTACCTGAGATAAAACATGCTAAAAAGTTGATAACGCTCAAATTGAACATGTTTTTAGTCGCGTTATCATTAGTTTTGTGCATCATATTTGGTTATATTTGTGTGCATTTGTTACTAAATCGTGAAAAAATGTATATGCAAGTAAATATTGCAAAGTACAGGAAAAGAAGATAAAAAGATGAAGAATTGAAGTGATTACGCACATTGGAAGACTCCCAAGATGAAAACAAGAGAGAAACCACACGAGAACTCAAGGATTTGATAATGTCGAGATTTCTATGTTCAAATATCAAGAAAAGATCAAGTTCTATGAAAGGAATTAGTGCCACAACAAAGGAACAAGCACGCGACGAGAAAAGAAAAGAAAAATAAAAAATGTGTGTGCATGAAGGCCCCATCTGATCGGATGGTGCCCGCATCCGATTCGGATGGGAGGAGATGAATTTACCGAGAGATCCAACCGATCGGTTGGACCCCAATACCAAATGGTTGGGAGAAACTGCTGTTACAAAGTTCCATTTAATGACGAATTTAAGCCCCATAATCATGGTGGCTTATCATTTCCTGCTTATTTACCACTAAGGGACGTTTTTACTTGAAGAGGAGGGTTCTTGTACTTATATATAGGACCCTAGGCTAGTTTACAAAGAGTAACACCCCAAAACCTAGTAAAGGCTTACACCAAGTCCTTACTAACTTATTATCATTGCCCGAAAGCTTAGAAATGCTGTGAAAACGTCCAAGAATATTGAGTTCAAGTTTCAATAGGTCGATGTTGTGTGGAATTGTTTACGTGTCTTGTTAAGCAATTGGAGGAGTGTGGTTGCTATAGTTCCACAATTCTAGTTCTTGTAATTCCAAAACTAGGTATATCTTGTTTAAAATTACTATGAACTACTTTTACTTTAAGTTGTATGGAAGTATGGTTTGTTACTTGTGTTTGATGATATTTGTTATGGAGTGATTTATGGGTATACTTGTGTGTATGATGTGACAGTTGTTGGAGTATTCTTATTTTATAGTAATGCATGAAAACATGTCTTGTTTTATGAGTTTGTTGAAATACAATCTAATCTTGCTTAATTAGTTGGTAAAAACAGTTCTAAAGAATAAAAAGGGCCGAAAGGATTTTCTTTATGTTTTTATTCCAAAAAGTTAGTGCACGAATTAGTATGGGCTATGGTGTGTGACAAGCACCATATTAACTCATTAAAATAGATTTGGAAACGATTTCATCACGAGAAAAGGCCGAAAGGAATCGTAAGAATTCTTAAGATAAGAAATGCTTTTCAAACAACAAAGAGTTTAATAGACTTGTCGTAATAGTTAAAAAGGCCGAAAGGAATTAACTAGGAGATTGAATTCTTAGAGATGATTTTTCATGATAAAAACCATTGATTGTGAATCATTCATATTAAGTTGTGCATCACTACAAGTTACACCAAACTTGGTAGATTACTCTATACAATTAGTTAAGGAATTACACACAAGTATATTTGTTTTTGATTGATTGGATTTTACTTGCTTTAGAATTTACACCAAATTGGATTGACAACCCTTTTTGTTAAAACTTATTTTACTAAATACAAACAACAATTCCTTTAGGTCGATCTCGACTTACCCACCTTTACTACCACGGACGAGTATACTTGCTCGTATGTGTTGATTAGAGAATTGCATAAATCGTGTTTATAAATTTTTAAAGCTTGTACACAACGCGACACATCAAGTTTTTGGCGCCGCTGCCGGGGAATTGGTTAATTTACTTGGTAGTTTGGTTTGGTAGTTTATAAGTTTTGTAGTAAAAAAAAAAAAAAAAAAAAAAAGTTTGGTTCGGAGCCTACCGAATCGGATGGATGCCCATCCGATCGGTTGGTGGCCTCGGTAAAAAGTTTTTAGTTTTTATTATTTTTGTTATTTTCAGGTTTCAATGGTAGTTTAATGTTAGATTAAGTGTTAGTTTAATTAGATAATTAATAGTGGTAATTAGCCTAGTTTAATACTTTTAATGTTTTTATTAAACTTAGTTAAAATAGTTAATTTTATGTTTAATGATTAGTAGCTTAAGAGTTTTTTATTAATTGTGCTAGTTAATTAGTTTAATGATTATTAAAGTTAATAATTAGTTATTAGTTTAATGGTTAGTAAGTTATTAATTATGTGTTATTTTTTTTCATTTTTATGAATTAGTTTAATTTTAGTTATTAGTTTTTATATTAAAGTTCTAATTCAGTATTTATTTATTAAAAAAAAAGTTTTTTTAAAAAAAAATTTTGATCCAACCGATCGGATGTTGCCCGCATCCGATTCGGTTGGGTAAAACTGATTTTTAACGATTCAACCATCCGATCGGATGGAGTGCAATACCGATCGAATGGATGCCTCGGAAAAGTTTTTGAAATTTTTTTAATTCTTAGTTGTTCTGATGTTTTGAGAGTTTGAAGTTGTTTGCTTGCTTGCTTTGGTTTCATTTTTAATATATTTCAATTATAACTAACCCTCATGCTAATAGTTTGGATTTTTGTTTTCGTGGTTATGTTATAGTTAGTTTTTAATTAGAATTGAGAGTTTGAGCAATATTTCGGAGTACTTGAGAAATTTGGAAGAGATGTTCAAAGATTCGGGTGATTCTTTGGAGTGTTTGGAAAATATTTTGGAAGAAGTTAAGGTTGATTTTGAAAGGAAAGAAGAAGTTGGAGAAAACTGTGTTTGTTTACCAAAGGAGAAGAGAGTTGTTGTGTTCACACGAGCACCACCTAAAGAGTTTGATGCACCGTTCATGAGGTACTCTACACCTTGTGGTGTGGAAGGTATAAAAGCTTGGGATGCTCAGCTTAATATGGAATATAGTGACAACTACATTACGAAAGATATGCTTGGTAAGCTTGGTTTTGTTAGACTTGACTATGAGGATTATGGAAGAAAGATGGTGAGAGATGTGCGTGTTAACATTCATGGTCACGTTTTCAAAGTTGATTTTGTTGTTTTAGAATATGGGAATGCTGATGAACCAGAAGTTGTGTTTGGTAGAGATTTTATGGTTAAGACTAAATGTAGGATTGATTTTGCATTAGGAGAGATGAGGATTGATGTGGATGATATGGTAGAAGAGAAGGTAGGAAAGGGAGAGATTGTTAAATTGGGAAAAGCGAATAGAAAGAAAACACCACTTAACAAATTTACCCAACCCTCCACCCCTAAGAATGAAAGTTCTTCATCTAGTTCACCACCCAAATCACCACAAATAGTTAAACCATTAACTCAAGAGCAAAAGGAAGCGATTTTGGAAAATTTGGAAATGAAGTTTAAGGAGCTTATGGAGGAAAAGCCGGTTATTGATGTGTTGAACAATTACATGACTTATCGTAAGAAGTTGGATGCAGTTATCATGGCAAGGGCTAGGTTAGAAGATAAGAATTTTGATGAGGTTGAAAAAGAGAGGATAGTTGAGAATGGGTTGCCTAAGAAGATGAGCGATCCGGGAAATTTTGTGTTACCGATAAAAGTGAATGGAACAGATGCGATGTATGCATTGGCTGACACGGGATCAAGTGTGAATGTAATGCCGTATCCATTATATAAGAGATTAGGACGTGGTAATCCTCAACCAAATCAATATAATCTTACTATGGCTGATAATTCATGAGCAAAAGGCGATGGGAGAAGTAAAGAATGTTAGAGTCCAAATAGGGTATCAAGCTTTCTTGGCTGATTTTCTTGTGCCTAACATTCCGGTGGATAAGGAGTTACCATTGTTGTTAGGTAGACCATTTTTGATAACGTGTGGAGCTATTATAGATATGGGTCGAGGTACTATGACTATTAATGATGGGATCTTGAAGCATACTATTATCCCAAACCTAGAGGCAAGATTGTGAAGGAAGTTCATGAAGAAGAAGATGAAGAAGACCACTTGGGTTGTTTTGAAGTGGGTAGAGACGAAGAAGGGAGGCCTAAATATGGGCCGGTTGTCCAAGTTACTTTGACATTGAAGATGAGATGGAAAGAGCTCTAGCGATGGAGGCTTTCTATAACTCTTTTAAAAATGTTTTTGTGTTTAATAAGTTGACAGATTTTCTTGGATCTTTACCGGTTCAACTAAAGAATTTGGAATGGGGACCCGAAGGATCTAGTGTTTACAAGAAGGAAGAAGGAGACGGAGATTGGCATGTGAAGTTTGATATAGTTTTCCTGATGGAAGAAACTTTACAAGGAAGTTCAAAACGCAAATAACTAACCGGAAGTTGTCCGGGAAGTTTCAAAATGAAGATATCTTGAGGTACGAGTATTTCCAAGGATGAAAGACAAGAGTTTGAAGAATAAAAGTACAAATCTTGTGCTAGTGTTTGTTTGTTTTCTTTTTCATTTTTATGCATTTCTAGTAGTTTAATGTTTGCATTTAAGTTCAAGTTTAAGTTAAGACTCTTTGTTTCTCTTGGTCAATTAAGGTTTATTAAGTTATGAAGTTGTGTTTTTTAGTTGAGTTTAAGAGTTAAGTTTTGTTTTAGAAGTTGTAGAGTTAGACTTGGAAAACAAGTTGGGAAATTAAGTGTGTGGAGTATTTTTACATACAAAAGAAGCATTTGTGAGAAGTAAAAACACTTCCACTTGTTCTAACAAGTATCACAAGGTGTTGACAAAAGAAAAAGTGAAGTTTTTGCAAAAATTCAATCCAAATCGGTTGGATCAAATACTGATCGGATGGAGTAATATATATATATACTTAGAATTTCAAAAAAATCACAAAAACACTCACACACACACAATCCACCAAACTTGGGTTTCAAAAATTCGACCAGTAGAAGATTATTAAGTGTTGCAGGAGTGTTGAAGGATCATCTATGGCACCTAAACAAGTAAGTAACATCATCAATTTGTATTAATTAGGTTTTAATTCGGATTACTTGAATTAGGTCAAAATTTGGGTATTTTTGATATAGTTCGAATTAAGAGGTAATTTTTCTGGAATAGATGGGTAAAGGATTGAGGAAGAGATTGCAAAAAGAATTAGATAGATTGATTAAGTTTTGAGGAAGAATTAATTGATTGAATTTTGGATTAAACGGGTCAAAACTTTGAATCGATTTAGGTTGCAGTTGATGATTCCCAGATGTTGTTTAGTTGTTAATTAGTGTTTCTAGGATGATGCATTGTGGATTAGAACATAAAATAAGGGTTTTGATTTTGTAGTGTTCATGTGTTCTAAGATTGATTGAGAATCATGCGAAAATGTTATGGGATGTTATGGAGATGAATGGGATACGTAGAAACCATTGTAATTGATCAAACGCATGATTGGAAAGAGTAGAATTTGATAGGATTGATTGAAATCGGAAAGAAAAATTTTTTGAGACAGTAAGGTCCCAACCAATTTGGTTGCGGGGCAATACCGATCGGTTGGGATGGGACATTTACTCCATCTGATTCAGTTGGAGGAATACCGATCGGATGGAGGGCTCGGTAAAAGAAAAAAAGAAAATTTTTAAAACGAGTTTTGTGACTTCTAAATCTGTAATCTTGGTTCTTATGCTCTTATACTAACAAATAATTGTGATTTCTATAGAGTTATCTTGCAGGAGGATCAGGAATTGCTAAAAGAACTAGAGAAGCAACTAGGAAGAGAGAGCAAATGCCAATTCCAAAATGTCATCCTAATCTCTATGGCGAGGGGAAGATCTGATGGTTCGAAAATCCTTTAATGTTATTCTTCTTAAGATTGGTGGATGGGTGATTCATTCACCAAGGGTTATGAATTGGAATGCAATGAAAGAGCTTGGTTGTGATGAATTTTTTGAAGATATTTTTTTGTTAGGATTCTGTGGAACAAACAGATATTGACCTCAAACATGTGGATGAGAGCATTCAACATAAGAGAACCAATATACAAGGAATGGTGCCTGGAGTTTTTATGTTCTATGCGGATGAAAAAGGAGGTTACTGATATTGGAGTTACAACCGACAAATTTCTCGATTTCAGACTAGGAGGTAAGAAACATGAAGTCACACTATTCGAGTTTGGAAATTTGTTAGGTTTATACTCTGATGAGGATTTAAGTAATGAGGATTTCAAATTTTTCATAATGAGTGGGGATAGGAGTAAAAATAACTTTGACGCACATGGTTATTGGAAAAGGATTAGCACGGAAGACCGGCTAGTATTTGGGGAAAGTAGAGTTTTGAAAATTAAGAAACCATTGTTGCAAGTGCTACACAGGGTTGTAGTACAATCATTGTTACATGGGGCATCTAGTGTCGATTTGATTTATGAAGATGATTTATGGGTTCTTCAAGCCTTAGATGAGAAGCATCCCTGGAGGAATTTGAATGTAGCTTGGGTGATAGTGCAACATTTGCACCAACGCGCGGCTGTTGGGACAAGAAATTACATATGTGCCGGTCACTTTATTTCACGAATAGCAAGGAATCTTGGGCTATTTATTGAGGAAGAGATGAGTCTTTTTAGCGATCCAGTTATTCCATTAAGCATTGACATCAAAGGATTCACACACCTTCGAGAAAGTAGGAATGGGAAGATCAGAGGACTTCCAGAAGTTTTAGATGTGCAACCAATAACCACCTGGGATGGTTGATCAATGTTTGTGTTTTAAAAACAATGATGGGTCGAATAATTTTTGTTTCTACTACTTTAACTTAACTTTCTTAGGATTTTATTATTTATGGTTGTTTTGAATTACTTTTGTTTGTTTTAGTATTTTGTTTTGTTTGTTTCGCGTATAGTTTTTACAGTTTTTGCAGGGGAAGAATTAACGGAAGCTTAGTGTTGATCAATATTTGGAGTTAGAAGAACTCATGTGCTTACTTATGATCAAATATGCGTATGCGAATTTTTCCCGGGTAGTCTTCTTCTCTTAACTAAATTTTTCCCATTTCCTTTACTTTGAAGTTCATTTTATTACATTGAGGACAATGCAAAACTTAAGTGTGGGGGAGGGAAGAAAATAGGAAAAATTGGTTTAATTTTTTTTTTAGGTTTAGTAGATTTTGGAATTGAGTAACTAGAATTAGTTCGCCCTTGATATTCTAGTTGTTTTCTCATATAAATATATATATAGTTTTAAGAACTAGAATGATTCATTGGTAAAAAATGAGGCTATTTGAAAAAGTTTCGGAATTTAATCAAAGTTATGAAGAGCTATTTCAGTTTTGGAAGCGATAACAGTTACTAGTACATGCTATAACCCACCTTAAATTGTGAGGATTTAAGCATTTTTGTATAAAGCATTTCTTATGCTCTATATTTCGTTATGAGTGTGCCGGTGATTATGTTGATTCTAGAACTTGTACTTGTTATGCATTACGGTTAAAATTACTTTCGAGTAATAAAATATATTCAAATGATAAGAGGCAAATTAGGATTTACACCAAATGGCCGTCCGTTTACAGAAATATTTTTTTCTAACCACATCGGTTAGTTAGCCTATGTATTTGGAACCCATTTGTTAGCGTGAATATTTTACGCTAGATACCCTTAGTTACACCTTCTGAGCCTATCTTTTCTTTTGATTAAATCCAGAAAAATACAAAAAGATTTTACACCTTACACCTTAGCCTTACCCGAATCAAGTTCAATTGAAGTTCAAAACTATTTATTTTTTGATGATTGCATGTTGACCACACTTTGATATGTGTATGTGTTGTTTCAATGAAGAAGGAGGTCGCTACTCTTATTTGTATTTTTGTAGCGTGTGCTCATCTAAAGTGTGGGGGTGACGAAAAAGAAGTGAGTTAAAAAAAAAGTGTGAAATAGCCAATGAGCTATGAATGTATGAATGAATGAGAATAAAATAGTCAATGAGCTATGAAGGAAGAAAGGAGTTAGTATGAGATTCGGAATAATAATCGAAGAAGTTTGGTGGAGTGATCATTTGAGGTATAAAGAGTTGGGAACGGAATTTGGACTTGATTCTTATTTATTTTTCATTTTGTAGAAACCAATCACGAATAATTCCCATGTCTTATCCTTACCTTTACCAATTACTTTATTCGTTGTTAGCTTTCGAGCATCCTGATTTAGTGATGGCTTTGTTTAGATATGTAGTGCATGGATGTTCTGGTGACCATCCGGGTTTTTGAATAGTTGAAAAACGTTGTTAGCGAGCTAGTGCGTATTTTGGTGACCATCCGTTATGCAAATAACGTTATCAGTGAACCAAGGTACAATCTAGTGACCATCGCTTGCTTAGCTAATCAAGAATTCATTGTTAGCGAGCTATTATGTTCTTGTATGAAGTATTTGCACATTAGCTAGGTAACCGTAACCCTTAACCTTAAACCTAAATAAAAGACCTCTTTGATGTTTTATTTTGTTGTTTTGATACTCGTACAAGCTTATGGTAAGAAACATGAATCATGACTAAGCATTGAGTGATTGTACCATTAAATTTACCCTTAGAGTGTTGAGTGAATTTAAAATTCCTTTGTGAGGTGCTTAGTTATGTTATCAAGCTCAAATTAACTTGTTTATGTTTCAAGAATTTTTCGCATTTAAAGTAAAAATAACAATTGTTCCATTGGGATGGTAGTTGGATTTTTAGAATCATAATGAAGATGCCATTGATATCAGATTTTCTAAAAGCTAGACTTGCTCGAGGGCGAGCAAAACTCAAGTGTGGGGGAATATGATAACGCTCAAATTGAACATGTTTTTAGTCGCGTTATCGTTAGTTTTGTTCATCATATTTGGTTATATTTGCGTGCATTTGTTACTAAATCGTGAAAAAGTGTATATGCAAGTAAATATAGCCAAGTACAGGAAAAGAAGATAAAAAGATGAAGAATTGAAGTGATTACGCACATTGGAAGACTCCCGAGACGAAAACAAGAGAGAAACCACACGAGAACTCAAGGATTTGATAATGTCGAGATTTCTATGTTCAAATATCAAGAAAAGATCAAGTTCTATGAAAGGAATTAGTGCCACAACAAAGGAACAAGCACGCGACGAGAAAAGAAAAGAAAAATCAAAAATGTCTGTGCATGAAGGCCTCATCCGATCGGATGGTGCCCGCATCCGATTCGGATAGGAGGAGATGAATTTACCGAGAGATCCAACCGATCGGTTGGACCCCAATACCGATCGGTTGGGAGAAACTGCTGTTACAAAGTTCCATTTAATGACGAATTTAAGCCCCATAATCACGGTGGCTTATCATTTCCTGCTTATTTACCACTAAGGGACGTTTTTACTTGAAGAGGAGGGTTCTTGTACTTATATATAGGACCCTAGGCTAGTATACAAAGAGTGACACCCCAAAACCTAGTAAAGGCTTACACCAAGTCCTTACTAACTTATTATCATTGCCCGAAAGCTTAGAAACGCTGTGAAAACGTCCAGGAATATTGAGTTCAAGTCTTAATAGGTCGGTGTTGTGTGGAATTGTTTACGTGTCTTGTTAAGCGATTGGAGGAGTGTGGTTGCTATAGTTCCACAATTTTAGTTCTTGTAATTCCAAAACTAAGTATCTTTTGTTTAAAATTACTATGAACTACTTTTACTATAAGTTGATTGAAAGTATGGTTTGTTACTTGTGTTTGCTGATATTTGCTATGGAGTGATTTTTGGGTATACTTGTGTGTATGATGTGACAATTGTTGGAGTATTCTTATTTTATAGTGATGCATGAAAACATGTCTTGTTTTATGAGTTTGTTGAAATACAATCTAATCTTGCTTAATTAGTTGGTAAAAACAGTTCTAAAGAATAAAAAGGGCCGAAAGGATTTTCTTTATGTTTTTATTCCAAAAAGTTAGTGCACGAATTAGTATGGGCTATGGTGTGTGACAAGCACCATATTAACTCATTAAAATAGATTTGGAAACGATTTCATCACGAGAAAAGGCCGAAAGGATTCGTAAGAATTCTTAAGATAAGAAATGTTTTTCAAACAACAAAGAGTTTAATAGAATTGTCGTAATAGTTAAAAAGGCCGAAAGGAATTAACTATGAGATTTAATTCTTAGAGATGATTTTTCATGATAAAAACCATTGATTGTGAATCATTCATATTAAGTTGTGCATCACTACAAGTTACACCAAACTTGGTAGATTACTCTATACAATTAGTTAAGGAATTACACACAAGTATATTTGTTTTTGATTGATTGGATTTTACTTGCTTTAGAATTTACACCAAATTGGATTGACAACCCTTTTTGTTAAAACTTATTTTACTAAATACAAACAACAATTCCTTTAGGTCGATCTCGACTTACCCACCTTTACTACCACGGACGAGTATACTTGCTCGTATGTGTTGATTAGAGAATTGCATAAATCGTGTTTATAAATTTTTAAAACTTGTACACAACGCGACACATCAAGTTTTTGGCGCCGCTGCCGGGGAATTGGTTAATTTACTTGGTAGTTTGGTTTGGTAGTTTATAAGTTTTGTAGTAAAAAAAAAAAAAAAAAAAAAAAAAAAAAAAAAAAAAAAAAAAAAAAAAAAAAAAAGTTTGGTTCGGAGCCTACCGAATCGGATGGATGCCCATCCGATCGGTTGGTGGCCTCGGTAAAAAGTTTTTAGTTTTTATTATTTTTGTTATTTTCAGGTTTCAATGGTAGTTTAATGTTAGATTAAGTGTTAGTTTAATTAGATAATTAATAGTGGTAATTAGCCTAGTTTAATGCTTTTAATGTTTTTATTAAACTTAGTTAAAATAGTTAATTTTATGTTTAATGATTAGTAGCTTAAGAGTTTTTTTTATTAATTGTGCTAGTTAATTAGTTTAATGATTATTAAAGTTAATAATTAGTTATTAGTTTAATGGTTAGTAAGTTATTAATTATGTGTTATTTTTTTCATTTTTATGAATTAGTTTAATTTTAGTTATTAGTTTTTATATTAAAGTTCTAATTCATTTTTTTTTTGGAAAAAAAAAAAAAATTATTAAAAATTTTCGATCCAACCGATCGGATGTTGCCCGCATCCGATTCGGTTGGGTAAAACTGATTTTTAACGATTCAACCATCCGATCGGATGGATGCCTCGGAAAAGTTTTTGAAATTTTTTTAATTTTTAGTTGTTTTGAGAGTTTGAAGTTGTTTGCTTGCTTGCTTTGGTTTCATTTTTAATATGTTTCGATTATAACTAACCCTCATGCTAATAGTTTGGATTTTTGTTTTTGTGGTTATGTTATAGTTAGTTTTTAAGTAGAACGGAGAGTTTGAGCAATATTTCGGAGTACTTGAGAAATTTGGAAGAGATGTTCAAAGATTCGGGTGATTCTTTGGAGTGTTTGGAAAATATTTTGGAAGAAGTTAAGGTTGATTTTGAAAGGAAAGAAGAAGTTGGAGAAAACCGTGTTTGTTTACCAAAGGAGAAGAGAGTTGTTGTGTTCACACGAGCACCACCTAAAGAGTTTGATGCACCGTTCATGAGGTACTCTACACCTTGTGGTGTGGAAGGTATAAAAGCTTGGGATGCTCAGCTTAATATGGAATATGGTGACACACAAAGCGTTAACCGGCACCAATAACCTTGGCGTAAGTCGACAATAACCGCGGAATTTCATAATATAATAGCTGCCCCCAAAGCTAGGTACTTTGCCAGATACCTAGTAAAACTCGAATGTAGTTCATCACATGCGGACCGACCTTAGTTCACATGGCGGGAAGGTCAATTCCTATAGGCCTATAAACTATAATCGCGCTCACTCGCAAGTGATTAATGGTTTATGATCGAGGGACTTACTTTTGGCAAGGGCGGTACTTAGCATTATCGTTTGAGTCAAGAATAGCATACCAATAAACAATTGTGCTCATAAAAATAAGTAAATAGCATGTATCTCCCCCATGGGTTTATAAACAATTTGAAAGTAAAAGTGGGGCTACGAATCACACCTTAGTAGCAGATGAATTAAGATATCACAATATGATTAGATGGGATAGCACGACAAATGAACCTCAGCACAACCTAATATGCGAATAATATGTCTCAGCAATAAACCTCAAAGCGATTTATAAAGTAATACTCGTATTTGAAATGAAAAGGTTTTATTTCAATGGCGTTTGAGAGAAATAACGTTTAAGACTCGTGTGGATACGAGAAGCTAAGATAATAAAAGTCGACAAACACAAACGGGTACGAAGAAAATAATGACGAAAAGGGAGAAGAACAAAGATTCAAGAAGAATAAAATAATAAAGACAAGAAAGAAAACATCAATAGGTTGTTTCGGTGTTTTACCCATTTCCCAAATAGTTGATAAAACATCACGATTTAGGAAGAAAACGTATAAGTTTCGTAAAGGTTTTTAGGATATTGAGTAATCATAAAGGATTAAGTTATAAAAGATTTTATCGAAATTTGGGCATGATACGTCCGTTTATAAAGCATTTCCAAGTCGTTACGACTCTTGAATATAAGTTTTATTGTCACATTTTACAAGTTAAGTATATATAACTGGACACTAGCATTCGCGTATATATTAGTTGTCAAGTTTATCGACCATTTTGTGTATGTTCGGGTCCAAATATGTTAAGCTCTTATGAGTCTAACATACTCTTCCGTCTCAATTACCAAAATCGTCCATAAGGTCCATCGGCTAATACCGTAAATCCAATAACGTCCAATTCTCATCCAAGCATAGGTTAATAACACATATCCAAGTCCAATGTCCAAATCATATCCCATATTATCCAACTAATTTCCGAAACACCAATCGATAAACAACTAAATAAATAAGTAACGGAAACAAGAATAAAAAGACAAAACTATTATAAAGTTGACTCGAGACTAAACCAAATAAACTCGACTCTTGTCGTGACTCCACGTGAGTCACGGCTCGACTCACATTGAGCCTAGGTAGCTCTTGGCTAGGACACAATATCACTAAACCAAAACCAAACCCGAGACATAAACAATCCTAATAACACCCTTGCCGTGATTCGCCTCGAGTCACGACTTGACTCTTATCCAAGCCGTATGGCTCTCGGCCCCAAACAAACAAATCTGAAATCAAACCAAACATAATAACAAACCAACATCTTATGTCGTGACTCATCTTGAGTCACGGCTTGACTCGATATGAGTCATGTACTCCTCGGCTAACGCAAAACACAAACCGAATCTAAACAACAATATCCAAACCAAACACAAATCCTAAACAACAACTAATAACCTATGCCGTGACTCCCTTGAGTCATGGCTCACTCATCATCGAGCCGTGGTGGCTCTCGGCCTAACCACAACCAAACAAATCCAAAACCAACACAAACACAAGTCAATATAATACTCCTTATGCCGTAACTCACCTTGAGTCACGACTTGACTCGATTGGAGTCTTGCACCCTTCGGCCTACGCGACATCATATCCGAACCCAAACACAAACAAATCCAAATCCAACTCCAAGACCACTCACAAACAAACCAAACTAATTCTAAGCCCACGCCGTGACTCACCACGAGTCACGGTTCGACTCACCATGAGTCGTTGCCCACGGCCGAGACCAATCCGAACTAAAAACAATCCAACTCTAAATCCAAACTACACAAACATGGAACAAGTCAATATAGATCAAAAATAAAACAAAATAACCAAAACTCGCCCCGAGTCAACTCGACTCGCGAGTTGACTCGGCTGAGTCACATGACTCAGACCTAGTCGAGGTCAAACCAACTAGATCCACACGGTTTTGATAAAAACAAATGGTTTTTAATTATTAAAAATTGGTTTTAATAAATTTTAGGGTTAGGGTTTCGATTTAAATTAAAAACAAAGGAAAAGGTGGCGCGTGAGGGTTTTACCGAGAAGAAAGGGGGTGGGTGAAGCAGCGGTGGGTGGTGGTGTTGATTGTGGTGGTGGCGTGACGACGTTCGGGTATCAAACGAGCTCCTCGTGAGCTCAAATGCTCCAGAAAGGATAAGGGTGGCCTGATCTACGTTTTAGTGAAATTTGGTGGTTGGCCGGAAAAAGTTCCGGCGACGGTGGTGGCCGGAAGACGGCGATGGTGGTCGGCGGTGGTGGAGAGAGAGAGAATTATGTGTGAGTGTGTGTGTGTGTTTTATGGGAAAGAAATAATAAAAAATGTTTTTATATGGTGTGAGGGACTAAAGATGGACAATATAAAGTAGAGGGGGTACGGTGTAACTTGTAGGCGGAGGGGGTATATGTGTTAACTTTGTGAAACTTTTACGATAGTCACTGTGGAACCCATTTGACATACCAAACGGACTCGAAAAATTATGAAACTTGCGCCATTGTTCTCGAAATAATTTTTTAGTAAAAACGAGTATAAATATGCATAACTTTCTCGAAGTTAATTTATTTGGCAAATTCGATTCGTTTCGTGCTTTCTAGGTTGTGCTGACATAATAAAGGGATAACGATCACGTTTCTCAAGATATCTCGCGTTTCTCAAATTCAAATAAGTTCAGGAAATTTCAAATACTAAGGTGATGCAAAAATAAATATTTGGCTAGTGAAGTGGGTTTGGAAAATTACCAGATGTTACATGTTGACACTTTTAGCGTGTATTCTCAGGTATATGGCGATAGCAAACTGTTGGAAGGCGCTTGGCAAGGGGCACGGTCATAGACGACTCTGATAAATAATTGGGACCGCTTTACTTATTTTATAGGCCTATTTCCGCACTACTTTTGAATAATGTAAATTTAACACTTTTTGTTAATGAATTTTATTCTAAATGATCGAGGTAAAAACGGTTCTTTGTACTTGTGTTGTGATCCCAATTTAGTAGCACCCCAGTGACATGTATGCTTCCGCTGGACACGATTTTGGGGGTGTTGCAATTTGCTTATAGGAATCACAATGGATATTGGTATGATAATATGGTGGTATGGAATAAGTTTGATATTTCCAAAAAAGTTGTTTGGTTTATATATTTGGGTTTGAATATTGTTTGATAAATATGAAGAAAAAGAGTGGTTGAGTGAAATTAATGGTGGAATAAGGCCCACATGAATGGTTTGGCAAAATCCACAAAGTCCAAGTGGTATGGATCTATGGGTTTCATCTGTAGGGCCCACATAAATGCTTTGGCAAAACCCCTCAACCAAATAAACACAAATGGTATCAAACTCATACCATGATTCCCACACCCCTATACCAAACGGACCCTTATTCTGAGTGTTGATTGGCACACTTATTTTTTTTATTTGCACACTCCAGTGTATAAACTGGAGAAGCAATATATAACAAATGTACAATTTTTTATAGCATAATATGGAGTGCGAAAACAAAATAGAAAATGTGCAAATCATTAGCCATTAATTTCATTTCACCCATTTATCAAAACCATACCTAGTGTTTTGGAGTAATAAACCAAACGCACCCTAAATTAATTAGATTACTGTGGGATGCAATAAATTCCATTGTTATATGTACACTTTGGCCACCCCTTTTGTGTATACTTTTAAAGAGTTTTGATGGGTCAAATTATTGGCGCCAAACCAATAGTAACACTATAATCCATTTTAATGGAATTTGAAGCCTTTTATGAATCTATTGGAATTATCATCCCTAGTTCAAACAAAGAAAAAATAAGTTAACAACCTTAAGTGGTCACGCCAATCTCCTAAAAAGGGAGGGCTTTACTTGGTTTGAGTCTGTGTGGCGGTGTGTTCAAATCCCATGGATTAATCAGCCAAAAGGTCGGAAATCATGGTTACCGAAAAAAAAAAAAAAAAAAAAAAAAAAAAAAGTTAAGTCAAACGTAGTGATGACGTGGCATGCTATTTTGGTACATGTAGGCTCCGCATCTTCCTTCCCGAATCAAGCGTGGATCACTAGTCTAGATTAGTAAACGTTTAAAAGTATATTGGTCTTTATTGTGCAAAGTGCTTTACAAGTTGGGTTATGCCGTAATTTGAAACATGTCATCAAACTTGTTATTGTGTCTTTAATGTAGGTTTTATTTAGTAGCCAAGTTTGGGATTTCAATTGTCAAGGGTTGCAGCTGCATGCAATTGATTCATATCATTTGCAAATCAAAGTTTTGGGTTCTAGTTATGTGGGTCAATCACCTATTGCATATAGCTCTTAGGCTGTGCACACTGGGCTGGAAAAAGTCGGTCGAGCAAAACAGTCGACCGATATTCAAATCGGTCGAGCCCTCTGTGGGCATGAAAAGCAAATATCGGTCGAGTTGCAAAAAATGAAACAATCGGTCTAAATATCGACTGACTTTGCACATCACAAAAGTCCAAAAAATCTTACCGTTCGCATATTAAAAATAATAATAATAATAAAAAAAAAATACCTTTTTTTTATATAAAACTTTACCACTTTATTATCTTATAAATACCAACCTCAAACACACTTCTAAACACATAATTTCAAACACAATTCAAACAACTTCTCATCCATATTCACCATGTAAAAAAAATTACTCTCACATCAAAAGACAGACGATCCCGACTACCCCAAAATGCCCCGAATTTGAAATGTTTTTATTTTTAATGAATTTTAAATTTGTTATTTAAAATATTTGAATTAAAAAAAAAAAAAAAAAAAAAAAAAAAAAAAAAAAAAAAAAAGGTCATCGACTGTGGCACTTGGTCATGTCTGGTTACCGGAGAGAGAAAGCTGATGTGGCAGACGATGACCCGGGTCACGACTGTGCATAGCCTTATTTACTGTGAAATTAGTACATCACTAGTCACTTTATCAAGAATAAGCTCTGAAAACTTAGGTTCTACTACCTTGCATTGCAAATCGAGTGCCAGAACAAACTATATTGAGGTAGATTATCATTATGTTAGGGAGCAAATCACAGATGGGTTTCTGAAAACAGGATAGGTCAATACCAAAGATCATTTTGGCTGATGTGCGTAACATAAATACTACTGTAGTTTAGATCAACAATCTCATCTTCTATCAAGGTTGGGAGTGTCCACTTATCAAATCTTTCAACTTGAGCGGGAATGTATCAGGTATATGGGGCAAAATGTTAATACTGGAAAACCGGGAGTGCAGGGCTATATACAACAGATAAGACACTAATTATACTTAACTTTTACATCTTCTGGTTAGTGTATAAACACAATTTCACTGCTTATTCTGTCACTGAAAACCCAATACAAGACACTAATTATACTTAACTTTTACATCTTCTGGTTAGTGTATAGTGTTTAACTTTTCCTAGCCTTGAAGTCTACTAGTTACAAAGACAAAAATGCACACCACAAACCCGGAAACAACAATCACGCCACCTGCGAGTCTGACCAAATAATCTTTAAGTTCTGTGACGACAACAATGAGTCCATCTTGTATCTCATTTACGTAGGTGCAACTTGCCTGCCAAATTGGCATCATAATGGCACTGCTTCCAACCCATACAAGTCCAAAACTTATACGAACTGCAAAAAAAATCACATGATGAGTAAGGTTGCATATTAGTAAAAACATACTCAAAAACTGATACGTGTGTCAAATGAAATGAGAGTATTAGTTGTTTTACCAAAGTAAATAACGTGAGAAATAGTACGTCCGAGAATTTCTGTGTAGAAAGTGATGCAGGTGCCGGTAACAGAAAGATCGCCCTCGAGATAGGACGGGGATAAACGAATGATCTGCCGGGTATGAGCGATCAGGTGGTATAGAATGAACAGTACAAACACGTAGATGTACTACAATAACAAACAAACAAAAAAGCAAGTATCATATTATTTATTTATTTATTTTTTTGCAGAAGAAACAAAACAAAAAACATAATCAAAATTATTTGAATATCATACCATGAGGTAAAGAAAAGGATACTTAAAACATATAGTAAGGATGAATATGTAGTTGATATGAATTAAGATGCAGCTTGTCCAAACCAATACAATGTCTCTGCACCGCCACAGCAATACATACCAAATGAATGGTACAACCAAAATGAATGTGATAATGTATTCTGCCTCTTGTGGTATCACGAAAAAGGAGATGAAAACGGGAAGTGCAATCATGTTAATCTTGCCTATCAAGTTGAAATCACGAGTCCAAAGGGCAAGAACGTGATGGGTGAATAGGAAGACGCCAGAAACGAAAAACGAAACAATGTTCCTGCAAAAAAGGGAGATAATTAATGTTCAAAATCACAGTTCTTGTACAAATGAACCTTGGCTATGATATTACACCACTTATAAACCTTCCTGCATTTATTCATCACAGTTTGACCTTAAAGTAGTCAACTGTTTTCGCTGAAAATAACTTAGTTAACTTTAACTTCTAAAATCAATGGTAAAGAAAAAGCTATTGCTCTCGGAAACAAACCACCAACGCAAAGCATGAGCAGAACACCTACAAAGTGTCATCGTTTTCATTATCTCAAAACTCACTAGTTCTACTTTTACCCAACTAGAAACTAAAGAGTCTATACAGTTGAGCTTAAATATATCACTGAGATCTTATAATTTATACGGAGTACTATATTATACACACACATACAAGTATAAATAAACTAGGAACCGTAATATTACATTATATACTAGGTTTCAACAGAGTCTGGCCAAAAAAAAAGGGGGGAGGCTAGGATTTATCCAGGCCAGGCCAGGCCAAAACTATTTCCGAGTCGAGGCAGCTTTCAACTGGTATTTGAACTAAAAGTTGTCCTCGAGTAACACCAGACAGGCCTAATCGAGCCTTGCTTTTAGGACTGGGCTTAGGCATTGCCTGATTTCCTATCTCTATAAACAATGATGTCTCAGTAGTTTAAACTTCTTTAAGCAAATAATATTACAACAATGAGCCGAATCAGAATTTACCAGTGATCAATATGATAGAAGTGGTCTAGGAGAGATCCAATAGTTGCCCCAAAAAGAAGGGAGGCAATAAAGATGCAGATACACCTAAGAAACCAACTCCGTGTATCTATTGTCTTGATCCACCACACAAACACAATAAAATTAATCCCAGTGGCCACCCCTTGAAGCTCAAACTTAATGTATACAATCGGCCCAAGCATGGCAAAGAAGGCAGTGAACAGCAACATCAGGTACACCTGTTATTGACATCTTATGTTATTATATATATACATATAGATATAGTTACAGAAAAAAACAGCACAATAAGGCAACTATAAATTGATAAACCTAGTTATGAAAAAGGAAACAATGTTTTTCATGAGCAACCTAGTTGAAAACACAACACAAACCAGCCTACTTATGATACACCAAGTATGAATCTCGTATAAAGAATGAGAGAAAAATGATAAGGAATCAAATCTTAAACCAAATACCAACAAACATAAGACTATTACTAAATCATCACAAACTTAACCAGTATGAAATCTTACAGAAATAACCTATAACAGAAAAAATAAATCATGAGGGTTGTATCTAAACATGGGCTGAACATCGCTGTGGACAAAGTATCTGCTACAGGGGGAATATTAATCTTCAAAATTTTTCAGTATTACCATCAAGCCTTTCAAGTTCTATTTATTGCTCCTGCTTGTACCTCTGTTGCGGATAATATATCTACTGTTTTAGTGCAGGGATGATTTTCCCGATTAAAATCGATAAAAGCTAGTTATGAGTACACTAACATAATGTTTATTCACAAACTTAGCTATTTTTCAAATCAGCTCAAGCCAGGGCCGTTCCGAGGTTTTTGGTGGCCCAGGGCGTAGCTAAAAAGGTAGGCCCTTTTAACGCGGAAAATTTAATACAATATTAGCAAGTCGATTAATGCTAATACTGAAAGAATGTTATTAATATGAGGCGACGAATACAGCAAGTGTTTGTTGTTTAAAAGAGAGCCATTCTTTCAGCATTTTGTAAGCTAAGTTGTTGATCATCTCCATTTGAGATATTTAATTTCTAAAAACACGATAACATACAAATCAATTTGTAAACTGATTAGCAAATTCCAATACACAGCTAAGTTCAACAACTCTAATAGTTTCAAGGAAAATATTACAAAACAAATATTGGTAACTTAAATGGCTTGCTATCTCAAACAAAGTTACAACTTACAAGCACCACGTAATTGAATGGTTACTTAGTTCATGCTTCAATACTTACATTCAGATTGAACCAGAATTCCAGAAATAAAGAAAAGTGTTAGGCTACAAACGGGCCTTCAATTCTGAATCTAAAGTTGTAATATTGGGTTGTGATAGGCCTGTTGTTTACATAGGTATATGTTGGACTTCAATATTTTGGTGCCCCTCTAAAAGTTTGGGCCCTGGGCTGTGGCCCAGCCTGCCCATGCTGAGAACCGGGCCTGGCTCAAGCCTACAATGTCTTGGAACAGTGTTGTGATAAAATAATCTAGTAGTAATTTACAAGTAATATTATCATCCATTAAACTTGAATAGGCAGCATGCATATATATCAGCATGGTAAAGTATAATGATGCAGTAGTAGCCAACTGAAAGCCTAGTTAAAAACTGAAGTAAAAACAATAAGTTATTACTTGATCACGCACCTTAAAGACGAAAGTCCATTGTACACTTAAGTTCGCAGGTTGAGCATTAACATCAACAACAGCATCAGCTGGAGCATCCATAGAAATGCAGGTTTATTTGTTTTGCTCTGGAATATGGTTTTTTGGTTCAAATATATAAAGGTACACGAAAGTCCATTGTACACTTAATTAAGGTGCTGGTTGGTCTTGGTCATGACTTAGAATGAGATACAGACACTTATGGTCCTTTGAGTTCATTTTTATCCCTGACCAACAAGAGAAATGACTAATATGCCCTCATCTTCTCCCTCCATAATTTTCTTTTGAATTAATAATATATATTTTTTTGAATAACAATTTAAGAACATAAATGATTTTTCATAAATCAATGCAAAAAGTTATACTATCTGAAGAACAAGTAAAAAACATACCTGTAAACCCCCAATTTCCTTTTTTATTTAAATTAAATAAAAAAACTTCTAAATATATTTTTAACACAAACAACACACATACGATTTGGACATGAAACCCAAATTCTAATTGAATATAATAATTTCGGCGATGATTTCAATATAACTGTGTTCTTGGATATGTTTCCATCTTCCTAAATTGTTATTTTAAAAAAATGTATAAATTCAAAGGAGAATTTATTAAGGAGGAGAAAGACAAAGGTATATTAGTCATTTCGCGTTGGTTGTGATGAAAATGAACTTTTCCAAACTTTAAGGAATAAATATGCAATTTGACCAAAGCATAAGGACTTGAAAGACCTTAGTAAACTATATGTGTTGGCGAATGTGCCTCCAAAAACATGTTACCGTAAAATAGTTTAGGAACTTTCCTTGTCTTTGGGCTGTCCATAAATTTTATGTTATTGTACAAAAAAAAAAAAAAAAAAAAAAAAAAAAAAAAAAAAAAAAAAAAAAGTCCTAAAAATATCGATAGAAACGTCATCTAAAAAGAACGTACGTCATCGAATCCGTTCCGGCCCGCGCTTTTTTTTGGGCTGTTTCGATGGCCCCTTTTTTTTAAATTTGTTTGGGATATATGCGGTGACGTTCTCTGATTACTCACACACACACGCGTTTCCTCGAGTGTGCTCTCGAAGCTTCAACATACATCTACATTTGGTCGCGTCTGATAGATCTATCTAAAGGGTTTGAGGGGCTGTTTTGATCATCTGAAATGTTGTGAGTATAGAGGATATTTTGGTTCTTGATTAGTGTCCTAATAAAGGTATACTTTCTTTTTGGTTGGGTTTGATTACGATGTTATCTTTGTGATGATAAGTTTTGAATGTTGCGTTTGGTTGTGATGAAATGTTTACGCCTTTGTGATGATAAGCTTCCACACATCTACAAGTTCCTGGTCTCCTGTCAATAATCTCTGGATGAAGGGTAATGACTGACCGACAAGCAAGGACGGACCCACATGGGAGCCGGGTGTGGCACGGGCTACACCCTATTTTAGGTCACGAAGTGTAAATTTTTGATAAAATGTATCATTTTTTGACACTGCAACCCCCAATTTTTATGATAAATTCTTCATCGGGCAACTTTAGTACTCATAATCATATAAGAAAAAATTGTGCAACACCCACTCAAAAATTCTGAGTCCTTTTCTGCTGACAAGTAGCTCTGTTCAAATAAAAGTGAATTTATATCAGGACTTACAAATTATAAAAACATCAGCATATGTGTTTGTTGGAGCAAGAGAGATACCCCAAGTCTGTGATCACCACCAACTATTCTCATGCCCAAGATATGCTCTTCTTCATCGACAAGTTCCAACCTTTCCATACTTGTGGTAGCAGGAAGCCCAGATCGAACATTCACTTCTCTAACACTCCCAATTTCAAGGTGACATTGCACATTACACCCACTGACAAAGGGTTTGTACTTCTGTGGTTGATCGATCCTCCTCACCAAAAACCATACCTTCACAAGTGACACTGATACTGACACCCTTTGACCTGACCCACTCTCACCAATGATCGGTATACGTCTACCAGCAGTAACGAAATGTTCATTAACGAGCTAGGCTGCAAGGGTCTGATGATCAAATAGGCTGGATATGGGCAAGAATAAGACCAGTGGCATAAGTACTAGCAGAGTGTGGTGGTGAGATTGTGAGAATGTAGTCTTCCTTAGACCAACCAATTCAACATGTACTGCCAAACACTTTCTTACAACGTTGGTCCAAAACAGCTTATTTAGAGGGCGTTCGGGATTGCTTATTTAAGTGCTTATAGTGTTTGGCAAAAAGCCTGCTTATTTGCTTATTCTACACTAAAATAAGCACATAAAAAGTCCACAATAGCTTATTTGAAGGGTGTTGAGGAATTCTTATATAAGATGTGCTTGAAGTGTTAGGCAAAACGACGGCTTATTTGGCTAATTACACTGAAATAAGCACTAACGGGGTGTTTGTTTAAGCTTATTTGTGGGTTTACGAGCTTATGTGATTTCGGATTCCACAAGCTCAAATTTTTAGGCTTATTCGGAGACCTATGGGCTTATATAAGCTTAATAATATACCATAGTAAGCTTATATAAGCCCATAAATCCCTAAATAAGTTGGAAAATTAGCTGTTTTGGAATATAAGCCAAAATACACCTTTGCAAACAGTGAGCACTTATTCATGATACGAACTTTAGATCATTAAATTATTAGAATTCTGTTAAAAAATGCAAACCACTTGACCTAAAACCAATTGATAATACTAGCAACATAATGGAGTATATTTTAGCCCAGTTGTTATCTAATAAACCTATAACATTTACACCTTGTGGTTCTAATCTGTTTTGTGGTTTTAATAAGCACAAAAAACAAATACAAGATTGATGATTGACACAGCGTACGTGGCTAACATAAAGAAGTTGCATTAGGGGATTTACACAGCGTAGTGTTACTGTGGTTTTAAGGCGTGGCGCCATTTTTAGAAGCATTTAGGGATTTACGGATTTGGGCTTGAATTTCTAGTATTTGGGCTCTTCTTGGGCCTCGTAATTTCCCACGCTTTTTGGTTGGGCTGTTTCGGTCCAATATAGTAATGGGCTATGATGATTAACTGTTGTTCTCTGAGTGAAATGATATTGGTCATTGGAGATCTGAAACGTAACTTGGCGGGGCAATGACCGCGTGATAGCATACTTGCTATTATGTAACTGCGTTTCTTTGCAGCCATGGCGGAATTCGGACCTTTTTGACCTTTTTCCATTTACAAATTTGAGCCTAATGATCTATTATATCAGTTTTATGGTTTCTAAGCTTTAGATTAATTGTTTCATAACTTTTGGATATAAGCTGTGCACAAGTTTTATGGTTTTTAAGTTTTGGATTAATTGTTTCTATTTCTGTTGTTTTCGGCTAAATGGTTTTTCTTGAGCTTATGCCTTTGTAATCGTAACTTCAATAAATGTTAGTCATTCGCCGGTGCGGTTTGAAGTCGGCTGATGCAAAATAGAAGGTCTGCATTTGTAAGCTTCAACTTTCTGATATTGTTACAGATTTTGATTATATGTTACCTATACTGCATGAAAATATTAATAATGTATCTGATAGTTTGAAGTTATGCTAACCATTTTGAACACACAATGTTTTACGCACTTATAGTTTGCTTATCCTGATACCGACACCATATCTTAATGAGTGTTGATGCTGCACATTGTACGTCCTGCTGTGCATATGTTATCAGGTAGGAAGAAGAGTATTGTTTTAAAAAATGGTGGGGTGAGGCAAGGCAGGTCAGGTAACGGGTCAAAAAGGGTCATTTTGAAGGCCAGGTCTACAAACTTTCCAAGGTAAAAGTTCATCCGCCCTATTTTAGGAATTTGCATGTTGTGAAGGTTTTAGGGGTTCTGAATTTTACGCATATCTTAGGCAGAACCTGTGGTTCATAGCAAGTAAGCTAAAAACAGGACACATTAAATGGGTCAAGCAGGTAAAAATTTGTTTCCGAATTCATTTAAACTACATTTAATATCAGTAAAAATGTGGAGAAAGAAGTCTTTGTAGGTCTCCACCCTCCTGTTTGAACCTGAACAGTTTTGACCCATTTGAACTTGAATCTGAGACACAGTAATGAACCAAACACATTAAGCCTTTTATAAGTTTTTTTCCAACTCAATGGCACCCACCCCCTGCGTAGCAAACTCAGAATACACAAACTTTAAATTGTTAAGCTGTGGCTTGGTTTTGTTACTGAACTTATTGATACCTTAAAAATAGTTTAGGGTTATATACCTGACCACAACCACATTTATACATTCATAAATTTAGCAAACTCATAAGACATAAACTTTAAGCTTCATTTTATGTAACATCGAATCATAAATAGGCTTCAGTGGCATGGAAAGACTGTGAGCTTGCAGGAAGATATTATGTTTCATTGCTTGCCTAACTTAAGCAACACCCTTTAATAATCAACTCTTTAATACTCTTTTGTAAGTGAATGCCAAATACCTCCCTGCAAATACTTTAAGTTACATATTTGTATGCTAAAAGGTTATATTGGATCCTAAAGTGGCCTTGGTAGAATGGAAAAGGTGCTTCAGTTTCAAAGAAAGGTCTCATGTTCGATTTAGTGGAACATTCTTATTTTTTTTACTAGCATACTACCAAACATCTTTTAATGATGTATTTAAAGTTTGCTACTTAAGATAATACAAGAAGACATTTATTAGTACACGGCATAAAGATCCCACGAAATTTGTATATTAATAACTACATGTTGTTTATCACTTGATGGGACCAAAAGAGTAGCAATTATATTGTAATTTGACACATTAGTACTACTAACACACTGATATAAAACAAGTGGCATTGTCTTATACATAATATGAGCCCATATAAAGCGTGAACATAGTAAAATCTATATGATAAGCACAACAAAATCTAGATGATACAACAAAGAAAAAAAAACGGTTACTGAGAAAATGCACAAATCCTTTGCTAATTTGTCGCATAGAGAAAACGCACAAATCTTATACAAACATTTGCCGAATCCATGTTCCTGAAACCTTATGCCTGCTTTCATCTTTCGTAAAGACATATTTTGTTTAGTGATTACTATATTGTATAGTGGCATTTTACTTTCCAGCAATATAGAAACTAACGATTTAAGTGACACAAACTTTACTTTGCAATGTTTGTAGGCTTGGCACGTGATCTACAAAAATGGTTACAGGATATAAAACCAACACAAATACGAACCTACTGGTAGCAAAAGTTTGCAGGCTTGGCACATGGATTTTACAAGTTTATACGTAATTTTTGAGAGCACTCATGTGCAATTTGGATAGACGGTTTTTTAAAGCTTTACCTATTCTATTTATGGCATTTATTTGTAGTTTTATATGGAAACAGTAATGGACTTGCAAGATACAATTTTAGACAATGCATATAATTTATGGGTTTTGTTAACCATGGGTTTGTGTTTAAAAATACCTTAATTAAATTTTTTGCATTAAATGAACACTAAACACTCCATGTTTAACAACACATTCCATGCTTAAAATGAAAAAATATGTATAATTATGAAATATACTACTTCATTTAATGCAAAATTTTTAATTAAGATATTTTTAAACACAACTCCATGGGTTGTGGTTAACAAAACTCATAATTTATCGTCAATTTAAACCCCAGACCCTTAGTCATATCCCAATATATATGAATACTTTTCTTCAACTTCCCCCCCCCCCCCCCCCCCCCCCTCCATTATAAGACCGAGCTTAATAGACGGCTAACTGGATCAAAATGAAAAATCGGACCGACTCGACAGGATCGAACATATTTCGGTCCGGTTCTCGATCAACCACTTTTTTTATATTCAGTGTTCGGTCCGGTCCGACCATGCTCACAAACGGCCATTATGCTTTGTTTGACCGGGGCAGACGAACCGGACTTGGATCGAAAATTTTGGTCCGGTCCACAATCCGGTGTTTTAAGCTAAATCGGTCTTCGGACCGTACTCAGCCCATTATCTTCACTTATTTTTCTTTTAAATATGATTACGCAACATAAAACTATCATAAAGGACCAATTTAAAAAATAATGATAACTAAACTCCCAAACATACGCCTACAATCCACACTGTTCATCTTCCGATCTGTAAAACAAAAAAGAAAAAAGATAATTCAAAATTCAAAATAAAAATAAAAAAATAAAAAAATAAAAATTAATTATCATAATCAGTTAAATAAATAAATAGGATTAATATGGGGGTAAACTAACTGATGTCACTTTTTTGGAGTGTAATTCGTCAATTAGCACAAATCGAACAAATGGTGATTATCATTTTCCCTCTTTTTATTATTAATTTTATTTAATTAATTGTATATAATTATTGAATAATATTACAAATTATTGTTATATGTGTTTAATTTTGTATTTTAGGGTTTCTAATTTTGATGTTGGTATAGGTAGTTGTATTTTGTATAGTGATAGTTGTACGTTGGTAGATATTTATTTGCTGTATGTTATGATGTGTTTGTTAAGCCTTCTGCGGTTGCGTTTACGGTTACGTAAACGGTGAGGTGTTTGTTAAGCGTTGCATTCCACATAAGTAGTTTAAATTATAAACTGTGTATAATCTAAGCCCACGCCGTGACTCACCACGAGTCACGGCTCGACTCACCATGAGCCGTAGCCCACGGCCGAGACCAATCCGAACTAAAAACAATCCAACTCTAAATCCAAACTACACAAACATGGAACAAGTCAATACAGATAAAAAATAAAACAAAATAACCAAAACTCGCCCCGAGTCACGTGACTCAGACCTAGTCGAGGTCAAACCAACTAGATCCACACGGTTTTGATAAAAACAAATGGTTTTTAATTATTAAAAATCGGGTTTAAAAATTTTTAGGGTTAGGGTTTCGATTTAAATTAAAAACAAATGAAAATGTGGCGCGTGAGGGCTTTACCGAGAAGAAAGGGGGTGGGTGAAGCGGCGGTGGGTGGTGGTGGCGTGACGGCGTTCGGTATCAAACGAGCTCCTCGTGAGCTCAAATGCTCCAGAAAGGATAAGGTTGGCCTGATCTACGTTTTAGTGAAATTTGGTGGTTGGCCGGAAAAAGTTCCGGCGACGGTGGTGGCCGGAAGACGGCGATGGTGGTCGGCGGTGGTGGTCTGATGAATGGGGGAGAGAGAGAGAGAGCGAGAGAATTATGTGTGAGAGGGTTTGTGTTTTATGGGAAAGAAATAATAAAAAAATGTTTTTATATGGTGTGAGGGACTAAAGATGGACAATATAAAGTAGAGGGGGTGCGGTGTAACTTGTGGGCGGAGGGGTTATATGAGTCAACTTTGTAAAACTTTTACGATAGTCACTGTGGGACCCATTAGACATACGAAACGGACTCGAAAAATTATGAAACTTGCGCCATTGTTCTCGAAATAATTTTTCTAGTAAAAAGGAGTATAAATATGCATAACTTTCTCGAAGTTAATTTATTTGGAAAATTCGATTCGTTTCGTGCTTTCTAGGTTGTGCTGACATAATAAAGGGATAACGCTCACGTTTCTCAAGATATCTCGCGTTTCTCAAGTTCAAATAAGTTCAGGAAAAGTTCAAATACTAAGGTGATGCAAAAATAAATATTTGGCTAGTGAATAGGGTTTGGGAAATTACCGGATGTTACATGTTGACACTTTTAGCGTGTATTCTCAGGTATAAGGCGATAGCAAACTGTTGGAAGGCGCTTGGCAAGAGGCACGGTCATAGACGACTCTGATAAATAATTGGGACCGCTTTACTTATTTTATGGGCCTATTTTCGCACTACTTTTGAATAATGTAAATTTAACACTTTTTGTTAATGAATTTTATTCTAAATGATCGAGGTAAAAACGGTTCTTTGTACTTGTGTTGTGATCCCAATTTAGTAGCACCCTAGTGACATGTATGCTTCCGCTGGACACGATTTTGGGGGTATTACAGTTTGCTTATAGGAATCACAGTGGATATTGGTATGATAATATGGTGGTATGGAATAAGTTTGATAGTTCCAAAAAAGTTGTTTGGTTTTATATTTTGGGTTTGAATATTGTTTGATAAATATGAAGAAAAAGAGTGGTTGAGTGAAATTAATGGTGGAATAGGGCCTACATGAATGGTTTGGCAAAATCGACAAAGTCCAAGTGGTATGGATCTATGGGTTTCATCTGTAGGGCCCACATGAATGGTTCGGCAAAACCCCTCAACCAAATAAACACAAATGGTATCAAAATCATACCATGATTCCCACACCCCCTATACCAAACGGACCCTTATTCTGAGTGTTGATTGGCACACTCATTTTTTTTTATTTGCACACTCCAGTGTATAAACTGGAGAAGCAATATATAACAAATGTACAATTTTTTATAGCATAATATGGAGTGCGAAAACAAAATAGAAAAGTGTGCAAATCATTAGCCATTAATTTCATTTCACCCATTTATCAAAACCATACCTAGTGTTTTGGAGTAATAAACCAAAAATTAATTAGATTACTGTGGGATGCAATAAATTTGATTGTTATATGTACACTTTGGCCATCCCTTTTGTGTATACTTTTAAAGAGTTTTGATGGGTCAAATTATTGGCTCCAAACCAATAGTAACACTATAATCCATTTTACTGGAATTTGAAGCCTTTTATGAATCTATTGGAATTATCATCCCTAGTTTAAACAAAGAAAAAAATAAGTTAACAACCTTAAGTGGCCACGCCAACTTCCTGAAAAGAGAGGGTTTTACTTGGTTTGAGTCTGTGTGGCGGTGTTCAAATCCCGTGGATTAGTCGGCCAAAATGTCAGAAATCATGGTTACCGAATATATATATATATATATATATATATATATATATATATATATATATATATATATATATATATATATATATATATATATATATATATATATATATATATATATATAGTTAAGTCAAACGTAGTGATGACGTGGCATGCTATTTTGGTACATGTAGGCTCCGCATCTTCCTTCCCGAATCAAGCGTGGATCACTAGTCAAGATTAGTAAACGTTTAAAAGTATATTAGTCTTTATTGTGCAAAGTGCTTTACAAGTTGGGTTATGCTGTAATTTGAAACATTGAAACATGTCATCAAACTTGTTATTGTGTCTTTAATGTAGGTTTTATTTAGTAGCCAAGTTTGGGATTTCAATTGTCAACGGTTGCAGCTGCATGTAATTGATTCATATCATTTGCAAATCAAGTTTTGGGTTCTAGTTATTTTGATTCAGCATGGTTCTAGTTATGTGGGTCAATCACCTATTGCATATGGCTCTTAGGCTGTGCACACTGGGCTGGAAAAAGTCGAGCAAAACAATCGACCGATATTCAAATCGGTCGAGCCCTCTGTGGGCATGAAAAGCAAATATCGGTCGAGTTGCAAAAAATGAAACAATCGGTCTAAATATCGACCGACTTTGCACATCACAAAAGTCCAAAAAATCCTACCGTTCACATATTTAAAAAAAAAAAAAATATATATATATATATATATATATATATATATATATATATATATATATATATATATCAACTCCTATATAAAACAAGTTTTCCCTAAGGAAAGCTTTGCCTCAAAATTACCAGATAATGACACGTGGCATTTTTTTTTATCCAATGGACCGTGTGATAGTTTGCCTATAGCATTTAATGAAAACAAGTTAACAAAAACATATTCCCCTAAAACAGATCAAACACCCCAAACAAGAAAACCACAAAGATTAATAAACACACCCTAATTCATAATACGGGTAGATCAAAACACACCTATCTACGAACAATGAAATCACCAAATCTCATCCCCAAACGGAAAACACACTTATCACGATACATACCCGGAACCAATTATCACAATCATAACCGCAACAATCAACCAAACGAATCAATTAAGGATGTTTGATGGTTTGAAAAACAAAGGGAATGACAGTGATTCTTGGTTTTGGTAAGATTTATCAATTGGTTATTTAATTTCAACAATTCTATGTATACGATTCTTTTCATTGAAACCTTAATTCAAATTTTTGATGGATTTGTGGGTTTAATTGATAAAGGTTTTAACTTTGTATATTTGTGTATGTTTTTAATTTCTTTATTTTAATTTCGATTTATGATTTAAGGTTTCTTTTTTTGATATTTGAGTCAGCAATCATCGTCTTTAGCATTTTTGTGGACTTGGGGATTAAGCATGTTCAATAACAATGATCGAAAATCAAACATGTTATTCAGTTTTGATTTTTAATATTTTAATTTGTTTTTTAATCTATGATAAGGTAGCCATTTTTGTAGTTTATTATAGCCATTTGGTATTGTTTCTCCAAATATCCAGTTACATCCTTGACAGATTATTATTTTCCAGCAATCCATGTATATTATGTGTTAGTGTCGTCATTTGTGTGTACATATTGTGATAAGTTCCGTAATTATGGATACTTTGAATTTTAGAGTTATTATAAGTAAATATTTTCCAACTAATTATGATAATTTGTTAATTTCATAAAGTGATTAATTATAAAACGTGTTTTTCAAACTAGGATGTAACTAAATCCCTTATTTTTAGTTTACAAATTCAAAATTATAATCATTTCCTTATTTATCAACATAGAAATTTTAAATTTCAAAATTATTTTAACCTAATCAAGTCACTATAAATCTATTATAAAAACATACAGAGATCATCACAACCACAATTCAACCTTCTCCTGTTTCATTCTGGTTTATAGCAATAGTTAATAGGTAATTTAGTATATGAAAATTTACATTCTTCCGTGTTTAGTTTGATGTTTTATCTCACATTATTTCTCCAATTATGGTTTTGAATTAAACAGGATGGAACAGAACATCACTATGCTTTGTGACGTTGATCCTAAGTTGGATGATCTTAAAGTTTTGGCACGTTTCATAAGTAAATGGGTATCCCATCCTGTTGGAAACCCTTCCGATGTTTGGAGTTTGGATTTTGTGTTCCAAGATACTCAGGTTTGATTCGTTGAAATTTTAGCTACAATATTATTATTTAATAACATGTAAAGAACATTACTTTAGACTAATATAAATAATAATTCATGTTGCAGGGAAATTGCATTCAAGCCACTGTCAAGAAGGATCATATAAATAAGTTTCAGTTGTTGATTGATGAGGGATCCTGTTACCGCATAGGTAACTTTGGTGTGGGTGAGAATGGAGGCAGGTTTCCATTACTGAATCACCGATTCAAAATGAATCTGTTTAAGAACACTTCTGTTACCAGGGTTGCAAGCTTTGACAGCAACACACGTGGCTTTAAGTTTCAGCCTTTCCCAAACTTTACCACCAGACGTTTCAAAGATAATGAGTTGGTTGGTAAGTTATTATGTCTTTAACTTTGTTATTGTAATAATACTTCCATACACATTTATTTAATTGATTCAGTTAATAATTCTCACCTGATATGAATACACAGATGTTATTGGAACAATTGTATCCATTTCAGACCCCATCCCTTTTAACAAATTTGGTGTTGACAAGAAAAGGAGAACTGTTGTACTTGAAGATGTCGAGTAAGTTTTTGATTGATCAAACTATCCATTTGGTAATATGCAATCTTTTATTTTAATGATGCCTTCTTTTAACAGTGGTGGAAGGTTGGAGTGTTGCTTCTTTGATGCTTGGGCTGAGAAGTTTGATAAGTTGTCTGAAATGAGTGACAAAGTTGGGCATGCTGTGTTGATTCTCCAACTGGCTAAAGTGACATACTACAATGGTAATATTAAATTTTGTACATTTTACATTTATATTCATATTCATTTTTAGTAAATGTATTTTATCAAATCCATATTGCAGAAAAAACCGTCTGTCAGCAATGCTCTTTGGTCTACAAAGATTTACATCAATGAGGATCTCCCTGAAATTGCAGCCTTTAAACAGAGGTAACACAATATCACAATTTTTAAAAAACATATATGTATAAAAAAAGCATCCTCAAATACCTTCTTCATACACAATTTTATAGGTATGAAGACATTGATGGATACGATCCAAAAAATAATACAATTACCCTGTTTTCCCCTGCTAAAAAATTTTTGACTCCAGAAGATTTTTTGAACGAGCTGTGAAGAAGTCCGTGGGAAGTATACGTGACACTGAGCACGTAAGTTAATACTATACTGACTATTTAAATTATTGATTATTGAGATTTTATGTTATATAATTTATGTGATGGTATTCTGCATATAATTGTCTTTGGCAAGCATGTTTCATTATTGTGTATGCTAAGATACACAAAATTCATCGTGAACACGGATGGGCATACCTTGCGTGTAAAAGGTGTGGAAGTGAAGCTAAAGAAGTTGCCAATCAGAATGGTTCATCGAGTAGTTCTAAGTCAAAGAAACAACAAGTTTGGCATTGCAAGAAATGCAAAGAAATAACGGCTGTTGGAATGAAGTATGTCAAAAATTTATTATTCTTGAATTAATGTAGCTTAAACTTTTCTAAAAAATTAATCTATAACAAATACTTATTAATATGTTGTTTCATTCTATGCAATATAGGTTTAAAGTGATAGTTCGTGTGATAGATGACTCTGGCTCAGCTTCCCTTTTGTTGTTCGATGACATGGTATATAAATTGTGTAACGTACAATGTCACACATTGATCAAGCAGTATGGACCAGATCATGAGGATTATTTCCCATCAGAGCTAAATGTAATGGTGGGCAAAAAATTGTTGTTTCGATTTGAATATACTAATTTCAATATGAACAACAACAACCATGTCTATCAAGTCAAAATGATGTCTACAGAGACATCCATGATTGAAATGTTTGATAAGGATTTCATCATCAAGGTTTTTTTTAATCCTATTTAATATTCACTATTTTTATTATGTTATTATGTTATGAGTACACAATTAGTTATACCATTGACACACATATTACAAACCTTTAAAAGGACGCTGCTGATCAATTGGAAACTCCCAAATTCACGCCTGCCAACTCAAGCAAATTTGCTGTTGTGGAGATTGTCCCTTTCAACATTGAAGAAAGTCCAAACAATGGCAAAGGTGATTCACGAAATGGTGAAAAGGGCAAGCGTACCATCATTGATTTGGACCAGTACGAACAAGTGGATCTTGAACCGTCCAAGAGGGGAAAGAATGAGTTGGTTCAAGTCAAGATAGAGCCTAAGGAGTGATCTACCTTCTTCATATATCATCTTCAATGTTTTTTACCTTTTTTTATGTTTGGAGTCTTTAGCATTTTGCTGTTTAGACATTATGTCAGGGTTTAATAAGTTTGCATTTGGATAAATGTGCATCTTTATGCACTTAATTTGTTTTTATATCATGGAGATAATATATGTTTGATTTTAATTTAAATTTGAATTGTTTATGCTTGGATTGTTTATTCAGTATGAAAAGTTGTATCTTTACCCAATCTTTTAGCATTTGTTGTTTACTACCAAATTAAAATATTAAAAAATCTTTGTTCGATATGGCGTTTCAAAACATTCAATCTGGCCATAACCAAATGCTCGATATCCTCGGGCACAGTGCTTGAGACAGTAGGAAACTCATCATCCGCTACATATTTGAAATAAAACAAAAAAATAACATCACCATCTTGATATATTCATGTAAAATTTAGATCTTCCATCATTACCTTCACCAATGTGATGCTGCAAATACAGAGCCAATACCTATTCTTCTATTTATATTAACCCTTTTGACCATTTCTCTATGCGACTAATTTGACTATCGTGATTTGAGTTTCCCAAAGTGATGCTGTTATATCCTTTCCTAAAAAAATGCTTATAAACAGTTAATTCAAAACAAAATCAATTGATGGTTATATCCTTCCCTAATTTCAGGACAAAAGCCAACTATATAAATTCAATACTTAATCACAACCATCATAAACAAAAATCATCTATTATCAAAATGTCCAGCACAAATTCACCAAATGCAAGCAATGAAGAAGACACTAATAAATCATCCGACCCTCCTGTTATTGTCACAAAAAATGTACCAGTCATCAACATATCAGATGACGATGTGGTATCCGTTGTATAGTATAATATATTTTCGAAACCCTATACATTTATTTTTATAATCTAATTTTTTGTGTTTGCATCTCAGCCAGTTCCCGTCACCAAGAAAAGACAAAGATTACTAAAGAATGGAAACTTTATAAACAAGCATGTTCTTGGCAGTGTGCATTCATATCATGATTTGGAAGAAGATGCACATGATTTACACGAGGTATGAACATATGATAATTACCATTTAACCTTTTTAACATTGTGTATATTAATTACACTAAATGAATATACTACTAAATGAACGAATCATGTATAAACATTATGTTAGTAAACTGATGATGAAACACCTATGCAGATAAAGCAAAATACCAAGGATACACAAACTTCAATTAAAAAGAAACATTTGTTCAAAGTTATTGATGAATCTTCAGATGACGACAAAGATAAAGCCAAAGAAAATTTTGAAGATTTTGACAATTTAGTTGATTTTAAAGCTAAAGAAGTAGGCCAACATGATCAAAAGGGAAATGTTCAATCTAATGATTATGTGCACCATTTGGATGACTTTAGTGAGGATGAACATTTACTTGATAAACAACACACTTCATTGTTAAAAGATAACAAGTATGCTCTATTTGATGAACAAACTGATGAAGATATTCATAACAATAACAACACAAGTGACGATGGTGTGTGGATTAACATCAATGATCTCCCGATGGCTTCTAATGATTTAGTTAATCATAACAAGTACATTGACGATGAAGACGAAGAAGATTTACAAAATTCTCACATCTATAGCGAGAAATCTGTATCCGACGGAGATGATAAAGATAGTTTTATTGATGACGAGTCTTTGGGGTATGATACTACCGATGATGAATACACCGATGATGATTTTTGATAGTTGCGTTTGTGTTTTATATTTGTTGATGTTTTTCTTAATAATAAGTTGTGTTTGAATAAATTATTGTTTTTTATTATAAACTTTCAATTTCTAAATACTACTCATTTTGACGTTAATTAAAATGTACACATTGTGATATATGATGGCCCTCATTAACTATTTTTACCTATAATCATTCAGCATCAGTTCATGTGTTTATAGATGAAAAACAATAGGAAAAAACAACCTTTAAATTCCAATATTGAAGAGTAGCATGGTAATAGTAGTAACATGATCAACCATGTTAATGGAGATCTTTGGCTTCAAGAAAAGAATTCAAATAATCAAATATCTCCATCCAATGTTGTTTGTTCAAGTTCTATGAATTCCAAAATGCATGATCAAGATTTTTTATCTCATGGTAAACAATTTGTTTTATCGTTTCATATTTTATATTCATCCTCATTCTTCAAGATGTTAACGATAATACTGCCCACTACTGGAAAACAAAATGACGTTTACAACTACTTAATTATTAAACCTTAAAGGAGTTCATTTTAACAAAAGTATTGTTTAAGATAAATCCGATTACCATAACTTACAATCCACAACAAACCAACATCCAAACATAACATAGTCAAACATTAGTCATTACCATACGAACCTAATAATATTGAAACATTAGTCATTACCATGATAACCGTCAAGCTTAAACTACAAACATGTTGGCCGAGACACGTTTAACAGAGGTGAAACACCGGAATTGGCTCCTCATCAAATCCTTCCAAATCGTTCAGGAGATACATGTATTTGAACCATATCATCTTATCATAGTCAAACCTACATTGATGTGCAAACTCCCTCCATTCGCCAAAGACGTTTATATGATTAGTCCGACTTGGTTCCTCCTTGTGATACTCCATTTTCACATTCATGGTGAATTCAATATTTTGGTGTTTCATCAACACATGTCTATACATGTGCAATGGATGGTGCTCCAAAAAATCTGCCGGTATTGTCTGCAATATTTAAAGAGTAACATATAACCCTAACTACGTATCTAAAGATAGTAATCTTAAAAGTAAATATATAAACGAATGATCTTTACCAGACGTTTCATAACCACAATATATGAATATCTCTTATAGAACGCATCTTCAACTTCACCAAAATGGTCTCGATGAACCGGCCAGCGACAGATGTGATGCATTCGGTCATCATCTAAAAATTCATTTATTAAGTTTACTAACCTTTTATTATTGTCAGTATAAAAAAATTAATAATATAATAATATAAAATAATATCCTCTAATAAACAACATTGTAAGTATATTGGCACAACAAATACCTTTTTATAAACAAATTTATTCTATCCAACGTTAACATATTACCCTAACTAAGACTTTGTTGTCCAACGTTAACATATGTTTCAAAATTTACCCTTTATTCCAAACATTCCTTATACATTACCTAATTATGAATCTACCCATGACAGTATGTAAAAAGCACTACCAAATTCCATTTCTTTAATATCCGCAAGCATACTGTGATAAAAAACGTGGAACCAAAGTTATTTTACCGTCATCATACACCGGTAGTCCACGTTACATGTTACAAAACTATTTGGATGCTATGGCAATGTGCAAGTTCTATGGATATCCTGATTTGTTTATTACATTTACATGTAATCCGAAGTGGCCTGAAATTACAAGGTTTCTCAAAGAAAGGGGTTTGAAATCTGAAGATCGACCAGACGCTACAACAAGGGTATTTAAAATGAAGCTTGATCAATTGTTAAAAGATATAAAAGAGAAAAAAATATTTGGACGAGTTCGAGCAAGTAAATTCCTTTCTCTCTTAACATCCATCAAAAACTTCTATTACTAATTAATGAAATACATTGTCTATTTTTCATTAACCAGTAAATGTGTCTTAATATTTTGACAGAAGTATATACGATAGAATTTCAGAAGCGTGGTTTACCTCATTGTCATCTTTGTGTATGGTTGGAATCAGCTGATAAGCTGAGATTACCGGCTGACATAGATAGGTGCATATCCGCTGAAATACCCGATAAAGATCAAGACCCCGAGCTACACCAGTTGGTCAAAGAATTTATGATGCACGGCCCATGTGGTCCCGAACATAGAAACTGCCCATGCATGGTTGAGAATAAGTGTTCTAAGAATTTCCCAAAGAAATTCAGTGAGTCCACTTTCATTGATGAGAGTGGATATGCCATATACAAAAGAAGTGATAATGGCAGAAGTGTTAGAAAACAAGGAGCTGATCTTGATGGTGGCTTTGTTGTCCCGTACAACCCTACTTTATTGAAAAGGTACTAAGAATATATATTAATCTGTTTTCATACTTCTGCCAAAGTATGATTTTATGAATATTATTTTATGTTGTTTTTAGATATCAAGCTCACATCAACGTAGAATGGTGCAATCAGTTTGGATCGATTAAGTACCTTTTTAAGTACATAAACAAGGGTCCAGATAGAGTCACTGCAGCTGTTGAAGATGAAGAAAAGGATGAGATTAAGGATTACTATGACTGTCGCTACTTATCTTCATGTGAGGCTGCGTGGAGAATTTTCAAGTTTGATATTCATCACAGATTTCCTGCTGTTGAACGACTACCATTTCACTTGCCAAACCAACAATCTGTTGTGTTTGATCCCACTGAAAGTATCGACTTTCAACTTGAGAAGAATTCAGCAAATACTTCAAAGTTCTTAGCTTGGATGGATCTTAATAAAACAGATTCCGAAGCTCGAGAACTTTTGTACGTCGAAATTCCAAAATACTATGTTTGGAATAAAACCGATAGAATTTGGACAAAAAGAAAGCAAGGTACATATATATATCAAAAAAAACTTTTTAACTTCATTCATGATATGTATTTTTGAATGCTATTATATATTTTCCTCATTAATGCTGGACTATAAACATTTGTTTCCTTTCCATAGGTAAAAGTATTGGACAGATACACCATGTTCCTCCTTCCTGGGGGGATCTCTTTTATTTACGTAGGCTTTTAAACCATGTGAAAGGTGCTCGAGAGTGGGAAGATTTTAGGGAATTTGATGGTGTAGTGTATCCTACATGCAAAGATGCATGCTTTGCACGTGGATTGCTTGATGACGACAAGGAGTACATCGATGGACTTATTGAAGCAAGTCAATGGGGTATGGGAGATTACTTGCGAAATTATTTTGTAAGTTTAATATTAACTGATACTATGTCAAGGCCTGAGATTGTTTGGGAAAAGTCTTGGAAACTGTTGGCTGAAGATGTGTTAGAGTTAGAAAGGAAGAAACGAAACCATCCAGGTAAATAAATCATTTTACATTTATACTAAATTTTCACCTATATCAACGTAATATTTTTCGATTAAAAATGTTTATAAAAAGCAAATTTTTTTTTACAGATCTAGAGCTAAGTGATACTCAGCGATACAATATATGTTTAACATACATTGAGGAAAAGTTACTTAGTTGTGGTAAGAGCTTGAAAAATATAGTTAACATGCCTTACCCTGAATCTGAGTTTACAATGGAAGGCTACAACCGGTTGATTTATGATGAATTGGACTATAAAATACCGGAACTTATTTTACAACATGAATCCCTATATAATAGTTTGACTAACGAGCAGAAAGGAATTTACGAGACTATTATTCATGCATGCAATAATAACAGTGGGGGTATGTTTTTCGTCTATGGCTACGGAGGCACTGGTAAGACCTTTTTGTACAAGAGTTTGACGACAGCTTTAAGGTCGAAAGGTGAGATTGTTCTAAATGTGGCATCAAGTGGTATCACGTCACTTTTGCTTGATGGTGGAAGAACAGCCCATTCTCGGTTTGCAATACCCATTAATCTTGTAGAGGATTCTATGTGTACAATTAAGGCAGATGGAGACCTTGCTAATTTGATAAGGCAAACAAAGTTAATTATTTGGGACGAAGCTCCAATGACTAATAAACTTGCCTATGAAGCTTTTGACAGAACATTGAGAGACATATCTTTAGACATAGGAGCTGATGACAAGGTCTTTGGTGGTAAAGTTGTTGTTTTTGGTGGTGATTTTCGACAAATCTTACCGGTCATTCCAAATGGAAGTAGGCAAGATGTTGTACACGCTTCGTTGAACATGTCATATTTATGGAGGTATTGCACTGTTTTAAAACTTACAAAAAACATGAGGCTTAGAGTCGGGTGCAATCCAGACGACGCAGCAGAAATAAATGAATTCGCGGAATGGATATTGAATATAGGCGAAGGGAAAATAGGTGGTAAAAACGACGGTCATGCGGAGGTTGAGTTCCCTGAAGAAATGTTAATACCTAACTCGGACGATCATGTTGATGCTATTATAAAGGAAACGTATGGTAATTGGGAGCAAAATTTGTGGGATCCGACATATTTCCAAGACAGAGCTATTCTTGCACCCACTCATGAACAGGTGGCACAAAATAAACGAACGCATGATGTCCAAACTATCTGGTAGGGAGAAGGTTTGCTATAGTTCAGATTCTGTGTCGGATATAGACGTAGATTTTAACTATGATGAGTCGATGTATACCACAGAATTTTTAAACACAATAAGAATGTCCGGCATTCCAAATCATAAGTTAGTTCTCAAGATCGGTGCTCCGATAATGTGTTTGCGCAACATAGACCAAAGAGGTGGTCTATGCAATGGTACAAGGTTACAAATTGTTAGGATGGGGATCAATAATATTGAGGCAAAGATCATATCTGGTGGTCAATTAGGGACAGTTGTCGCTATTCCTCGCATGAATATTAGCCCGTCTGACAAGAAGATGCCTTTTCAGCTTAACAGAAGACAATTCCCGATATCTATTTGTTTTGCCATGACAATTAACAAAAGTCAAGGGCAAACATTATCCAAGGTCGGTCTTTACCTGGAACGTCCAGTCTTTTCGCACGGACAATTATATGTGGCTGTATCAAGAGTGAAAAGCAAGAAAGGTCTAAAAGTATTATGTTGTGATAAAGACGGAAACTATTGCAATTACACAACAAATGTTGTGTATAAAGAAGTACTTCACAGGCTTTAGTTTTTTATTTAACTTTCTGAATGTAGATGTGTTTAATCCTTATAAATAAGACACTTAATGTTATTTACCTTCAATCATTTTTTTTTTAAGAAATCTCAATTTGTATGACAAATTTTATGACGTTCAAGATTATGCATTCCCGCATTATATATATATTCTATTTTATAGAATACATGTAACACATTTATATTTTCGAATAATAAAACTTAATGCTAGCGCCCCATCGGGGCGGGCCTAAGGCTAGTATATATATATATAATATATATATATATATATATATATATATATATATATATATATATATATATATATATATAAAACTTAACCACTTTACAACCTTCTCATCCATATTCAGCATGTTAAAAAAAAAAAAAAACTCTCACATCAAAAGACCGACGATCCCGACTACCCTAAAATGCCTCGAATTTGAAATGTTTTTATTTTTAATGAATTTTAAATTTGTTATTTAAAATATTTGAATTAAAAAAAATAAAATAAAATAAAAGTGTCATCGACTGTGGCACTTGGTCATGTCTGGTCACCGAAGAGAGAAAGCTGATGTGGCAGAGGATGACCCGGGTCACGACTGTGCATAGCCTTATTTACTGTGAAATTAGTACATCACTAGTCACTTTATTCAAGAATAAGGTCTGAAAACTTAGGTTCTACTACCTTGCATTGCAAATCCAGTGCGAGAACAAACTATATTGAGGTAGATTATCATTATGTTACGGAGCAAATCACAGATGGGTTTCTTAAAACAGGATAGGTCAATACCAAAGATCATTTGGCGGATGTGCGTAACATAAATACTACTGTAGTTTAGATCAAATCTTTCAACTTGAGCGGGAATGTATCAGGTATATGGGGCAAAATGTTAATACTGGAAAACCGGGAGTGCAGGGCTATATACAACAGATAAGAAGATAATGGTGTAAAAGTAATTGGACCCCATATTTGTATTTAAACACAATTTCACTGCTTATTCTGTCACTGAAAACCCAATACAAGACACTAATTATACTTAACTTTTACATCTTCTGGTTCGTGTATAGTGTTTAGCAAAAAACTACGGGTTGAAACCTCGAATAGTCCTAGCCTTGAAGTCTACTAGTTACAAAGACAAAAATGCACACCACAAACCCGGAAACAACAATCACGCCACCAGCGAGTCTGACCAAATAATCTTTAAGTTCTGTGACGACAGCAATGAGTTCATCTTGTATCTCATTTACGTAGGTGCAACTTGCCTGCCAAATTGGCATCATAATGGCACTGCTTCCAACCCATACAAGTCCAAAACTTATACGAACTGCAAAAAAAATCACATGATGAGTAAGGTTGCATATTAGTAAAAACATACTCAAACTGATACGTGTGTCAAATGAAATGAGAGTATTAGTTGTTTTACCAAAGTAAATAACGTGAGAAATAGTACGTCCGAGAATTTCTGTGTAGAAAGTGATGCAGGTGCCGGTAACAGAAAGATCGCCCTCGAGATAGGACGGGGATAAACGAATGGTCTGCCGGGTATGAGCGATCAGGTGGTATAGAATGAACAGTACAAACACGTAGATGTACTACAATAACAAACAAACAAAAAAGCAAGTATCATATTATTTTTATTTTTTTTGCAGAAGAAACAAAACAAAAAACATAATCAAAATTATTTGAATATCATACCATGAGGTAAAGAAAAGGATACTTAAAACATATAGTAAGGATGCAGCTTGTCCAAACCAATACAATGTCTCTACACCGCCACAGCAATACATACCAAATGAATGGTACAACCAAAATGAATGTGATAATGTATTCTGCCTCTTGTGGTATCACGAAAAAGGAGATGAAAACGGGAAGTGCAATCATGTTAATCTTGCCTATCAAGTTGAAATCACGAGTCCAAAGGGCAAGAACGTGATGGGTGAATAGGAAGACGCCAGAAACGAAAAACAAAACAATGTTCCTGCAAAAAACGGAGATAATTATTGTTCAAAATCACAGTTCTTGTACAAATGAACCTTGGCTATGATATTACACCACTTATAAACCTTCCTGCATTTATTCATCATAGTTTGACCTTAAAGTAGTCAACTGTTTTCGCTGAAAATAACTTAGTTAACTTTAACTTCTAAAATCAATGGTAAAGAAAAAGCTATTGCTCTCGGCAACAAACCACCAACGCAAAGCATGAGCAGAACACCTACAAAGTGTCATCATTTTCATTATCTCAAAACTCACTAGTTCTACTTTTACCCAACTAGAAACTAAAGAGTCTATACAGTTGAGCTTAAATATACCACTGAGATCTTATAATTTATACGGAGTACTATATTATACACACACATACAAGTATAAATAAACTAGGAACCGTAATATTACATTATATACTAGGTTTCAACAGAGTCAGGCCAAAAAAAAAAAAAAAGGGGAGGCTAGGATTTATCCAGGCCAGGCCAGGCCAATACTGTTTCCGAGTCGAGGCAGCTTTCAACTGGTATTTGAACTAAAAGTTGTCCTCGAGTAACACCAGACAGGCCTAATCGAGGCTTGCTTTTAGGACTGGGCTTAGGCATTGCCTGATTTCCTATCTCTATAAACAATGATGTCTCAGTAGTTTAAACTTCTTTAAGCAAATAATATTACAACAATGAGCCGAATCAGAATTTACCAGTGATCAATATGATAGAAGTGGTCTAGGAGAGATCCAATAGTTGCCCCAAAAAGAAGGGAGGCAATAAAGATGCAGGTACACCTAAGAAACCACCTCTGTGTATCTATTGTCTTGATCCACCACACAAACACAATAAAATTAATCCCAGTGGCCACCCCTTGAAGCTCAAACCTAATGTTTACAATCGGCCAAAGCATGGCAAAGAAGGCAGTGAACAGCAACATCAGGTACACCTGTTATTGACATCTTATGTTATTATATACATATAGATATAGTTACAGAAAAAAATAGCACAATAAGGCAACTATAAATTGATAAACCTAGTTATGAAAAAGGAAACAATGTTTTTCATGAGAAACCTAGTTGAAAACACAACACAAACCAGCCTACTTATGATACACCAAGTATGAATCTCGTATAAAGAATGAGAGAAAAATTATAAGGAATCAAACCTTAAACCAAATACCAACAAACATAACACTATTACTAAATCATGAGGGTTGCACCAACAAACAGAGTTGAGCATACAATGTCTTGGAACAGAGTTGTGATAAAATAATCTAGTAATTTACAAGTAATATTATCATCCATTAAACTTGAATAGGCAGCATATATATCAGCATGGTAAAGTATAATGATGCAGTAGTATCCAACTGAAAGCCTAGTTAAAAACTGAAGTAAAAACAATAAGTTATTACTTGATCACGCACCTTAAAGACGAAAGTCCATTGTACACTTAAGTTTGCAGGTTGAGGCTGAGCATGAACATCAACAACAGCATCAGCTGGAGCATCCATAGAAATGCAGGTTTATTTGTTTTGCTCTGGAATATGGTTTTTTGGTTCAAATAAAAGTGATGAAAATGAACTCAAAATACAATTTTCCAAACTTTAAGGAATAAATATGCAATTTGACCAAAGCATAAGGACTTGAAAGACATATTTGTTGGAATCCTAGGTAGAATTTGTTTGGGATAGAAACGTCATCTAAAAAGAACGTACGTCATCGAATCCGTTCCGCCCTGCGCTTTTTTTGGGCTGTTTCGATGGCCCAAAACGTCATCGAATTTGTTTGGGCTTTTTTTTAATTTGTTTGGGATATATGCGGTGACATTCTCTGATTACTCATACACACACGCGTTTCCTCGAGTGTGCTCTCGAAGCTTCAACATACATCTACATTTGGTCGCGTCTGATAGATCTATCTAAGGGGTTTGAGGGGCTGTTTTGATCATCTGAAATGTTATATTTTGGTTCTTGATTAGTGTCCTAATAAAGGTATACTTTCTTTTTGGTTGGGTTTGATTACGATGTTATCTTTGTGATGATAAGTTTTGAATGTTGCGTTATATTTGGTTGTGATGAAATGTTTACGGCTTTGTGATGATAAGCTTCCACACATCTACAAGTTCCTGGTCTCCTGTCAATAATCTCCTGATGAAGGGTAATGACTGACTGACGAGTAGCTCTGTTCAAATAAAAGTGAATTTATATCAGGACTTACAAATTATAAAAACATCAGCATATGTGTTTGTTGGAGCAAGAGAGATACCCCAAGTCTGTGATCACCACCAACTATTCTCATGCCCAAGATATGCTCTTCTTCATCGACAAGTTCCAACCTTTCCATACTCGTGGTAGCAGGAAGCCCAGATCGAACATTCACTTCTCTAACACTCCCAATTTCAAGGTGACATTGCACATTACACCCACTGACAAAGGGTTTGTACTTCTGTGGTTGATCGATCCTCCTCACCAAAAACCATACCTTCACAAGTGACACTGATACTGACACCGTTTGACCTGACCCACTCTCACCAATGATCGGTATACGTCTACCAGCACTAACGAAATGTTCATTAACGAGCTAGGCTGCAAGGGTCTGATGATCAAATAGGCTGGATATGGGCAAGAATAAGACCAGTGGCATAAGTACTAGCAGAGTGTGGTGGTGAGATTGTGAGAATGTAGTCTTCCTTAGACCAACCAATTCAACATGTACTGCCAAACACTTTCTTACAACGTTGGTCCAAAACAGCTTATTTAGAGGGCGTTCGGGATTGCTTATTTAAGTGCTTATAGTGTTTGGCAAAAAGCCTGCTTATTTGCTTATTCTACACTAAAATAAGCACATAAAAAGTCCACAATAGCTTATTTGAAGGGTGTTTAGGAATTCTTATATAAGATGTGCTTGAAGTGTTAGGCAAAACGACGGCTTATTTGGCTAATTACACTGAAATAAGCACTAAGGGGGTGTTTGTTTAAGCTTATTTGTGGGTTTACGAGCTTATGTGATTTCGGATTCCACAAGCTCAAATTTTTAGGCTTATTCGGAGACCTATGGGCTTATATAAGCTTAATAATATACCATAGTAAGCTTATATAAGCCCATAAATCCCTAAATAAGTTGGAAAATTAGCTGTTTTGGAATATAAGCCAAAATACACCTTTGCAAACAGTGAGCACTTATTCATGATACGAACTTTAGATCATTAAATTATTAGAATTCTGTTAAAAAATGCAAACCACTTGACCTAAAACCAATTGATAATACTAGCAACATAATGGAGTATATTTTAGCCCAGTTGTTATCTGATAAACCTATAACATTTACACCTTGTGGTTCTAATCTGTTTTGTGGTTTTAATAAGCACAAAAAACAAATACAAGATTGATGATTGACACAGCGCTATGTTGCATGGGGACGGATACGGAAACGGGTACTTAGAAACGCCAATATCCCAAAATCCAAGAAACGGGTACGACCAGAAACGTTTGTGTATTTTATATAATTTTATATATATTTATTAATAAAATTAATAAACATCAAACATCTAACATCAAATTATTATCACCAAAATGTCATTAATCAAAGTTCAATACTAGATGCAAAAAATTTGTCAACCATAAAAGTGTCCTTAAAAAACAACATAGTAATAATATATCAACTAGGTAATAACATATCGATTAGTCAGTATTCTCAGAGAATAATGATGTAAGTAGTGATATTTAAATCTAAAATCTAAAAAGTCTTAAACACATCAAGGTTTCTTGAAAGCTAAAATATCAAAATATATATTTTAAAGATAGATATGAACTAGTTAAAAAAAAGTAATACTATAGCCACAAACAAACTTTCACAAAAACATCCATAAAATAATGCGTTAGTAGTTGATTGGTGTATTTTGTGACACTTTCTCTCTCTTTTCTCTAATTAACATTTCATTTTGTGGATGATTTTGTGAAAGTTTGTATGTGGTTATAGCATTGCTCTTAAAAAAAGGATAGATATGAAAAAGGTAAGAAACATTAACATAAAGAGATATTCTATTTGAGAAAAAATGAGGACAAAAAGATACAGTGCCAAAACTCACCTAAACACAATAGACAAAAAGATAGACTCAAAGTTCAATACTCCACGTGTCACACCATCCAACGGCTACAAATCCACACTAATTTATCACCATTATCTTTTTACTTCATATTCATCACTCAAAACACTGTTATTCACATTTCAACTAACAAAATCAATTTCTTAGAGCTTCATCACACAAAATAATGCATTAGGGGATTTACACAGCGTAGTGTTACTGTGGTTTTAAGGCGTGGCGCCATTTTTAGAAGCATTTAGGGATTTACGGATTTGGGCTTGAATTTCTAGTATTTGGGCTCTTCTTGGGCCTCGTAATTTCCCACGCATTTTGGTTGGGCTGTTTGGGTCCAATATAGTAATGGGCTATGATGATTAACTGTTGTTCTCTGAGTTAAATGATATTGGTCATTGGAGATCTGAAACGTAACTTGGCGGGGCAATGACCGCGTGATAGCATACTTGCTATTATGTAACTGCGTTTCTTTGCAGCCATGGCGGAATTTGGACCTTTTTGACCTTTTTCCATTTACAAATTTGAGCCTAATGATCTATTGTATCAGTTTTATGGTTTCTAAGCTTTAGATTAATTGTTTCATAATTTTTGGCTATAAGCTGTGCACAAGTTTTATGGTTTCTAAGTTTTGGATTAATTGTTTCTATTTCTGTCATTTTCGGCTAAATGGTTTTTCTTGAGCTTATGCCTTCGTAATCGTAACTTCAATAAATGTTAGTCATTCGCCGGTGCGGTTTGAAGTCGGCTGATGCAAAATAGAAGGTCTGCATTTGTAAGCTTCAACTTTCTGATATTGTTACAGATTTTGATTATATGTTACCTATACTGCATGAAAATATTAATAATGTATCTGATAGTTTGAAGTTATGCTAACCATTTTGAACACACAATGTTTTACGCACTTATAGTTCGCTTATCCTGATACCGACACCATATCTTAATGAGTGTTGATGCTGCACATTGTACGTCCTGCTGTGCATATGTTATCAGGTAGGAAGAAGAGTATCGTTTTAAAAAATGGTGGGGTGAGGCAAGGCAGGTCAGGCAACGGGTCAAAAAGGGTCATTTTGAAGGCCAGGTCTACAAACTTTCCAAGGTAAAAGTTCATCCGCCCTATTTTAGGAATTTGCATGTTGTGAAGGTTTTAGGGGTTCTGAATTTTACGCTTTACGTTGTCGCCGGAAATTGAATTTGTAAACTGTAAGTGTTGTGTCCCGCGTTGGTTGTGTAGGTTTCCCCTGAAGAATCACGCCAATTTGTGGAGCTGTTAGCTGCTGCTGACACCGACGAGTTGCTGCATCATACAGAAAAAGCTGAAACTTTTGTATGTACTTGAGAACTAGATCCTTGATTCGGATATTTTCCATGTATAATTTTGACATATACTTATATAATACAACAGTGTGTTCAAAATCTTCCCATTTGCCTAATGCAGGTGACTTTGGTGGTTGATTTTCCCCTTGCCATGGATCACACTACGACATATCTGGCAGAATCCGAAAGGGACACGCTCTTTACAATCTGGAGGTGCCTACTTATAGCTACTAACGGTAAATGTATAATATAACTTTTCTATTGCAGTTGGTTTATTTCAGTTAAACGATGGGAAACCGCAGCCTCTTCATGCTGCTCATACTTTCGGGTTTGTTTAAATTGAATGTGTTTGGTGAATATTATGTTAGCTGCTTAAAAAATGCTATTCCTTAGTTTGCTGCAAGTGCTTATTATCATTTCTGCGAAACACGAGCCAATCTACGCTCCTAGGCTCCTTATGAATATTGAACATCAGCTGAAGACAAGGACAGAGGTAACTTAGCTTATTTATAATAGATTAGACATGGCAATACAACTCATTTGTATGAAAACTGATCTGTGTGGGCTATATTTATTTGTTTAATAACAAGTCAAATGGGTAAATAAATTGGCTAAGAGCGAAACGGGTCAAACAGGTAAGCCTCTGTGGAAAACTATAAGGGGGGATTGAATAGTTTTTACCGTTTTAAAATTAATTCGCTTTGTATACTTAACATAACTTCAAAGTAAAGCAAACAATCAAGCAATATATATAAAGCAAGTAAGGAAAGGAATGATCAAACCACACAACACGGATGTTTATAGTGGTTCGGCTACAAGGACTATCTTCCTTGCCCTACTCCACTCCTCGAGCCTCTAACTCGAGAGTTTTTCTTCACTAAGAAACAAGCTCCCTTCTAGGCGGAGAAAACCTTTACACGTCGCTTACTCTTTATCCGGTACTAAGCTAAACACCGAGTTCTTTACAAGGGTTCAACCACTCCCAACGTCGCTTACTTTTTTTCCGGTACTAAGCTAGATACCGAGTTCTTTACAAGGGTACAACCACTCCCGACACTCTATGTGTTTTGAGGACTAAAACACTAACCGGAATCTACTGAATGAATGGTATAACAATGATGTGTGAACTACTAACAAATCACACAGTGACTATACTAAAGGTTTACAACACTGTGTTGAACCTTGATGCTTGATCTCTTTGCTACAAAAGAAAGATCACTAAGAATGAAATGAATGAATGAATGGGTTAGTAATGCAATGAAAGAATGTATATGTAATTTAAGCTATATGAGTGATGATTGTGCTTGAATGATCAGCTTGCTATTTATAGGCAAAACTGAGCAGACAAGCTACGGATTTGGCGGACCCAAAATATGGGTTCCGCCCATATGGCTGTTTGGTTCCGCCAAGACATGCCAGCTTGCTCTTTTGCAAATCTTTCCATATCTTGCACAATCTAACAAAGTCAACTCCTTTGCTTCAAGATCTCACCAAGATATTACCTAAATCCTCAAGATATCCTAAAGATATCAAAATGAGGTATGCCATGATGTCATGTATATATTTCTATTTTTAAGAAATAAAAATAAACATGTAAATGTATATATATATATATGCAATGTAATTCCTAGTGATCATGTAATATGAAAATGTGTTTTAAAAGCTTGTTACTAGAAATGTAAAAGACTTCAACTTATATTTATGCTTTGCTAAAGATAAACCTTATAATTGTCATTAACAAAATTAAGCAAAGATCGTAAAATATAAATAACGTTTTTAGGATGATATTTGTATTAACAGCCTCAAACAGGTATGGCTCTAACGTCACCTCATGTGTCGTAAATTAATTTTTCAGTTATAATCCATTAATTATTAGAAAAAACAAAAAAAATGTTCATGGGTTATCCTACATTATTTGATGTTAGTATACTATGTCATGTTTACGAGCCTCACCATCGTGTGCAACGTTGCACGTTCAAGGTAACTTACTATGGTCTTGCATAACGTAGTGGTGGAAAAAAGGTATGGTTCAACATATTCTGACATTATTGATTTCACTTTTATGAAGGTACTAATATAGAATGATCTTATCTCATATTTTATCTTGATGTTAAACCATAAAATATCAGTGAGTATCTTATCTCATATTTTATCTTGATGTTAAACCATAAAAATAGAAGGTCTGCATTTGTAAGCTTCAACTTTTTGATATTGTTACAGATTTTGATTATATGTTACCTATACTGCATGAAAATATTAATAATGTATCTGATAGTTTGAAGTTATGCTAACAATTTTGAACACACAATGTTTTACGCACGTATAGTTCGCTTATCCTGATACCGACACCATATCTTAATGAGTGTTGATGCTGCACATTGTACGTCCTGCTGTGCATATGTTATCAGGTAGGAAGAAGAGTATCGTTTTAAAAAATGGTGGGGTGAGGCAAGGCAGGTCAGGTAACGGGTCAAAAAGGGTCATTTTGAAGGCCAGGTCTACAAACTTTCCAAGGTAAAAGTTCATCCGCCCTATTTTAGGAATTTGCATGTTGTGAAGGTTTTAGGGGTTCTGAATTTTACGCTTTACGTTGTCGCCGGAAATTGAATTTGTAAACTGTAAGTGTTGTGTCCCGCGTTGGTTCTGTGGGTTTCCCCTGAAGAATCACTCCAATTTGTGGAGCTGTTAGCTGCTGCTGACACCGACGAGTTGCTGCATCATACAGAAAAAGCTGAAACTTTTGTATGTACTTGAGAACTAGATCCTCGATTCGGATATTTTCCATGTATAATTTTGACATATACTTATATAATACAAACTGAAATCGACTTTTTTTTGTGGGTTGCAGCTAACCTGAGACGACAATAGACAACAGCACTGTTCGGCGACGCAGCAGTGTGTGCAAAATCTTCCCATTTGCCTAATGCAGGTGACTTTGGTGGTTGATTTTCCCCTTGCCATGGATCACACTACGACATATCTGGCAGAATCCGAAAGGGACACGCTCTTTACAATCTGGAGGTGCCTACATATAGCTACTAACGGTAAATGTATAATATAACTTTTCTATTGCAGTTGGTTTATTTCAGTTAAACGATGGGAAACCGCAGCCTCTTCATGCTGCTCATACTTCCGGGTTTGTTTAAATTGAATGTGTTTGGTGAATATTATGTTATCTGCTTAAAAAATGCTATTCCTTAGTTTGCTGCAAGTGCTTATTATCATTTCTACGGAACACGGGCCAATCTACGCTCCTAGGCTCCTCATGAATATTGAACATCAGCTGAAGACAAGGACAGAGGTAACTTAGCTTATTTATAATAGATTAGACATGGCAATACAACTCATTTGTATGAAAACTGATCTGTGTGGGCTATATTTATTTGTTTAATAACAGGTCAAATGGGTAAATAAATTGGCTAAGAGCGAAACGGGTCAAACAGGTAAGCCTCAAACAGGTATGGCTCTAACGTCACCTCATGTGTCGTAAATTAATTTTTCAGTTATAATCCATTAATTATTAGAAAAAAACAAAAAAAAAATGTTCATGGGTTATCCTACATTATTTGATGTTAGTATACTATGTCATGTTTACGAGCCTCACCATCGTGTGCAGCGTTGCACGTTCAAGGTAACTTACTATGGTCTTGCATAACGTAGTGGTGGAAAAAAGGTATGGTTCAACATATCCTGACATTATTGATTTTACTTTTATGAAGGTACTAATATAGAATGATCTTATCCCATTTCAGCACCTAAACACCCTCCTTTCAGCCCCTACAGGTTGCATATGTATTGAGGCCGTAACATGTTGTGCTAACACCAAACTTTCAGATATCGTAACGGGAGAGTGAGATATCAAATCCATTTTCGGATTTCAAAACTATAGCAGCACGTCAAATTGTTTCCTAAATGATCACCTAAAAACAACAAAAGTAGTATGTGAAGTATGTATTAAGTTAAGGATTTAGAAAGTATACATGTCAATAGTTGTCACAATGAAAATAAAGGAAACACAATTTGACTTCAGTTGTCGGCAACTTTTGACGAACTAATGTAAAAATTTCATAAATTATTACTTACTTATAATGAGCATGATTCTGAAAACCTTCATGCTTGGAATAATTTTTTTTTTTCCTCTTTAAACGATGTGGACAGGTCATATGTTTAATGACACATATTTACCTCCTGATGACACTCTTTTTTCATCACACGTTCATGACTGTAGGTTATATATTCCTTGTTATATCATATCGGTTTCCACCTTCTCAATTTTTATCTAATATTTAAATAATCTTATTTCAAAAGGAATATAAGTAGTACCATGTAACTGTGGCAATCCTGATGCTATCCAACTTTTCATCATCCTTATATTTTCCGGTAGCCTCTGTCGTTGTTACTTAAACCCTGTAAACCAAAAAAGCCATAAATATCATGGAGTACTTTGGAGTCCTTAACAAATCTACACATATAGCAATCTACATTTTGAAATAAGCAACCTCAACCTGCTTATTCGAAACAACTTGCTTTAGATAATTCAAAAAGCAACTTATGTTTGGATTTACTTATGAGGTTGTTATATACACATAACTTTCACCCGCCATGGCTGCAACGTTAACAGGTTACCCCGTCAAGATACGGGCAATCTCAGCTTTAATCGAAACCCATTCAGACTCATCAAAGCCAATTAGTATGATAATACACATAATACTAAAAAGCATTCAAACTAAACTTTCGTGAAGCTTATTTTCAGCAAACTAAACTCACTGTAAAAAAACTGAGGTTGTCCCGCCAAGACGCGGAATATCTCAGCCTCATCGAAGTTGTTCCTACTCATTAAAATAATATTAGGTAACCCCTTTTTCACCCAGTCCAAGTTTTTTTTTTTTGTATCATGAAAGAGTCTGATAGAGCACAACTTTTATTATTTACTGACCATACCTGTCACGATGATACCTTGCTTTTACACCTATAGTCTGTCTGTTGTAATCATAATCTCAGGCCCGCTCTCTTTTCCAACCCCTATCCTTGTCACCGCCTCTGCTTCGCCTTCTATTCTTGTTGCTCTCTCTTTCCTTCCTCTCCCTTTCAATGTCTATATTTCTTTCTCTTCTATCTCTTTAACTCATTCCTGCAGAAATCGATTACAAAAATATTTGTTATCGCGTAACATTATAGTCTATCTTAAAGGTTACAAATCCTGCCGGCGGCCAAAAAAGGCATTACCGATTCCGTATACAGTGAACCCTAAATCCTAACTAAATCAAAATACCCATAAGTTTTACAAAAATTGAATATATTGAAAAAGATGAAGTAAAGACTCACAGATCAAAGAGATAATGGCATCTGCGCTTCATCCTTTTTTGTAATCCATGAATCCCACTCAAAATAGCTGAACCTGCCATTAAACAGAACCCATAAATAAGAATAAAACTTTGTACAAAAAAAATTAACTGGATTTCGGTTTGTTTGTTTGGGTGTCAAAAAAAATGGATCTTTAATTGAAATTATATGAGACAATAATTTTTGAAAGAGATAAGAAGAATGAGAAAGGGCTGGAAATTTCTAGGACACGTTTATGGTTTACCTCACTAATGGCGAATGAGTTTCTATTAGGGGCGTGATTAACTGAAAACGTACGTGAACAGTAGAAGTATCGTGTGCAACGGGCCAATCACAGGCCGCCACAATGTTTCCCTACATAGTAGTATTGGTGATTAATTTGTTAAGCATAAAACGTGGCCCAATCATTTTTAACATTATCACATAACAACAAACTTAATGATCCATTATTATGCCCAATCAAAAATCGTTTTTAGTATATATTATAATAACATACCGTAACATAAAATTGTCTCAGCAGCTCTATCCTTCAACGCAACCTGACCCACCTGTAAATAGGGCACAATCATAAAGTTGATCTTGTGTGTGTGTTTTTTCTTTCACTTTTTTGTTTGGTTCAATGTATGTATGTAACTCTCCTTTTGATGTTGAAAATTTGTACTAACTTTGTTCAAGAAACTTCTTACTCTTAGATGCAATACGGTTTTTTCATATTTCCCATACATTAGTACAGGTTTACGGTTCACCTATATATCACTTTAATTACATCTCATTTAATTCGCTAATGAAGGAGCAGCTTGTATTACGGAAGTCATTACGTGAAACCGGCCTTGAATAATTACAGTATTGCCTTCATTGGGCCAACCACAGGCTGCCATAGTGTGTACTTACACAGTATTACAATTATTCGCTTTGGTAATCCTAAAATGTGGGCCAATTAGGTTAAAAATTAGCACATAACGGATAGGTTAAGAAAACACTATTCAGCCCGTTGGATTGCCCGCGCGTTGCTACGGGGCTTAATTTTTTCTGTTAAAACATTTAGGCAAACTACAACATAAATTCTTGATATATATGCATGCCGAAACAACACATATGACTATAACAATTAGGCATGTAGCAACTGATATGTCCAAGCATACTAAAACAATCCTGCATATAACTAACATAAAAGATCTTGACTACAACATATCAAGACATTATTACCTCAAATAAAGATCCGATGGGGTTCTGCTTCTTCAGTTTCACCACCCTTGTTTCACTTTACATTGTTCAAGGATCCAATGTCTTCGTAGCCAGAAAGTTTCTTTCTTTTAGTGATGTAGCCACTACCAAAAAGGCTGGTTCCATCTGGGTTGAACCCTTTACACAATCTGTCTGAGCAACAAATGGCAAAAGACCTGTATGAGATTGCTTACCAAAACAACTTTATTCACCCAAATAACATAAAAAACAGATAAGGAGTTTAATAAGAAATCACAAACACCCGGAAAACTATCTATCTCAATTCAAATGCACGAAACATTTCTACCAAGCTGTGGAATCCATGTTATAATAAGATTATCGACAAAAAAATAATATAATTTATTCGATCCCAATAAGATATTTGTAAGCAGTTATATAAAATCAATAAGAATCAAAGGAGTATGAGATTGAACTAAGGACCCTATGCTGGTTGTTTTATGGGACGAAGGCGACAGACACTATCAAAGAGCAGGGAACCTCGAGTTGCTACAAACTGAATAACTATCCTAGCCCACTGAAAAAAAAATCCATAGGAAAAGGGCCACATTAATTAAATGCATAACCTATACCACACTAACATAAAAGATGCTATATCGCAGCAACCTTAATTTGCAGCCAAAACTTACAGAACGATCATAACTTGCAAACATTAAAAGTTGCAGAACCTTAAAAACTTGCAGATTTCAAAACTTGCAAAACCTTAACGCTCATATACCTTAAAACTTGCATATCCTTAGACTTAGATTGCAGACGTTAAACTTGCAAAACCAATTTATATCAAAGGAGAATAGGTAGTGTTATTTTGTACATGAATTGTTTTAAAATTTTGATAATGCACTGTTATAATGTGGCTAATCGTATAGAGGTTTGGGTACGTAGAATATAATCACGTGACTTGTCAATAACCCATCTAAGTTGTACAACCTGAACCCCTCTTGACTCACCTACCTAATTCGACATACATACCTTATTTGACGCTCCTGACCCGGCCGACCTGTTTACCCCAGCAAACCTGTTTGCCTGTGTTGCCACGTACCCAATTAATCAAATATGCAAACACCCCCTATAAGTAGTTATAACAATAAGTAATCCCAAACTCCCTAAAAGCAGTCTTACTAAGCATTCCAAAACAGTACTATGCACCCGAATTAAAACAGATAAAAAGTCATTAAGAATTTTTGTAAGCTAACATCGCTGGGAAAAAAAAAACTTTCGGAAATTTAAATGTGCTTGTTAAATATTCACTAACCTTATAACAACTCTGCATAAGCTATTAAAAATGGTCTTATAAAGGTTATCAATTTTTCAAGAAGCTAATAAGCTCATCAAAATGGGTAAAAAAAACAGATAAAAGCATCAAAAATCGTGAATGTTCTTACAGTTGTTATAAACTTCGTGAATTCCTACTTCAAATGGCAAGGAATCCTACAGATTAAGCTTTCTTTTTGTTAATTAGGCATGTTTAAGAGCAAGTTGTACGAAAAACCATATAGTATGATGTCCTTTGCTTGTTTCAGTTGATTATGTCCTTTATTTTTTATGAAAAAAAGGTTAACTTTTGTTATGTAAAAGGTATTTCTAACATGCTTGGTCACGTTTAAAACCAAAGTTTAAGTAGTTTAAATTATAAACCGTGTATAATCTAAGCAATTTACAGATTTTGTGGCTATGTTTGGCGTAGAGCTTTTTGGAGCTTTTTGAGGCGATGAGCGGTGAGCAATGAGCTTTTTGATTTTTAATGTTCATTTGGCAAAAGAGCGCTGAGCTTTTCCATTTTTTAGGAAAGCTCATTTTTCCAATGCTTCTTTAAAAAGCTGTGAGCAGTGAGCTGTGGGTACAGCTCACAACTACTGCTCACAGCTCACTGCTACTTTTGCCAAACATATCCTGTCTATTTAGTGCAATTTTCGTTATGATAAGAATTGGGAATATGATGCCTGCTTCCAACTGCAAGCACTTGCCTGCTTTTTTTTTTATAAAAAAGGGACACCACTTCTATAAACATGTAAATTACACCCCTTCTCTTGCTTCACCCTCTACACCTAACAACATTTTTATTTTTCACAATCTTCACCACATCCATCATTTTATATGGCGCCAAAATCTCCCGCCAAAAAAAGTTGTCACTAAAATCATTTCGAAACTCCATTACCGATCCAAATCACGAATCAAAGATAGATAAAAAAATTGTAAATCAATAGTAAATCTTAAGAAATATAAGAAATAATGGGTGAAGAAGAAGAAGGATTGATCCGTGCTAAAGTGTATATATAAATAATATCAGACGGATACGCGTGTATAAAGACAAATCAACCCTTTAGGAAAAAGGCTAACTTGCAAAAACTCACGTTTGTGATATGTGTGATACCAGGTAAGTGATTACCCGGGTCGTGTCCCAACGAGGTGTGAATGGACAACCGTGTAAGGTTTGGAATTAGAGTGACTGATGACTGGGATATGAAATTTTTGTATTTTATTTTAATTCTAATTAAATAATGAGAAACAAATTCTCAAAATAAAATTAAGATTACAACAGATTATATTAAAAACGCGCAACGGGAATTCTAAAAACGGGATTAAAAAGTGAAATCTCTAAAATTTAATCTTACAAGTACCAAATTATTTTTTCTAAGTTATAAATAATAAAAGAAAATTTTAGAAAAAAGATTTATATTTTTCTGAGTTTTATATTTTTTATTATGATTTAAAAACTGTTTTAAAAATAAAAATGCATAAAAAATATTAATACTATTCTAAAAATTCTGGAAATTTTTGTGAAACTACTTAAGGTTAAAACAAGCCAAGAAAAAATATAAAAGAGGTGCCAGCTTATTGGGATAAGCTGGTAATAAGCTAAATGATTCGGATAGCTTAAAAGGGAAAAGGGGTTAAATATATATGGGTGTAGAGTCTAACTGAAAAAGACCCAAGGGCAGAGTGGTAAGTTGTGTGTGTGGTGAGCTGGGTGGCCAGGGTTCGAATCCCAGCAATGCCTTTTTGCTTTTTATTTTTATTTTTGGAATTTTATTATTGAAACTGATTAAGCACAATGAGATAAGCAAATTTCACAACTAACACTTTTTATGAAAACCTCAAATAAGCTCAGAATGAGCTTATGATTGCTGATCAGTTGGTAAAAAAAAGATTAAGCCCAAGGCTTTGATCAAAAGGGCTGATAAGCTTGTAAATAAGCTAAATGCAAACTTGAAATAAGCTGAGACAGGTATAATAAGCTAAGATGAACATTAACAAGCCACAATAACACAGAAATAAGCGCTGAACAAGCTCCAAATAAGCACAAGTCTGCTGATTGCACAGGGCAACTTTTGGATTCTATGGCAACTTCAAGCTTATTTTTAAGGACTTAAATAGTTACTAAACACCACAAAAGCTTATAACACTTAAAGTTCACCTACTGAGGATCTAGTAAACCAAAAATTCAGACCAAGATAAGCTTATTTTGTTGCTTAAAAATAAGCTAGAAAAATGGCTCTTCTAGACAAGTATGCACTGAATACTCAGTGTATGCTTATATAGATAGGGAATTTTTGAGCTTAATTTAAAGCTTAAATAAGCTATACTAAGGGCTAAAATATGGAATAAGCAAAGATCACCTAGCAAACTACTAGATTACTGAAAATCAGGCATTGAGTAGAACAATTAAGCACTTATAATGGGTCTAGAAATTTTGTGCAGACCTGCATATGTGGATTCCTTGTGCAGACCTGTGTTTTTGGTTCAAAACAACTCAAATCCAACTGAAATGAGTCCAACTCTTTCAAATACACTAAATGCACTCAAATGATCTCAGAAATACTACAAGAAAGGTCCAAATGAGCTAGAGCTTATCAGGAGCTTATATGACCATCTCAGATCATATGGTTTCACTATCAATCTCAAAACTCCACAAAGCTTTAAAATAACTTATAAACTCCTACAAACAGCTTAAATTACCTATTTTAAGCAATATTAAAGTTGGGCAAATGGTCAATGAACAGTGAATCCTCCATTTTGACCTAGTTTGACTGTTAAGCCAAACAGTCCTTATTGAGGGACTGATTTGGATTTTCAAATGAACAGGCCAATTTTAACCATGATTCTTGTTTATTACTGATTGTCTAACTTATTTTAACTCTAATAAGCAACTTTTAATATGTGATTAAGCACTACAATAAGCTAAACTAGTTATGGCTATTTTGGACTGATTTTAGCTTTTTAAGGGAAAATGAGATATAAGCTTATACTAAGTATCAAACTAGCCTACAATTACTTCAAGTAAAACAGATAAGCAAATAAGATGACAATAAGTTAAAAGAATAAGCTAAGGAACAGTGATAAACTAAAAATAGCAAAAATTAGAAAATTATTACAACTGACTTGCCCTATATAACAGTGGAACTAGATCAGAAACACACCTAGCTTGTTAAAAACAAGCTAGAAAACCCCATAAGCTCTTCTATGAGCAGCTTATCATCCAGAACTGCTTATCTTGAGCTTCTTTGACTTTTTGTTGACTTTTCTTGGATTTCTTGAATGTAACTGATTCTATCTAATATAAGTTTACAAAAAGCTATATTAAGCTTATATAAACTTATATGAACTAAAAATAAACTTATGCAATCACTGATTAGCTTAATACGATTTTACAGTCACACTAGAAATTTGAAAACTTGTAACTTTGATTAATATTTGGAAATTGAACAAAGATAAACATTAAACAGGCTTAAAATAACTTGAATTGATTACTGGAAATTAAAATTGATAACATTAAGCAATAAAAATACAATACGATTTAAGGAAATTAACTACTTGCCATAATAGGCTACATTGTGGACCTATTTATACTAAAACTAAGTGGGATAAGTCCTATCTTCATCTCTGATCATTTCTTGACCTTTGGATCCTCTTGAAATCATCTCAGTCGTTCAATCCATTTTTGGCGCCAAAATGGTGTGAGTGGGATTTTCATCATGGCCTGGTAACTTGTGATGGGGAAGAAGCAATTAATGCTCTTGGCTTGTTAGGTGGAGTGGGATAGGAGGAGGGGGTGGGTGTGTCAGGGATAAGGCGGTGGAAGGTGGTGGTTTCTGGTTTGGCGGTAAATGGTTTTGAGGGAAGGTTTGACCGAAGTCAAACGGTTTGGGTTATCTCAAAAAGAAATAAGGTGGGTCGGGTTATTTGTTGGGATTGGGCTTGGGTTTATGTTTTGGTTGGGCTGGGTTTGGATTTAGTGTGGGTTTAATATTTGGATTTAAGAATTGGCTGGGTTAGTTAAGGTTTAGGATTAGAATTGGATTAGGTTTTAAGTTAAAGGACCATTATTGTAAAATCTGAAAATCCAAGGACCATTTGTGTCATTTTGGTATTTTTGGGGGTTGACTTGACTTTGTCTTTGACTTTTGTCTTCACTTGATCAAATGTACAATTGTTGTCGAGTCGATCCAAAAATATTCGTTTTCGTTCCGTTTTCAATCCTTCAGTACCTGAAACACATAAAACACAAACCAAGGATATCTGCAGTATAATTCAGTGTTTTTTGGTCATTTTAGTGTCTATTATGGGTATAAAATGATGAGTATTTAGACACTCATCAATCCCCCACACTAAGCTATTGCTAGTCCCTAGCAATCCGATCATATAAAGTAATGAAAGGATCAAAAGAATACCAAGCATACCCCGTTTTGATTTCTTTATACAATGCACAAAATTTAAACTTAGAACAAAATATATAACATGCTTGATTTCCAAAAATGGTATCACGGAACAGGATTCACACAAACTGGGTGTCTCCAGGGAATTAAAATCGTCATCCTCTTTTTTATACTCCCAACTAAGCTTAAACTCAATGTGCAAATGCTTTTGTAAAAATGCTAACACTACTTATATCAATAATCTATGTAAGCCGAAACTTAACTTTTCACTCCCGCATATATTCAAGTTTAGGTGACTGTGCTCATTTTCAAAATTTTGACCGCAAAAATCGACATTTATTATGGTTGTTACTTGTTTAGGTCAAATACTAATTTACCGGGAACCTCGAAAATCTAAGGATCGAAAAGGGCCTTTTCCATGTAGCGGCTTTCTTCTCGGCACATCCCAAACCAGTTGGTTTTAGGTGACTAGGCTTTTGACACCTTACAGAGAATAGTACCGGAATCAGCGGAATTTCGATTTCAAAGATTTAAGATATTCCCACTAAGCTAGTATTAAAATACTTAAATAGATAACAACAAACGATCATTTAGAGATTAGAGACTCAAAGATAAGATCACTCCATGTAACGGCTTACTTCTCGGCACATCCCAAACCAGTTGGTTTTAGGTGACCAGGCTTTTGACACCTCACAGAGAATAATACCGGAGCTTTCAGGATCTTTGAAATCAACAATCTACTAAATTACCGTTTAACCTTTATACAAAATTGACGAATCCAAGTTCAAGTTCCGATTTAAATTTAAGAGAAAGCAATTTTCCTACATTTATTCATATAAACAACATATACATCTTTTATTTTTGCAACATCAAAACTTATTGCATTTTGCAATATCATTCCATTTTCTTATTTTTCTTTTTCATTTTTTCATTTTTTTCATCATTTTTTTTTTAATTATTTTTTTAATATATATTTACATATATGTTTTCCCAAAAATTAAAATAAGAAGTTGAACTCGGGCTCTATATCAAAATTGTATAAAAATTCGTTTTGCATAACAACATGATTTTAACGTTCAAACGTTTGAAAACAGCACGCATTTAATCAGATTAGTTATCTTCTGGGAGGAAAAGCCATAGATTACTTATATAAGTTCTTAAAGAGAACCAACTACTCTACGCTTAGCATTTTCATTTGCACAAATCGTAAAACCTTAGTCTAATCGTTAAGGAAGCAGCCAAATCAATACTCTGGCAGAGTCGGGATTCCCTTTGTTCTAACCTAATCAAGACTAAACACTTCTTCTTTTTATTGCAATTTCTTATCTACAAACGAAAAAAATTTTAAAATTTTAGCCAAAACAGGGGTACTAGGGCACTAGAAGGTACATATGTGACAAAATTCGAGAGAATTCCCCCCCACACTTAGAATTGAATATTGCCCTCAATATTCAAAGTACCGGCTATTATGCTGACACTTAGAACGTAAAAAGGTAATACTAATAGCCAAGTGTGTGAAAGAAATCTCTATTTTCACAAAAAGGATTAAAAAGATATCCCTAGATAATCGTTAGCAAAAGGATAGGATATTGGGCGGCTGGATTGAAAACAGGCGCGACAATCATCACAATCCAAGGGAAACCTGAAAATCAGAGCAAACAACACAAAAGAGCACAGCACAGTGGGATTCCCCCACACTTAGTGTCAGAAAAGAGAAAGAAGTCAGAAACATGGGCGTTTACCCATGCAATGCTAATGTTTTTGTTAACCGAGTCACTAGCTTGACTCGACCCCGAATTCATTGGTTCATGGGGAAAGTTTGGAGATCCGGGACAACCATGGGTGGTATGTCCCCTCCAAAGTAATGCTTCAACCTATGACCGTTCACCTTGAAGTTTGGTCCATCGGTTTGAGATAACTCGATGGTGCCATAAGGAAAAACTTTGGCAACGGTGAATGGTCCAGTCCAACGGGTTTTAAGTTTACCCGAGAATATCTTCAATCTAGAGTTAAAAAGAAGGACTCGATCACCGACGTTAAAAACGCGGTTCTTGATTTTTGAGTCATGGAGTTTCTTTGTTTTCTCTTTGTAGATTAAAGAGTTCTCGTAGGCTTGATCACGAAGTTCATTTAATTCATTGAGTTGAACTTTGCGGTGATCACCCGCGGACTTTAGGTCAAAGTTAGCATGTTTTAAGGCCCAATAAGCTTTGTGCTCGAGCTCGATCGGCAGATGGCACGCCTTTCCGTACACGAGCTTGTAAGGAGTACACCCGATGGGTGTTTTGTAAGCTGTACGAAAGGCCCAAAGTGCATCATCTAGTTTATCCGACCAAGATGCACGGTTTTCACCTACGGTCCTTTCCAAGATTCTTTTAATACCACGGTTTGAAACCTCCACTTGTCCACTTGTTTGTGGGTGATACGCGGTAGAAAGACGGTGAGTAATACCGTATTTAAGCATGACTTTTGCAAATTGTTCATTGCAAAAGTGCGTACCGCGATCACTAATGATAGCACGGGGAGTTCCAAACCGAGAAAAGAGTGATTTCAAAAATTTACACACTACTCGGGCGTCGTTGGTGGGGAGAGCTTTCGCTTCGACCCATTTAGACAAATAATCGACAGCCACGAGTATATACTTGTTCCCTCGTGAAGACGGGAACGGGCCCATAAAGTCAATGCCCCAAACGTCAAAGATTTCACAAACTTGAACGACGTTTTGTGGCATTTCATCTTTTTGAGAGATCTTCCTGTGACGTTGATAAGAGTCACAAGATTTGACTAAGTCATGGGCATCACGGTAGATTGTGGGCCAATAGAAACCGGAATCAAACACCTTCTTAGCGGTGTAATTGGCACCATGATGTCCCCCTGTGGGTCCATTGTGGCAAGCCTTAAGAATATCAACGGCTTCTTGGCCGTGAACACACCGCCGGATGACTTGATCCGCACACACTTTAAACAAGTAGGGGTCGTCCCAAAAGTAATGCTTCACATCTTTGAAGAATTTGTTCTTTTGTTGGGACGACATCCCTTTCGCAACAAAGTTCCCCGCATGGTAATTTGCAAAATCGGCAAACCAGGGGGTACTAGAATCACCACGAAAAGATACCACGTTAAGTGTCTCAAGAGGAAATGTTTCATTTATTTCCTTTTTCTCGAGCACACTTTGGTGAGGATTCTCTAATCGGGACAAATGATCAGCAGCAAGGTTCTCCGCTCCCTTTTTATCACGGATGATGATATCAAATTCTTGCAGGAGGAGAACCCATCAGAGCAATCTCGGCTTTGCATCTTGTTTTGCAAAGAGATATTTGAGAGCCGAGTGATCTGTATACACTATGCTTTTTGACAAGATTAAGTATGGCCGAAACTTTTCGAAAGCATACACCACGGCTAATAATTCTTTTTCCGTTGTGGTGTAATGAGCTTGAGCCTCGGTCATAGTTTTGCTAGCATAGTGTATAGGCTGAAAGTGTTTTGTTTTCCGTTGCCCCAAGACCGTACCTATGGCAAAATCACTTGCATCACACATAAGCTCAAAAGGTAGGTCCCAATCAGGGGCAACCAAGATTGGTGCTTCAGTAAGCTTTTTCTTAAGAGTTTGAAAAGCTTCAATGCACTCTTTGGAGAAAATAAACGGAGTTTCCTTTTCAAGGAGACGGGTCATCGGCCGGGCGATTTTTGAAAAATCTTGAATGAATCTACGATAGAAACCGGCATGACCAAGAAAACTCCGAATGCCTTTAACGGTTGTGGGATGAGGTAGCTTAGCAATAACATCAACTTTAGCTCTATCCACCTCAATCCCATTCATTGAAATCTTATGGCCGAGGACAATGCCCTCTTTGACCATGAAATGACTTTTCTCCCAATTTAGACAAAGATTCGTGTCTTCAGACCGCTTAAGCATATTGTCCAAATGGGAGAGACATGTGGTGAAAGAATCCCCAAAGACCGAGAAATCATCCATAAAGACCTCCATAGTCTTTTCGATCATGTCATGAAAAATGGCCATCATACACCTTTGGAACGTGCCCGGAGCATTACATAAGCCAAAAGGCATGCGTCGGTAGGCAAACGTTCCATAAGGGCACGTGAAAGTGGTCTTTTCTTGATCTTGCAGATCAATGGGAATTTGGAAGTAACCCGAGAAACCGTCAAGGAAACAATAGTATTCGTTTCCTGCTAGTCTTTCGAGCATTTGGTCCATGAAGGGTAAAGGAAAGTGGTCTTTACGGGTGGCGTCATTTAACTTTCGGTAGTCAATGCATACACGCCATCCCGTTACCAATCGAGTAGGAATCAACTCGTTTTCATCATTTTCAATAACGGTAATGCCACCCTTTTTAGGTACGCAATGAACGGGGCTCACCCAAGGACTATCCGAGATAGGGTAAATCAATCCGGCATCAAGGAGTTTAAGAACCTCCTTTTTGATAACCTCATGAATTTTGGGATTAACCCTTCTTTGATGTTGAACCGCTGGTTTAAAGTCATCTTCCATTAAAATCTTGTGTGTACAAAACTCCGGGTTAACACCCTTAATGTCGGAAAGTTTCCAAGCGATGGCTCGCTTGTGTGACTTTAAAACCTTTATGAGAGCAGTTTTCTCCTCATTATTTAAATCTTTAGCAATTATGACGGGTAATTTATCGGTACCCTCCAAAAATGCATATTCGAGATGAGGTGGCAAGTCCTTAAGTTCGACCTCCGGAGGATCATCAGAATTTTCAACAGATTTGATTTCCTCATTATGAAGTTCTTTCGGAGGGAGGGATGATGGATCTTCATTAAGTAACTTCTCAATTAGAAGAATGTCTCCCTCCATGTCAAATACACCATCATCAATTCCAGAATAAATTGAATCACACGATAAACAAGCCTCAATCTCTTCCAAGATGAAGTCACCTCCCTCAAACGGAGTGAGAGAGGGGGAAGAGAGAGCAATGGTAGGATCATCTACAGAATCAACAATTTCAACACGATAAACCGATTCCGGAGGTGGGACAAGTGGTGTGCTCTTAGAGCTAGCAGTTTTCACCACTTCCGATGTGATCTCCGATTCTTGTTCATCGTAGTAAAAAACACTCTTAACTTCTGTAGTACAACTTTCAAACCATTTGCTTGAACCTGGGGTAATTTCCCTTGTTTTGAGCTCAGCACGTTTTTGTGAAGGACTCTTAACCGTGAATCTTGAGAGCATCGAATCACTTCTTTTGGAAGCAATTACGAAATCAGATTTTTGATTAACCGTAGCAATGTTGCATTTGGTGGTTAGAGGTTTAGAGTCCTGATTAATGTTAAACGTGACTTCTTCATTATCAACCCGTATGGATAATTCTTCAGCATATACATCGATGATAGCACGACTCGTTCTTAAGAAAGCTCTCCCCATAATGAGTGGAACTCGAGGATCGGCATCAAAGTTTACCACAACGAAATCAGTGGGAAAATGGAACTTTCCCACTTTCACAACGACATCCTCAGCTATTCCCAGCGGATGAGTTACAGTACGGTCCGCTAGCTCGAGTGTCATGAAAGTAGATGTAAGCTTTGGAAGAGATAATTTCTCCCATACTGAGAGTGGCATAAGGTTAATGCTTGCGCCAAGATCGGCCAAGGCTGAGCACTGAACCATCCCCAAGAAATCACATGGGATTAAAAACTTGCTGGGGTCTCCGAGCTTTTCGGGAAGCTTTTTGAGGAGCACCGCCGAGCATTGTTCGTTTAGTGGGGTCTTTGCCATCACAGACAACTTATCCTTGTTGCTTAGCAAACTTTTGAGTGTAGATGCAAATTTGGGCATGAGAATGAGAGCATCTGCGAAGCTTATGTCAAAGTGCAAATCACTGAAGATTTTAAAGAATTTCTCCATTGGTTGATTCGTTTTGTCTTTGAGCTTCTGATCATTAAGCCTCGAAGGATATGGAATTGAAGGCTTAGGATTGGTCTTAGGAACATCGGGTTCCGGAACTGGAGTTTGGACATCTGGAGGTTGGACGTGTGCGGTACTTTGTGGGCTTGAGAAATGCACTTTGTCCGTTGTCACCTCGGCATCTCGATTCACTTCCCCCGGTGGAGGGGGCATAGGAGTCGAGGGTCCATTATGCGTCTTACCACTACGAGTGGTGACGGCTTTCAACTCAGCATTAGGATTAGGAATGGTATTGCTCGGAAGTCGTTCGGAAGAAGAAGAAGATTGGTTCATGTTCATATTCATGAAACTGCCCATCATATTCTTCAACTCATTTGTTTGACGAGACATCGTAGTATCAATTTCCTTTCTCAACTCGACTTTCATATTATTAATTTGAGTCTGCATCGAACGCATGCTGGACTCAGTAATTTTCATGAAATCATTAGTCAAAGGAGCTTGATGAGGTTGTTGATAAACATGTTGATTCGGAGCTTGATAAGGCTGGTTGAAATTGTTACGGTTTTGGTTGAAATTCTGAGAATTGTTGAAATTTTGTCCTTGATTTTGAACAAAGCGATTTTGATTATTTTGATTTGGCACGGGTGGAAAACCAGGTGGTACCATAGCATTTGGTGCTCGGTAATGAGTTTCAGCATGCGGTCGGTTTTGATTGTAGTTTACTGCAGCTACGGAAGCTTGGTAAACAGAAGCATCGGTTGCTTGACAATTGTAATACGCATGCGGGCCACCACAAGTTTCACACACTTTGTTTATGGCTTTGACTTGTTCCGGTTTATGAATCTCACTCTTAATTTCTTTCACTTCCTTCATCATGTAACGAATTGCGTCCGTTAGAGCGGCTAACTCTAATGAGTTACCGGATGAAGAAGCAGGAGTGATAGGAACATTCACTTTGTTTCGAGAAATTGGAACTTTTGATTTATTCTCGCAAATTTCAAGCACATCTTTAGGTCGACGATTCAAGATATTGCCACCGGCGACAACGTTTAGAGAATCTTGATCGTTTCCATTCAACCCATTATAAAACGTATTGATCTGTTGTAACTCCGTGAAATCATGATGCGGGCATTTTCTTAGGAGATCTTTAAATCGGTCCCATGCCTCTCCGAAGTTTTCATCGAAACCTTGACGAAATCCAGAAATTTCATTTTTCAGATTAGTCGTCTTTGAAGGAGGAAAGAAATAATTGACAAATTTCTGTACGAGATCTTCCCAAGTTTCAATGGATCGAGGGGGTTCTTTTTCCAGCCAAATCCGGGCTGCCCCTTCAAGTGAAAACGGAAATAGCATCAATTTGACAACTTTTTGCGGCACATCCTTGTAATTGATTGTAGAGGTCAACTTGTTGAACCAACGGATGTGTGCATATGGATCTTCTCGTTCAAACCCGTGGAATTGGTTTGTAGACACGAGTTGAATCAAATGCGTTTTCAATTCAAAATGATCAGAATCGATTGGTGGTAAAACGATGGCATCTCCGTAACCCTCGGTGGGTGCTTGGAGCATCTCCGCCATTGTTCGATTGTCTGCCATATTATCAATGGGAACAGTACGAATCTCGGGTTCGACTATTCGGGCAGCACGTCTACGATTACGTCTTCTCGAAATATCTACGAGTTCACGTAAAGGACTTGTCGACGTAGAAGAACGAGTGCGCATGCACTAAATAAAATAATTCAATTAAAACTAGATCGAAGCAAAACACAAGGAACTTAAACCATAAATCAACAAGCGTACGGTAGCTCTCTGAAAGAAAAACACACAGAGTGGCGGAGGAGCAAAGGTGGGCAATAAATGCTCCTTAAAAACCCGCTCCTTTCGGTTTGTCAATTTAATGCCAAACCTCCTGAAACCTCCGTTAGAGTTTGTTTATCAATCAAAGGTGAGCCGAATTCGCAAGCGACACAAAGGCAAGTTTTAATCTTTTGTTTGGGAACTTATTATGATAATACTCCAAGTTGAGGAATATTATATTGATTTTGCTTTTATCTTTTTACTTATCAATAAAACGGAAAATATTTTTGGGTTTTTATTTTTATATGATAATATGTATATATAAGAAAAGAAAAATATTTTTGTATTTTATGGGGTTTATGGGAAATAGGAACTTCACAAGGAAGAATCTCAAGTCACTAATCGTTTAAATCTCAACGATATAGTCGCAACACAACCTCCCCGGCAGCGGCGCCAAAATTTGATCCGTGCTAAAGTGTATATATAAATAATATCAGACGGATACGCGTGAATAAAGACAAATCAACCCTTTAGGAAAAAGGCTAACTTGCAAAAACTCATGTTTGTGATATGTGTGATACCAGGTAAGTGATTACCCGGGTCGTGTCCCAACGAGGTGTGAATGGACAACCGTGTAAGGTTTGAAATTAGAGTGACTGATGACTGGGATATGAAATTTTTGTATTTTATTTTAATTCTAATTAAATAATGAAAAACAAATTCTCAAAATAAAATTAAGATTACAGCAGATTATATTAAAAACGCGCTACGGGAATTCTAAAAACGGGATTAAAAAGTGAAATCTCTAAAATTTAATCTTACAAGTACCAAATTATTTTTCCTAAGTTATAAATAATAAAAGAAAATTTTAGAAAAAATATTTATATTTTTCTGAGTTTTATATTTTTTATTATGATTTAAAAACTGTTTTAAAAAGAAAAATGCATAAAAAATATTAATACTATTCTAAAAATTCTGGAAATTTTTGTGAAACTACTTAAGGTTAAAACAAGCCTAGGAAAAATATAAAAGAGGTGCCAGCTTATTGGGATAAGCTGGTAATAAGCTAAATGATTCGGATAGCTTAAAAGGGAAAAGGGGTTAAATATATATGGGTGTAGAGTCTAACTGAAAAAGACCCAAGGGCAGAGTGGTAAGTTGTGTGTGTGGTGAGCTGGGTGGCCAGGGTTCGAATCCCAGCAATGCCTTTTTGCTTTTTATTTTTATTTTTGAAATTTTATTATTGAAACTGATTAAGCACAATGAGATAAGCAAATTTCACAACTAACACTTTTTATGAAAACCTCAAATAAGCTCAGAATGAGCTTATGATTGCTGATCAGTTGGTAAAAAAAAAGATTAAGCCCAAGGCTTTGATCAAAAGGGCTGATAAGCTTGTAAATAAGCTAAATGCAAACTTGAAATAAGCTGAGACATGTATAATAAGCTAAGATGAACATGAACAAGCAACAATAACACAAAAATAAGCACTGAACAAGCTCCAAATAAGCACAAGTCTGCTGATTGCACAGGGCAACTTTTGGATTCTATGGCAACTTCAAGCTTATTTTTAAGGACTTAAATAGTTACTAAACACCACAAAAGCTTATAACACTTAAAGTTCACCTACTGAGGATCTAGTAAACCAAAAATTCAGACCAAGATAAGCTTATTTTGTTGCTTAAAAATAAGCTAGAAAAATGGCTCTTCTAGACAAGTATGCACTGAATACTCAGTGTATGCTTATATAGATAGGGAATTTTTGAGCTTAATTTAAAGCTTAAATAAGCTATACTAAGGGCTAAAATATGGAATAAGCAAAGATCACCTAGCAAACTACTAGATTACTAAAAATCAAGCATTGAGTAGAACAATTAAGCACTTATAATGGGTCTAGAAATTTTGTGCAGACCTGCATATGTGGATTCCTTGTGCAGACCTGTGTTTTTGGTTCAAAACAACTCAAATCCAACTGAAATGAGTCCAACTCTTTCAAATACACTAAATGCACTCAAATGATCTCAGAAATACTACAAGAAAGGTCCAAATGAGCTAGAGCTTATCAGGAGCTTATATGACCATCTCAGATCCTATGGTTTCACTATCAATCTCAAAACTCCACAAAGCTTTAAAATAACTTATAAACTCCTACAAACAGCTTAAATTACCTATTTTAAGCAAGATTAAAGTTGGGCAAATGGTCAATGAACAGTGAATCCTCCATTTTGACCTAGTTTGACTGTTAAGCCAAACAGTCCTTATTGAGGGACTGATTTGGATTTTCAAATGAACAGGCCAATTTTAACCATGATTCTTGTTTATTACTGATTTTCTAACTTATTTTAACTCTAATAAGCAACTTTTAATATGTGATTAAGCACTACAATAAGCTAAACTAGTTATGGCTATTTTGGACTGATTTTAGCTTTTTAAGGGAAAATGAGATATAAGCTTATACTAAGTATCAAACTAGCCTACAATTACTTCAAGTAAAACAGATAAGCAAATAAGATGACAATAAGTTAAAAGAATAAGCTAAGGAACAGTGATAAGCTAAAAATAGCAAAAATTAGAAAATTCTTACAACTGACTTGCCCTATAGAACAGTGGAACTAGATCAGAAATACACCTAGCTTGTTAAAAACAAGCTAGAAAACCCCATAAGCTCTTCCATGAGCAGCTTATCATCCAGAACTGCTTATCTTGAGCTTCTTTGACTTTTTGTTGACTTTTCTTGGATTTCTTGAATGTAACTGATTCTATCTAATATAAGTTTACAAAAAGCCATATTAAGCTTATATAAACTTATATGAACTAAAAATAAACTTATGCAATCACTGATTAGCTTAATACGATTTTACAGTCACACTAGAAATTTGAAAACTTGGAACTTTGATTAATATTTGGAAATTGAACAAAGATAAACATTAAACAGGCTTAAAATAACTTGAATTGATTACTGGAAATTAAAATTGATAACATTAAGCAATAAAAATACAATACGATTTAAGGAAATTAACTACTTGCCATAATAGGCTACATTGTGGTTCTATTTATACTACAACTAAGTGGGATAAGTCCTATCTTCATCTCTGATCATTTCTTGACCTTTGGATCTTCTTGAAATCATCTCAGTCGTTCAATCCATTTTTGGCGCCAAAATGGTATGAGTGGGATTTTCATCATGGCCTGGTAACTTGTGATGGGGAAGAAGCAATTAATGCTTCTTGGCTTGTTAGGTGGAGTGGGATAGGAGGAGGGGGTGGGTGTGTCAGGGATAAGGCGGTGGATGGTGGTGGTTTCTGGTTTGGCGGTAAATGGTTTTGAGGGAAGGTTTGACCGAAGTCAAACGGTTTGGGTTATCTCAAAAAGAAATAAGGTGGGTCGGGTTATTTGTTGGGATTGGGCTTGGGTTTATGTTTTGGTTGGGCTGGGTTTGGATTTAGTGTGGGTTTAATATTTGGATTTAAGAATTGGCTGGGTTAGTTAAGGTTTAGGATTAGAATTGGATTAGGTTTTAAGTTAAAGGACCATTATTGTAAAATCTGAAAATCCAAGGACTAATTATGCCAATTCTGAAAAGTATTTCCAATGACCATTTGTGTCATTTTGGCATTTTTGGGGGTTGACTTGACTTTGTCTTTGACTTTTGTCTTCACTTGATCAAATGTACAATTATTGTCGAGTCGATCCAAAAATATTCGTTTTCGTTCCGTTTTCAATCCTTCAGTACCTGAAACACATAAAACACAAACCAAGGATATCTGCAGTATAATTCAGGTGTTTTTGGTCATTTTAGTGTCTATTATGGGTATAAAATGATGAGTATTTAGACACTCATCAAGGATCATCATCACTATCACTTCCAGATACTCAGTTTTTTGGCCTTCTTTCTAATCTCCTACAACAGGTTTTTCTTTTTATTTTTTATGTTTTAAAGTAATGATCTTTTTACTAATTTATGGTTAATGATGAATTTAATGATCTGGGTATGTTTCAGATTTTCTGTTTTTCTCCTAATTTTGCCACTTTTTGGGATTTTGATGTGCTTTTATGATTTGGGTATTTTGTGTATTTTGATTGTATGTGTGGAACTGTGATTTTGATCTATTATTTGATTAGGCAGTGTTTGGAATCATGGAATTAGAGGTCTGATATCGGAATATGAGTTGGGATCATTCCTGTTGGAAATGGAGTTCCAACACATATGTATGTTGTTGTCTCGATCTCTATAAGTATTTGATTGATGGTAAACGGGTTTTGTTTCGAAATTGTGAGGGATGGGTGGCTAATACTTACTTTTGATCCGATATTTGGCCCTGAAAAATATGTTTTGTGCTCCATTATGGTCATTAAAATTATGCTTTCTGAGTTTTTTTGTTTTCTTCCGTGTTGGTCATAAATAGCAAATGTCATTTCCGAGGTGCAATCAATAACATAATCGCTCGAACATGTTTTAATGGAAGGAGTAACCGGTAAACAGAATCTTCTAACGGTCAATACTTAACAGAAATATACCCCTCATAGCTTGGATGGAACACGTATAGTTTATACTAGTTAGGATTTGAGGAATTACTAAGGATCTCATACTTTAATCCTAGATGGATTAAAGTGTTGAAAGGTTACAATTGGCTCAACCACCTACAAATGTTACTCGTATAATATTAGGCTTTTTAGTTGACTCATGATATATTGAGCTGGCAAACTTGATAGTTGGGTTAACATTTTCGCTTAATTACTAGATTTCAAAATTATTGCAGGTGAGTACTATCTAATTAAATGTGTAGTCTGTGACGTTTGTTGGTTTAAATATTTCGAAAGGTCAAGGTGTTTTACACCATGAGTATCTTAGGTCGGTTTTAGAATATAAAAATGAGATAAAGTAGGCATGCATATTTGATATTTCGACGAATGATTACACTTGGCTTGACTCAATAGGTTTGCTCCTTATGGGTTTCTTTAGACTCTTATACTTCAAACTCAAATTTTTTTTAGAAAGTTCCAATAGATGAATACTGGTGTTAATCATATACATCTATTTATTTAACCTCCTTAAGGTACCAAGCTTAGGCTCACGCTCAGCTTGGTTAGTCAGCCAAGCACAGACTCAAGTTTTGTGCTCACTAGTTCTCATCATCTCACATATATTCCTGACTAAGATTAATGGTTTGTACCTGCATATAAAATGAATGCTGACGGGAATTTTCCTACCATTAGAATGGGAATTAACAGGGCTTTAAGTGGTCACTGATAATATTCATAGAAGGTAGATAGAGAAAGTGTGTCTGAATTGTTAAGAGGTTGAATATTTGTTGCCCATGTGCCATTAGTATTTCATGTTAGGAACTCCTGTTATAATCCTCGTGGTGGTGGCACAATGGACAGGCCGGGCAGGATGGTTAACTGGTCAAATGGTTAATTTGATAATTTCTTAGTTCTGGCCAGCCCAACCCACAAATTTTTTTCCTAAAGATAATTTCAAATATGATTCCAAACACATCACTTTTACAGTAGTTTTCTAATATTTTAAGAAAACAATCAAAGAGGTTTTGTGTATTTCTAATACACTTGGGCGACTTTCAACCTCTTTGACCCGTAACCCAATTCCAGTCTAGCTAACTTTTTATCCATTGGACCCAAATCGACCCTTCTACTTATGTATGGTTCAAAATTGCCACCTCTACATTACTCCAATAATGGAAGAAACACCTGATTTAACAAGAGTTAAATGAAAACAATATAAATATTTTTCGAGTTTTGTAACTTGTGGCTAATATAACATTGAACATTAAACAGTGGATTTTGGGCCTGATAGTAGGCCGAGAGTTTTTTTGCCGACTGGTCCCACTCCACGTGATTCAGTTCTGTTGCAAGTTATAGCCGCTTTTAGTTAACTCCTCGGTTTGTATCGGCTCATTTATGTGTATATTGCTAAATTAACTAGTGCATATGTTAAACATTGTTCAGGTGGAATCTTTAAGTAATCAAGAAGAACTTGAATTGCGTTCCAAAATCCAAGCTCTCGGGTTAGAAGTAACCAAAGTTCCTTCGAAGTCTACACCAGTTCTTGACGAGGTAACTAATTTCAAACTTTGAACTTATTCCTCACCATATTTTAAATAATTTAAAACATTGCTTTTGTTGAATGATCAGCTAGAACTAGCCTCGGAGTTGGATAGGTTATGTGCAAAGCTGGACAATGTGGATGAGATGATATCTTCAGCGATGGCTTCTGATCCACAAGTGAAGGCATTGTTGAGTAGATAAATGGAACCACCATGGATACTAATGAGAGCAAGGAAATAATATATAAAGCTCACCGTCCACGTCCCATGATAAATCTCAGTCCTTCCAAAACAAACAATAATGCAGCAACCAAGACACCCTTTAATCTGATCACTCAAGATCGCAGCAGTAGTATTCGCCAACTAGCAGCACTTCAAGAAGCAGTATAAACTAGAACGAGCAGCATTATCCTAGACCACGAGCAGTAGTAATTTGAAGCTAGCAGCAGAAACTAAGAACTCGAGCAGTATTAAAACTCGAAAGCAGTAGTATCAAATAACGCTAGCAGCAGAAAAATCATATCAAGCAGTAGTATCTATATGAAGCAGCATTAACGAAGGAGACTAGCAGCTTTAAACAATAAAGACATTCATTATACCAGTAAGCTCAGTTGTTAAATGTATAGGTCTACTCCCATAACTGCTCATCCTTTTCAGTTACTACTGCTGAGATTGAAGATGTGGTTAATTGCAAGTTGGTTGGATTTTGTTGTTTATGTAATTGTCTCTTAAGTATAAGACCTGTTTATGATTAGTGTTGTTGTTTTAATTGACCAAGCAAGTTGTAATGGTCAATTTACCATGTTTTTTTTAAGTAATGAAGTATGGATTTTTGTAACAAATTGTTGTTCTCTTGTTAATTTACTTTGATACCAGTTTGGTTTTGATACTCAAATATTATTCATTCTGCATTCAAAAGTTTGACGAATAAAAGTCAAAGTCACCATCCGACAAAAGGTAACCATTATGCAATTGAAACATTGGCTGATAAAAGTCACACTTACAATGAAATGGTCCATTTTTATATGTAATAATTCTGATACAACTATACAATGAATTGGTCCATTTTAAAAAGTTTGACTTGTAAAAGTCAAAGTTACCATATGTCGACTAAATCACCATTCGCATGTACAAAAAGAACCAGTATGTACCAGTTGACTTTTAAAAGTGAAAGTAACCAAATTCATAACAACATAGCATAATAACCAAAATTACTATACATTGGATAACACTTATAGTGTTACAAAAAGAAAATTTGTATGATAACATAGTTTCATATCTTTGGTGCCCTTGGTTTGATCTCAACTGGCTCCCACTGTTTCACAGCTTCCTCCGATTTTTCCTCTTCTGGTATAGCTCCCACTTTAAGGTATGCTTCATGGATTGTTTGTGGGTCTGCACTTTAAAGTTGGGTTTATGGCTCTGCACTTTTAAGTTTTTGATGCTTTGTTCAGCACGTGCCTTTGGACAGCTTGTCTTATCCACCAATGAGCATATGTTGAAAATTTGAACCCCTTTGAAGCATCAAATTTCTCTGCACTTTTCACAAGGCCCCGGATTCCTTCCTGAGACAAGTTGAACGAAATGGGTCAAATTGACTAGACAACTTAAACGGAGTGAAAAGTCTCCCAAAGTGTACTTATGACCTTGTAAACTGTTTTCATATAATCGTTTAGACTACAAAACATAAGGAGAAGATGGATAAATAGTGTTTGTGTGTCAAGCTGAATTATTTTGACCTCGGGCCCAACCTGGCTGACCTAACCAGACCACATGATCAATGTCACCTCAAAATGAGAGTGAAAGTTCTACCTGGACGATATCTTGAAGATGCACCTTTGTACCATAATAACCTCTTGCAACAGAAATAACAAGTCGTATATTGCTCCTGATCATTTTCTCCCTGCATTCTTCACCATAGTGTAAACGTCTCCCTAATTGTATATGATCAATGTGTGCTGCAGCAGCCCATTCTGCAAAAGTGGGCTCCACACCAAAACGTGTTGTGAGCTCCTTATGAACTTCTTGCAATTTCAATAGGTCCTGCGTGTTAATGACAAGGAGTTTACACAAAGTGATTTATGATCATGCAATGTTTCAGATAAAACGAACACATATTACTGCAAGATAGCCAATAAAGAATAATAAACAAAACGGGTACTCTTCTGATCAATGCACGCAGGTCTTAACATATTGATTCAAACGCAGAAAAAGGTTATCCATCTTGGCGGAAGGAAGTCAATATAATGTGCGTTCTGAAAGTGATTATTGCAAATCTCAATAATTATTTTTTTGGGACAAGATGAATATCTTGACCCCCAATATAATCTTTTTTGACACAATTTGCAAACAGATTATTGATACACACATCCCCGTAACAAAATGAAATTACTAAAAGTACAGAATGAAGATAGCCTAAGTAGTACAGGTGGCAATTCCAACCCATTTACTAACAAATGGGTCGTTTGGGGTTATTTCATATTTCTAATGGGTCAAACAGGTAAAGTAAAAAAGATTAGCTCAAACATAGAAGGGACTGGTACAACATTGACATGATACAAGAGGTAAAAGAACATCATACTTGTATCCCTTTGGAAAGTTCTACTTCCTCAGCAGCAGTTAGAAGCTTTGCATTAGTCATTCCTCCCAAGAAAGCCAACACGTCTTTTCACCACGTCTTCTGCTCAAACCTGGTTTCACCGTCACAGTACTAGCGGCAACCCGCCGTCCTGCAGATTTAACTGACACAATACCAGCTTCCGCCTTTTCCGCTGCCCTTATTCTTCTTTCTTTCCTTTCCACTTGACGTTTAGAACGAAAAGAATTATGGCGTCTATTTAGTAACATAATTATATAGATAATGGACATGTTCGACCCACAAATCCTCATATCCATATCAAGAATAACAATAAAACCACCATGTTCAGTAACAATATTTTTCCAATTACCAAAAGAAAAAAAAAGACCCAATAGTCCCACTCTCCACGTCATTTCCCAAACACCCCTTATGCTCCATATTAACTATGCACACATATCCCAAACACCATTTATGAATCAGAACAGCAAAATACCAGTTACAAACACCAATTTCCCCTGAAATACTATAGACTATACTTACTACCTTACTACTAACAATACAATGTAATTTAATGAATTGAGTATCAAAAACATCAAAACAAACACATCCAAATCATTAACAGTCACACTCAATGTTACAGAGCTTATTTATACTCGAATCATAAATCATCTCTTGTGAAAAATGTCAACTGACTTAATCTAGTTGTACAGATTCTATCATAACTGTCTGTACCATATCTGTAAACATACATCATATTATCTCTAAAATTCCTAATTACTAATTCTATTTCTTTATCTTGAACCAGCAATTTCTCACACAAAGGTTCATTAGCACGAACGAATAGCAATAGCAGAACAGACGCAAGCGCCATAAACTACTTACTTACAGAACAAGAATTTCATTACAAATCGTTACAATCTTATTTTACACCTAAGTTATATATTATAATCAACTTTGCTTGAAATGACAACACATCTAAGTATAAGAGAGAAGCAGACCATAATTTATCAGCAAATATAGTTAGTTTGCTGCAAAATTTGGATATGCTAAAACATTGATAGTAAGTCAATAATTAATCACTTCACAAATTAAGCAACAAAACAGCAAAACTATAACATAATTGCAAAGCAAAATGTGAATATTTGTAACCAGAAAGTACCCAACAACACACCAACAAAGAAATAAGTAACATATGGAATTCCCACATATCAGCAGCATCAAAAACTTAAAAGTGCAGAGCCATAAACCCAACCTTAAAGTGCAGACCCACAAACAATCCATGAAGCAATACTTTTACCAAGTATAGAAAGGACATTAGTGCAGACCCACAGATCAGTTAAAATGAAACCTGCACATTCTGCCATATCAACACAAACAACAAACTTCAAGCGCAGACCCACCAACACAACCTTAAATTCCAGACCCACAAATCATTCCATGAAACAATAGTCATAGCATGTACAAATAAGACAGTAGTGCATACCCACAGATGAAAAATGGAATTACACATATGCATATGCAGACCATGTTGCAGACTCTTTGCTGTCACACTTTCTAACTAATATAAGCTGAATATGCTTCACTTAATTATCAGCTTCACCTCGTTCGATCGCTCTTTTTTTTGCATCAACCTTATGAAATAGTAAAACAATAAAAATGAGAATCAAAACCTAAAAGACGCAATGTTGAGTATGAAGCATAAACAAACCTTTTTCTTTGGACATGTAGTCCTGTTATGACCTTTTTTTCCACAATAACCACAAGATTTTTTTTTCATGTCCGAAGAGACCTCGAAACCAGGCTTTACTCTTATTGCAGCTTTTGGGCGACCTTTTGTCTTCACTCGAACTAGGGGATCAGAAACTAATAGAGGTTGTGACATGTTCCTTTTTTTTGAAAGGCGTTGTTGTGACATGTTCTCTTGTTGCGTAGATGGTATATCATCATCAATATTATTGTTTAACTCGACTGTAGTCTTCTTTCTTCTACTTTGTTCTTCCAAAAGACCATTAAGAATCACATCAATTTTATTAATTTCATCGAATGAATCTCGTCCATCTTGTAGTATTTTGTTGAATTTTGCTCGAATGGACCATATAGTTAATAAAGTAACTTCTTTTGTAGCCATATCATTTTTATCTCGCCGTCGAGTTTCAATACCTCCCACCTTATATGTTGCCTTCATAGTCCACCTTGGTATTATGTAATGGTCTGGAATGGTTGTTAAAGACTCTCGTCTCATGATGTAGAGAATATGTTTGCACAAGATTCCAGAAGTCTCAAACCTCGCACACGAACAAGTAACAAAAATATCCGAAGTAACATTGTATTCAACGGTTTTCCAATTTTCCTTATTACCTTTCAAAAACCCGACACGGTATATAACCTTAACACCATTTGTGCTTAATATTTGATGACCACAATCAAAACTAGCCTTCCACTCTTTCTTAAATATATCATAAATATTTCGCGTATAACATGTTGCCGCCATTTCTTCAATCGGATGATTACTATGTAATGTGGGCTTTGAATTCAAAGTTCTAAAATCTTGGTCTTTTTCTGCACTTCTTCGAGAACTCACAGCTTTGTCATACTGGACTACAAACTCATTTACCATGGTCTTAGCGTTGACAAAACCATCAAAAAACGAATGTATACTTTCACTCCTTCCACTCGTTGTCATGCCGGCAAAAAATGTATCCTTGATATATGCTTTTACCCAATGATGACGCAACTTGAACATGTTTCCCAACCAACTATCATCTTCCATGTGATATTTCTCCTTCAACTTCTCCCATCCCGATTCAAATTCTTCAACATATTGGCTTTTAACCCACTAATTGTATGTATCTTCGAAATCATCATATCTAGATCGAAAAGGTTGAAGATGCTCTAAAACATGCCTTTGAATATGCCATGCACAATACCGTTGTTTTGTGTTTGGAAAGACTTTTGAAATTGCTTTACCCATTGCCAAATCTTGGTCTGTAATGAGAGCTACAGGCGGGCACTCATGCATACATTTTAGAAACTGCTCAAATAACCATGTAAACGTTTTTTTCGGTCTCATTTTCCAACAACGCGACTCCTAGTAGAATAGACTGGCCATGGTGGTTCACTCCAACAAATGGTGCAAATGGAAAACTAAACTTATTTGTCCTATAAGTTACATAAAAAACAACAACGTCACCGAATTGGCAATACGATGTTCTTGATCTCCCATCTGCCCAAAACACATTTTGTAGTACGCCATCTTCATTTATGTCCATTGCAAAGTAAAAATCTTTATCCACCTCAGCCTTTTCTTTAAAATGCATGATAATTCCATGACATTCTTTGCCTAAGTTACATTTTCTCTCTTCACTAACAATAGTGGAACATTGAACTCGAGTGAGTTGATCCTCTTCACCACCTCTAAAGGCATTAACTATTTTAGTGATTTCAGAAGGTTTCATCCCTGCTTTTGACAATAATGTTACAACATCTTTGCATTCGTTGGAACGATGAAAGATGCTATGGGACCTTTGCTTCATTACTTTTGATGGAGAATCAAAAGGATGATCGTGTTCATCGCTAAACTTGTCTACAACCCACTCACCTTCACTTGATAATGTTACTTGCATTAGGGCCTTACAACCGGTTCGCGTAATACAACGACGTTTAACATTATCGCGTAACTGTCTCTTATCATTCATATCCTTAAAACCTTCCTTGTTACATGAAAATATTCGTCGATAAACTTCGTTTGTGTCATTGCACCTTTTAAGTTCATGCTTTCGAATACCAAAACCTTTGGATAGACCATATTTGTTGTAAAAATCATATGCATCATCAGAAGTGGCAAAGGTTCTTCCTAGTATAGTATACCTTAAAGATGTGTTGTAAATATGTGTAAGATCTGTTACTTCTTCTTGTATGAGATAACCATTGTTGTCGATATCATCGATTAACGTATGTTCAAATTCATCACTATTTTCATCTATTTAGAACAAAAACTAAGAAAATTAAGACAACTAAAATTATGTTCATCTTATGAATGAAAGCAATAATCCTTACACAAATAAGCTACTTCAAAAATATATCAAAGAGAATAAGATGAACATATCCTGCGTTGATTATGACTCTACAAAGTTGCAACAATCATTCTGATATTTATAAACATCCAAACACCCCTTAATATGAATGACTAGTTATTCATGCTATATTAGTACTTCGTATTAGCAATAGATGGTAACAACTAACAAGGATCATAGTTTTCATATGCTTATAGAGCCTTAACTACAATAAATCCATATGATGTCTTACTATTTTTTTTTTTAACAACAATGTCTTACTACTTGAAGAGACATTTTATCAAACACTTGTTAGGTAATTCACTCAAAACATTTTTATGCATATCAAACATATTTCATAAAAACACATGTCATCTTTAACTAATTTTAGCAACTCAAACTTACTGACATCACTCTAATCACTAAAAAAAACAAACAAAAATTCTCACATTGCCCATAAACAGGACCATAAACATCAGAAGTATAAAAATGAGTAACACCAACACTAAGATCAATTTAATTATTTCTTCATCTGGTTTCACTGGACCATATCCATTGGACATAATTTTCTTAACAATTTTTTTGAGAAAAAGAATGAATTCAACAATGAAGAACATTTTGAATAGTATAATCAAACCTGATATGATTTGCTTTTCGTGATTTGGATCGGTCCTTGAAAAACTCATGGAGTTTGACATGATTTTAGTGACAACATTTTTTGGCGGGAGATTTTGGCGCTGGATGTGGTAAAGATCTGTGAAAAATGATGTGGTGAAGATCTGTAAAAAATGATGTTACATTGGGTTATAAGGTGTAGAGGGTGAAGCAAGAGAAGTTGTGTAATTGACATATTTATAGAAGTCATTTTTTTATAAAAAAAAAAAAGCATGCAAGTCGGTCATCATATTCCCATAAGAATTTTGTATTTAATAACTACACTAACGTGTTATTAGAATTCTTGTTTAAATTTTGTAGGTGATGTGAGGTGTAAATAACCAAATCATAAAGGACCAATTTAAAAAATAATAATAACTAAACTCCCCAACATACGCCTACAATCATCCACACTGTTCATCTTTCGATCTGTAAAACAAAAAAGAAAAAAATAATTCAAAATAAAAATAAAAATTGATTATCATAAATAATCAGTTAAATAAATAAATAAATAAATAGGATTAATATGGGGGTAAACTAACTGATGTCACTTTTTTGGAGTGTAATTCGTCAATTAGCACAAATCGAACAAATGGTGATTTATCATTTTCCCTCTTTTTATTATTATTTTTATTTAATTAATTTTATATAATTATTTACAAATTATTGTTATATGTGTTTAATTTTGTATTTTAGGGTTTCTAATTTTGATGTTGATATAGGTAGTTGTATTTTGTGCAGTGATAGTTGTACGTTGGTAGATATTTATTTGCTGTATGTTATGATGTGTTTTTTAAGCCTTCTGCGGTTGCGTTTACGGTTACGGTTAGGTGAGGTGTAAATAAAACTAACGTGCTGTTGTTTTCGAGTTTGACGTTTATAGAGGACGTAGGTTTATGGAAACTTAGAGTTATGGAAGCGAGAACTAGGTTGAATGTATGCCTGTTAGGGTTTGAATCAGATAGTTGTACATGATGCAGTGATAGTTGTACGTTAGTAGGTTTTTTGTTTGTTTATGTTATGAAGTGAATTGATGTGGTTACGTTTACGGTTGGTTTGATCGGAAAGTGGAGGTGAAATGAGTGTAGAAACGATGTTGTTTTCGAGTTTGTAGAAGGATCAGTGAGAGTTCTGGTTCTGTAGTGGTGGTGCTAGAAGTGAGTTTCATAGAAGTTGTAGGTTTTTTGAAAACTCGTGTTTCTTAAAGTTACGGAAGCGAGAAATTAGATTGAATATATGCCTGTTCCGGTTTAGTTATTAACCAAGTTGCGTTCATGCTTTTAGACCAATCACATAGGATAAGCTTAGTTTTCTTTTCTACAAAAACAGCGTTGTCACTTTTGAAGTTAACAGCAATTTATCCGACACATAAAAGGCTAAATGTGAAATATCAGTTAAGGTTTTGTTGAGTGATTGGGACGTAATAAGTTTAGTCTAAGAGGTTTTTTAAGCCTTCTGTGGTTACGGTTACGGTTACGTTTACGGTGAGGTGAAATGAATGTAAATGAATCTAACTCCATGTTGTTTTCCAGTTTGTGAAAAGTAATAGTTAGTTAATGGATGCCCATAGAAGCCGTAGGTTTGAAAACTCATGTTTCTAAATTATGGAAGCGAGAAATTAAACTTAATATATGCCTGTTCGGGATTAGTTATTAACCAAGTTGTGTTCATGCTTTTAAATCCTTGAACGATCACATAGAATAAGATTAGTTTTCTATCCAATGCCTGGGAGATATGTTTATATGACCGGATGCAACTTTTCGTTGCAGACGTGTAATAAGTAACCAAGTTGTTTACATATACTAATTAGTAATTAGTTTATTATTCTAGTTTATCGGACACTTAAAGGCTAAATGTGGAATATCAGTTAAGGTTTTGTTGAGTGATAGGCACTTGGTAAGTTTAGTCTAGAGGTATTGAGTTTGAATCTCGCACTTGTATATTATCGTGTGCATTTACAAGTTGTATGTTAATGGACGGAAAACAAAAGTTATACCACTTTGGCCTCGGGTGTGGTAGAAGTAGTATTTGACTATATTGTTATTTTGGATTTATTGTGCGTAGGCTACTTCAAAGCAGGTTATAACAAGAGACGAGTGGGAGAAAAAGCTTAATGATGTCAAGATTCGAAAAGAAGACATGAACAAGTTGGTTATGAATTTTCTTGTCACCGAGGGATATGTTGATGCAGCAGAGAAGTTCCGAAAGGAATCTGGCACAGAACGTATCCATTTTGTGTAGTTGATGTGTTGTTATTAGTAATGTTAATGCGCCGATTTGAAATTTTTATATGTTTTCTTATTTGAGTTTCCTTATGGATATATAGCGGAAATAGACCTAGCAACCATTACAGATCGTATGGCTGTTAAAAAGGCTGTACAGGATGGACACGTTGTAGATGCAATTGAAAAAGTTAATGATTTGAATCCCGAGGTTTGTTTTTTCTGCTACTTTGCGACTGTTAGTTTATTACTATTACTGCCTCTGTTCATATAGATTTGTATCTACCGTTATCAAGCTAAACTACGGAGTAATTGTTTTTTTGTTCTCGTCTTTACAAAATATTAAAGGGGTCTCTAATTCTTTCTTGGTCCACTAGGTTCCTTGTCTTCGTGGAAGTTTATTATAGGCATCATACTATTTTCATACTGATCTTAATGGAAAAACTGGTTATGCGGATGTAACTGTGCCATCATCATTAAGGGGCTGTTCGTTGATGCTTATGTTTTGGGCATTGGCTTATAATTCATAAGCAGCTTCTGGCTTATAAATAATAAGCTCATAAGCCTATGCTTAGTGTTTGAGTTAGATTATTATATTCAGTGAGATAAAATGACCAAAAAGTACACAAACATCTAAAATTGTACTAGTAATTGTTATATGAGGCCTCAGGGTATAAGAGTCTTTTGCTGTAAGTTCCCTTACATAAGCCACAATATTTGAGCTTATCAAAACCCCTTGGTATAACATCGTAAGCCTATCCATATAAGCTTACTCAAACACTTGATTGGGCTTATTTTAGTTATATAAGCTAATAAGGTCATACGCCCCCTAAATAAGCTTAAACAAACACTCCCTAAGTTATATTCTACACTCTTGCTTGACAATAATATTAACGTGGCAAATATTTTCATGCAGATTCTAGATACAAACCCCCAGCTATTTTTCCATCTGCAGCAGCAAAGGTTGATAGAATTGATTCGGGAGGGGCAGGTTGCACAGGCTCTGGAATTTGCCCAGGATGAACTCACTCCAAGGGGAGAGGAAAATGTAACTTCTTGTTTTCGTATATATTTTGTCTTTTAAAGTTGTCATAATCATGTCCTATGAAATTTGAAAATTAGTTTCTGATGATTTAAGATAAAATGACCTATTTGTTTGCTGTCATCATCTAAGTTGATAACATCAGTTTTGATTCACTAGATATTTTAGCCTTCTTATATATATTTGATGGCAGAAACACTTTTCTAAACATCATATGCTGTACTCATTTTTTTTCCTTCTAGTTTTACACTTTATATGCCTCGCTAGTAGCCACTCTAGCCACAGCTACTTAATTACTTATTGTGTTTTTACTTGCACAATTCGTACCTTTTGACGTAGTTATCAAAAAGAATTTATCCAATTGAATCAAAAAGAATTTATCCTATTGAATGTTTTCATACCATTCGAAGTTGAAAGTAGCTCACTTGGCATTTATGGTCAAACTAAAACATCCGTCTTCTGGTTTCATAAGTATACATTTTTTAAAGAGCGACTAAATGTGACCAACCATCACATTTTGTCTGAATACATTATTAATGGCACAAAGATTATAGCACTTTGTTTCCGGTTCTTTAAATAGACTCCTACCCTTGCAGCCAAGCTTTCTAGAGGAGTTGGAGAGAACGGTTGCACTGCTGGCCTTTGAAGACGTGAAGAATAGTCCTGTTGGAGACCTTTTAGACTTATCACATCGTTCAAAAGTTGCAAGTGAGGTCAATGCAGCAATCCTTACAAGCCAAAGCCATGAAAAAGGTTAGCTCCTATCCAACTATCCATACATAGTTTGTGAATAAATCGCTTCTGCCATTTGAATTTAAAGTTTACGCTTGCATTTTGTTGGCTCTTAGGATCTGATATGTGTTTCGTGTGTCACACATTAGTAGTTAGCAGTTAGGGATTAGCATTTAAAATTCAAAACTCACTTGGTTGCCATGTTTAGAAGAGTTAGTTGAATGCCACCTTAAGGACACCTTGACTCATATATAAAGATCCACGAGAGATACCTTAGATAGCAAAAGGGCGGGTTTGGAAAAGGTTCGACACTCATAATTGTTTATTGTGGATCAAAACGTGTTGGCATCAACGTTTTCTTTCCATTCTGAGATTTAGAAATAATTGTTACTCGGTATGTTTACAAGGACTACAGAACTGATGTCAGGTGAACAACTAATTTATTTAAAAAGCACTACAGGAGGTTGTGAACTCTTTGAGTTTACTGTGTCTGCGGGTATTTTTAAACCATTTGACCTGCTACCGTATATCTATATGTATATTTAATCTTAACTCGTTTGACATGTTATCAATAAAAAGCAAGAGTCTCTTGATCAAAATTGAGCATTCTCAAATTAATTGGCTCAAAATTTCCACCTTTACAAGATACTGATCAAATTTGCGATACAGGTAGAATTTCTTAAATCTAAAAACATCTACTGTATATTTTCTAGGCGTGTGCATACGTGGCCCGAGAGATCTTCCGAAACCATTGCGACCTCGGATTGTTTGTGTATTGGACTAGGCTTATCCGAGTCTTGATAATGGGTCCATTTTGGCATGCATTTAGTGGGCTTGAGCCACTGATATTCATTTTATACACATACTACTACTATCTTTACATATATCATATTTTTTTTAAAAATATGTATCCAAATCCAAATAACTTTCGCAGCCCGTATGGGTATCGTTTAGCACGTCCAAACGTCCCAAATCAACCGGATATGAATGATCCAAATTTACTTAATAACCCGGCATTGTTTCAATATATCCAACAAATGAACGTTCCATCACCAATGCCGGGTTTCGTACCTTGGAATGCGTCACAAGAGGGATACGGTTTCGCCGGGGTTACTCCTCAAAACACACCGGGTGGACATTTTGGTATAACATTTTTACTCTTTATTTACTTATATATATATATTTTTTTAATTTTTTTTTCTAGATCGTCAACGAGTCATTGAAACTCCACCAATGACGCCAACTTCTCCGGACGTTGAAATCGTCGAAGAAACCCAACCGGATGTCGAAGCCGGGGGATCTATACAACGTAGACAAAAACGACAACACAAACGGAAACCCGCCGACGAACCAAGGACGAAAACCACGGGTATTCCGTGGCAAAAAAAGGAGGAGATGTGCCTATGCAAAGCTTGGTTGGAGGTTACCGAGGACCCGCTAGAAGGTATTACATTTTGAGTTTCTTTTTATTAATTTATATATACATTTACGGATATTTATATACATATATATACACATTTACGTTATATATATACATATGAAATGTTGTTTTATTTTTTGTAGCTAATTATCAAAAGGAGAGAACGTATTGGTACCGAATAACGAAGGTTTTTTTGAAGCTCATGGGTGAGGAGAGCGGATACCGTGACCAGGACGGGGTGAGTGCCAAGTGGAGGAAAATACGCCCACAAATCCAACATTTCAACGAGATCTATACTCGGCTCACAAATGCGAACAACCATCAAAGTGGTGCGAATGACGCCGACGTGGTTAAAAAGGCTCTCGCCGAGTACCAGGGGACTTGGGGAAAAGCTTTTGGGTTTTTGGAGATTTGGGAAAAGTTAAGATTTAGTTCTAAGTTTCATTACGTTACCGATTCATCAGACGCAAGAAAATGTCGGGGAGAACCAACTAAGAAAAGATTGAAAACGTCATCATCCGGCGATTATCAAAGTCAAGGTTCGGATGCTCGTGTGAATTTCGATCTTAACTCATTGGACGAGGATGAGGAGCCGGAGTTTCGGGAACGACCGATTGGAAGAGACACGACTAGGAAATCGAGTGTGGGGGGTTCGTCGGGCAAGGGAAAGGGGAAGTTGGATCATGCTTTGGACGATATTTCGGGTCAATTGAGAGGGTTGGTGAATCTCACGGAAAAAAAATTGGAGTATGAGGATAGAAAGTTGAAGGCAAAGGAAAGTAAAATAAAGCTTGCCGAGTTGAGAGTGTTGACCACTGACTACAGCCATCTTCCGGAACCCGAAAGATCAATCATGGAGAAAGCGAAACAAGAAATTCGCGAAAAACATGGCTATTCGTAGTTTATTAATTTTTAAGTAATATTTATGTTTTAGGATTATTATTTATGTGATATTGTTATTTTTAGGATATAATATGTATTTTTAGTTATTATTTATATAATATGTAAAAAAAATGAAAAAAAAATAAAAAAATCAATCATTGGAAGTGACACGTGTCGCGAGTCGCCCCACCCTCCTGGGTAGCCCCACTTCCCCTTTTTTGTGAGGCTACCCAACTTGCTGACGAGGCGCCACATGTCGCGAGTCGCCCACAAGTTGGGTAGCCTCATTCCCTTCAGTCTAAGTTACTTTATAACTATACAACTTGCACATTTGCCCAAATTTATGTGTAGAAGATTAATGATGGATTGTTTGTTGTGAATGATAAAGAGATTTATGGAAGAATAGATTGGTGTCACGTTTGCTTTCATTACTGGCCGGTTGATATATGCTTATTTGGAAGAAAAAAAAAATATTAATACACGTGGGTCTTTGTGACTAGTTTTAAAATCTTGGCTCTATTTGCAGGACAGGATAATTTGAGAGTGAGATGGAGGATATGAACTTTCACAAAAGGGATAAAAATTTGAAAACAATTTTATAATATAGAAAATGTATGCCTGAAAAGCATGTTATTTCATTTATCGGCAGGAGCTGTGAGTTGTAGCCACAGCTTACAGCTCACAGCTCACCGCTCACAACTTTTTAAAGAAGCATTGGAAAAATGAGTTTTTCTAAAAAAATAGCAAAGCTCACTGCTCTTTTGCCAAACGAACAATAAAAATCAAAAAGCTTATTGTCCACTGCTCATCGCCCCAAAAAGCTCCGCGCCAAACATAGCGATTGCTTCATGGCTTATCATTTTTGTTTCAATTCTATGTTTTTGATTTTATTGTATGTTTTTAATTATTTTATTGAAAACATCTTCAAGCAAGAATTTATGGTTATGTGAAATAATAATTAGGAACAAAGACTAATCTAATCCTCACTTATTTTGCAGTCTCATCATTAAATCTTGACAAAACGTGTTTTAAAAGGCATAATGTGCTTCGTGTTATAATTGCGCGGGATGATCATATGCTTTTAATTGTGAGTTAGCTTTAAAGTTTTGTCATTTGTGGGAATTGCAATAGCATGTAAAGTACAAGGACTAGTTTAGTCATATTGCTAAGTTAGACTTGTAGCTTTGTAATAAATACCCTCCTATGTCAATACTAGGAGGGTTGAGGATTCATTTGTATCAAAGGGGTGTGTGTGTTTTCTCTAGCTTCTCTCTAGAAAAACATACACACCCCGCCAGTCAATAAACCGAAAATTCAAAGTTTAATCTTGTGTTCGTGTTTATCATGTTTCCTCCACCTCCAAACGTGTTTCTTGGTCATAACAATTGGTATCAAGAGCTAACCGGGGGCGAATCGTGGTGTATTTGAGGTAAAATAAGTGATTTTAGGTGTGTTCTTGATCGTTACTGTTCATCAGTAGCAGTTTTGGGTTTGTTTGTGTTCGATTTATGTTAAAAAGAACCCAAATATTGCGTTTTTGTTTCATAAAAACGTGACCCTTTTGGTGTTTATGAAATCGTACACCTTTTGAAGATCAAAGGTTGTGTTTGTTTGGCGTGTATACGACTTGCCTGTTGATATTTCAATAACTTTTCACTCTTATTTTGGTGTGGAAGATCAAATACTTGTGTTTGTTCTTGGGTCATTGATCTAAAATCACTAACAAATTTTGTAAAAGATTTGTTATTGATTATTTTAGTGAAGATAGTGCATTATTGAAGTGTGTAAAAGTATGTAAAAGTTGGCAGAAGCATGGCAGACAAGCATGGTCTAGTTGCTAAAAGTCAAAAAGTTGGTAAAAATGGGTGGGAATCTGCGGTTTATCGCAATTGGAGAAAATTCGGACGTCTTATCGCACTTCAGCTTTTATCGCAATTGGAGACTGCAAGTTCTATCGCAATTGGAGTCAACTCTGATAAGTATCGCAATTGAGAAGTCATCGCAGTTGACTATCGCATTTCACTTATCGCAATTGACACAGATCAGAGTTATCGCAGTTGACTATCGCATTTGACTTATCGCAATTGGCCCCAGACAAAGTTGTCGCAGTTCTGTCCGAGAAATTTCACCAACTGCGATATCGGACGACTCTACAACTGCGATATCGGACAACCTTTGGCAAAAAAAAAAAAAAAAAAGAGTTTTTTGGCGGGAAAATTTGAGTAAAATTTATTTTTCACAGGAGACTTTACGGTCCATTTTTACGCGAGATTCAAATTCTGGTACAAGAGTGAAAATTTTGGCCTAAAATTCAAATTTTTTGGCCAAAATTCGAATTTTTCGGGGAATTTTTGGCGTAAAAATTTCTTAAACTCAAATTTTTCCAGCATCATTATAATGTCATTTTATGGCATATTTCACATCAAAATCACAATTGAAATTGTCGGACGGCACCTTCAAAATCACCACGTATAGCCTAAAAGATCCTGATCAAGATTCACAATCAGATGACAATGGTCAAATTATCAGCTGTGGCTACAAGGATGATGATTCATTATTACTTATTTGAAGTTGAAGTGGAATATCTCGGGTACGTGTACTTAGTATCTTGAAGATATCGGGGTTGGTTGGATGCATGAGTCTTCGAGATCCTTGTTTGGGCACTCATGGGAATAGTGATTAAGTCTTGGGTTATCTAGTTTTCATAGGTCAAGGGGAGGATGGACGAAGACCTAGTTAACTATCACTTAAAGGAGATACGTTGTAGTACTCAGTGTCACACAAAGATGTGGATAATTCAAGAGAGGTTCATATACAGTTAAGGAAGGATGGATGGGTATATGAAACGACCTATATGCTTTAAGGAGTTACGTTGTAGTGCTCAGTATAGGTTCTTAGTCACACTATCGTGCAAGTTTAAGTCACAAGTTTGGGTTATTCTACTTCAGTCTCAAGTTCGTTATAGTGGGTTTTCTCCATCAGTAGTCACTACATGAAGCCGTTGTTTTTGATACAGGAGGTTAGATTGGGTATATCGACATCTTCTCACGAGCTGATATGATTCCTTATAAAGGGCTTCCAGTTTGTATTTCACGTACACATCAGTATGCTGATTCCGATTAATCGCAACCAGCAGGGGAGAGAAATGTACGGGCTGATCTCTCATGGGAAAAATAACTGGGATGCATTTGGTGAGATAAAGATGTTGATACCATATTCCCCCGAACTGCAGGGCACTCAGGGCATTCAAATTATGAGGTTGTCAGTTTGGGGGAGAGCGCTAATTAGGGGAGAGCACACAGGGCACTCTGAATTAAACCCTAATTAGATTTGCTCACTTAGTTCGTCTGCAAGTAAAGAAATGGCGGCTGAGAAGATTATGCAAGCTGAACGAAGTAATGAAGTTTGAAGATCTTTCTCATGTTTTTGTATTGAATTTTACTTGTAGGGAACATTGTAAGCAATTCCCATATGACTTCACTTTGGGGAGAGATTGTTAGCTTTAAAGTTTTGTCATTTGTGGGAATTGCAATAGCATGTAAAGTACAAGGACTAGTTTAGTCATATTGCTAAGTTAGACTTGTAGCTTTGTAATAAATACCCTCCTATGTCAATACTAGGAGGGTTGAGGATTCATTTGTATCAAAGGGGTGTGTGTGTTTTCTCTAGCTTCTCTCTAGAAAAACATACACACCCCGCCAGTCAATAAACCGAAAATTCAAAGTTTAATCTTATGTTCGTGTTTATCATGTTTCCTCCACCTCCAAACGTGTTTCTTGGTCTAATTGCGCGGGATGATAATATGCTTTCAATTCTGAGTTCTCAACCAAAAGCTGGAAGAAAATTGCGGAAAATAGAGAAAACAAGATTGTGAAGTACTTAGAAGTAAACTATCCTCACCATGAATAAATTCCCTTAAATAAGAACATCTTGAGCATTATAAGGAGGGATGCATAGTAGCATGAGTTTAATATATATGTCCAAAAAGGTATGAAAGATGTTTGCATAATGAGAAAAGATATATTGAAGATCATTGTTGACACGAATATAATGAAAAGAGTAAATTGCAAAAATCGTCCGTGGTTTGCCAAAATTGCACGTATCGTCCCTGGTCTTCAATAAGTGCAGGCGGCTTCCCTGGTCTTCATATTAATGATTCGTTTTGGTCCCTAGGTCTAATGCCCGTTAGTCCCTATCAGTTAGTTGCTAAGATTTGAAGCGCATTTCTGTCTTTTTGATTGTGGTCCCAATTGACCCCTTTTCCCCACCCCTTTTATAAGTCGACTTTCTTCTTCCCAAATTAAAAAACCACTTAAAACCCTAATTAAAATACAAATCAAACACAAAGAAGATTCATGGCAAGGGTGACATGTTTTTGTGCTAATGAAGCAGTTATTCGCACTTCTTGTACTAACACAAACCCTGGACGTAGGTTTTGGTCTTGTGCTCAGAATGTAAGTTTACTTAATTGGTTTGTGATTTTATGTTGGAAATGTTGCACTTAATGTATTTTGGTATTGCTTTGTTTTTAGATGCCCAACTGTGGTTTCTTCTTATGGTTTGATCCTCCAATGTGTGCTCGTTCAAGAGCTATCATCCCTGGATTGTTAACTTCAAGGAATCAGCTTCAAGAAAGGTTGAACACAATGGTAATTGAAAACCGTCGAATGAAGATTTGGTTGATATGTAGTTGGTTATTGTTTCTTGTTATGTTTTACATGTAATCATGTATGTGATGTATGAAAGATAAACATAAACAGTAGTTGATCTTAGCACCGTGTAATGGTCAACAATTTTGAGGATTATGTTTAGTTATGTTCATGTGAATGTAACAATATCTTATAATGTAAACAATGTTTTATGAATGTAATTTTGTTACTAGGATATTGGCTTTGAGTACAGTCAAGGTAGAGGAAACTACTTGCATTCATAGATGAAACATTTTGTTACAAGCATACTCGAAACTGGAAAAGCATAAACACAAGATGGACTTGTGTTACAAAGTACTTGCATTCATAGATGCTTATTACATTACTACCATCAAAAGAGTAAGTCTTGCATAGAAAACCTTAAAAGCTACCCCATGGTCTGTTTTCCTTTCCCTTTTGTGTCTGGCATGCTTCTTTTCCCTTTTCCTTTCATTCCTTCCCAAATGTGTTTAGACAGGAAAGTAGCAGTACATGATTTGATTTTTCTAGATTTCAAGCATTTATGTTCTTTATATGTCTTAACCAACCACTTGTTCTTATCCCCCTTTCAAATGTACAAGACCCAAGGACACTGAGGTTTATCCTCTTGTTGTTCCTTTACAATTTTACCCTTTCCTTTTTCCTGCCCCTTTCCTTTTGTATTTCCTCCATTTCCTTTTGTATTTCCCTCATTTTTTCCCCTACTTTCATCAACTTGCACATCTTGATGCTTGAACCCACTCTTGATCAATTTCTTTGTCATTTTAACATTCACTGGCAACATCCCAAAACAATGTGCCCTTACTCTAATTTTATCATTCTTAACTATCATTATGTTTCTCCTAGTCTCCATTGCATGTGCTCTTATCATATCATTTGCTACATCCCTATTTGGTAACTCCTGACCAACATAGAAATTGTTTTTTGAACTTGAGTTACCACTTTGTTTTCTTAATTTTCTAATAGCCTTTCTCCTAGCATTTTCTGCATCATCCTCCACATCACTTTCAAATGAATCAAAATCTAGTACCTCTAAATCATTTTCAGTAACTTCCAAATTAGGTTTCATTGGGTCAACAAACCACCTTCAACTTCAAACATAAACCCATTCATGTTCACTTCTACTTCATCAACTATATGCTCCTCATCAACTATATGCTCCTCATCAACCTTATGCTCCTCAGTCTCACTCTCAGACTCATCAGTATCCTCACTCTGAGCATCATCATTACCCTCACTATTAGACTCATCATTTTCCTCACCCTCAGACTCATCAGTAGCCTCTTTCTCAGACTCATCAGTACCCTCATTCTCACAGTCATCAGTAGCCTCATTCTCACAGTCATCTTTAGGCTCACTCTCACACTCATCATTTTCATTCCCTATAGCATTAGAAGGACCTACTTGTGTTTCTAAATTTGTTGTACCATGCTCAACATACACATACATTGTCTTACGCCGTTTAACATACTTAATCATTTTAGGCATATCACTATCATTGGCCAACTTCCTTAATCCAATATCTAAACTTTTAAGTGGTATCTTGTAGTGATAAAACAACTTCTCTTCACTTCCTAGACACTGGTACATTACTGTGTCTAAGATATCAACCTTACACTCACTACTATCTATTAAATCAACAAATGTTACCTCACCATCAACATATTTCCTGTTTGGCATGTCAGTGAACCTTCCACCATGATGGATCCTCATTGTAAACAAGCTTGGATATTGGTTTGTTTCATCATCAAATAACAATAAATTACTAACAAATAACACAAAACACACATTAAATAATTAACATAAAAAATGAATTAAGGCTTTACCATAAACTGAGGTAGCATCAAAAGCTTGTCCATTACCTCTTATGTGCCAAAACTGGAGTGGTGAACTCATGTTGGTTTTTGCAAATTGTAAGTGGAACGAAAAATAAAAAATGAGGATTTGATTAGGGTATAATATTTAATGGGTTGGAATTGCAAAAGTCAATTTCGGATATAATATTTAACGGGTCAATTGGGACCACAATCAAAAAGACATAAATGCCCTCCAAATCTTATGAACTAACTGATAGGGACTAACGGTCGTTAGTCCTAGGGACCAAAACGAACCATTAATATGAAGACCAGGGAGTCCGCCTGCACTTATTGAAGATAAGGGACGGTTTCTGCTATTTTGGCAAACCACAAGGACGATTTCTGCAATTTACTCTAATGAAAATAATATCTTAAGCACTTTGTTGTTGTTAATGAGATGAGATTCAAAAGACGTGGCACATTTATTTGGAAAAAAGTTATGATACAAAGGCGCTTCAAATTTGAAATTAGGTCGAGAAAACAAAAAGGTTTTAATTAGAGATGAGTAAAGTTTATAAACTTGGGCTTTAAAACATTTTTTTTTGGTCTAGTGGTAAACGAGCCGAGTCTTGTCAAGCTCGAACTCGATTTGATTACTAAAATTAGAGTTCGAAACTTCACTCAAGCTCGGTCGAGCTTTGGATTTCAAGCTCGAGCTCAGCTCGTCATCTGAAACTCGAACTCGAAACTCGACTCGAGCTCGATTATTTCCACATTTAAATCTCGAACTCAATGAAAAATCTGCATATCAAGCTCGACTCGACTCGATTTTATGACATTTACGTAACTACATGTATATAGAAGGGTAAAAGTGTAATATCATTGAAGCTCGATACGAGCTCGAACTCGACTCGAAAGTGTACTCGAGCTCGAGCTCGACTCGTTTATACCGAGTAGTTTACGAGTCGATCTCGGATAACTCGCGAGCTGTCTCATCTCGTTTACGCCCCTAGTCCTACCTCATTTAAAAAAGACCTGGTCATAAATTTTATCGAACTATTTAAAGACGACAGTCCATTTACAAGGCTTCACTCCATTAACCTTTCTAACAATTTGGTTTACGATATCACAATTTTAGACAATGCATATAATTTATCGTCAATTTAAACCCCACACCCTTAGTCATATCCCAATATATAAATACTTTTCTTTTAACTATTTTTTTTTAAGACCGAGCTTTTTTTTTTTTTTTTATTATTATTTTTTTTTCATTATAAGACCGAGCTTAATAGATGGTTGACTGGATCAAAATGAAAAATAGGACCGAATATATTTCGGTCCGGTTCTCGATCAACCATTTTTTTTATATTCGGTGTTCGGTCCGGTCCGACCTTGCTCACAAACGGCCATTATGCTTTGTTTGACCGGGGCAGACGAACCGGACTTGGATAAAAAAATTTAGTCCGGTCCATAATCCGGTTTTTTAAGGGAAATCGGTCTTCGGACCGTACTCCCCATTCTCTTCACTTATTTTTCTTTTAAATATGATTAAGCAACATAAAACTATCATAACACAACACAAAAAGAAAAAACAAAACTAATTTAGCTAAAAGTAAAAATAACCAAATCATAAAAGACCAATTTAAAAAATCATAAAAGAAATAATTTTTCAAGTAAAAACGAGTATAAATATGCATAACTTTCTCAAAGTTAATTTATTTGGGAAATTCGATTCATTTCGTGCGTCTTAGGTTGTGCTGACATAATAAAGGGATAACGCTCACGTTTCTCAAGATATCTCGCGTTTCTCAAGTTCAAATAAGTTCAGGAAAAGTTCAAATACTAAGGTGATGCAAAAATAAATATTTGGCTAGTGAAGAGGGTTTGGGAAATTACCGGATGTTACATGTTGACACTTTTAGCGTGTATTCTCCGGTATAAGGCGATAGCAAACTGTTGGAAGGCGCTTGGCAAGGGGCACGGTCATAGACGACTCTGATAAATAATTGGGACATCTTTATTTATTTTATGGGCCTATTTCCGCACTACTTTTGAATAACGTAAATTTAACACTTTTTGTTAATGAATTTTATTCTAAATGATCGAGGTAAAAACGGTTCTTTGTACTTGTGTTGTGATACCAATTTAGTAGCACCCCAGTGACATGTATGCTTCCGCTGGACATGATTTTGGGGGTGTTACAGTTTGCTTATAGGAATCACAATGCACTACAAGAAAAAGTGTGTTTAGTGACGAAAATTTAGTGACCACTTTGTTTTTGGTCACTATTTAGGCCATTTAGTGACCATATAAGTTTAGTCACTGATTTTTGGTCATTCGTAAATCATTAGTGACGAGCTTGATGGTCATTAATTATTCATGAATCTACATGTGGAATATATTTGATTTATAATACAGATGGGATTATTGGCCACTAATTTAACATGATAATAATAGTTCAATTCATCAAAATGTTAGTTACTCAATTGTGTAAATGTGATTTTAGATACATTTTAAAACATTATATTATGTCAAATATGATTTTTGGAAAATAAGTATAAATAAATGTGAGAAAGCACCGAAAGAATTGGTATAAGATAATTTAACCAAATACTTCAAAAGTCCATCTACTGATAGTCCATCTACTGATGGGCCTATTATTTGTTTTTAAGTCCAATTAATCTTCCGGGTTGACCCGGGTGGTATAAGGCCCCTTCCATTTACTTTTAAAAAATCATAAAGCATCTTCTGATCAAAGCTACCAGCCCGTAATTTTCCCTTTTTCATTTTGAATTAAAAAATGAACTTCTCTCCGGCGATCATCTACCGGCGACGGCGATTATTTAACGTCGAAGGCGATCATATACCGGCGGCGATCATTTACTAGTGATTTCGACTTCTGACGGCGGTCTTCTAACGGCGATGACGATCTTTTAACGGCGACGGTGATCATCCACCGGATACGACATTCCATTCTGTTTCATACTGTTATTGTAGCATTAATTTTAGGCTAATATTAGGGTTTATTTCATTTAAAGGTCTAATTATAACATAATCATAGGGCTGGTTTCTGTGTTATATTGTTTATTTCATCTCTCTTCTTGTAGCTTTAATCTAGACCTATTTTTGTTGATCGATTAGTGATTATTTGATTCAATTATTGATGTGTGTTGTTACTTGTTATGTATCTCCGTTTTAATTTTACAAATGTTAGTTTGTATGTTTCCGTAGTGCTGTTTGCGAATGATTACATGTTAGTGTTCGTGACATGTTGTTTGCATGCACACTGTAAATAACGTCATAATAGAACCGAGAAGCAGAAGCAAACACTAATTAGCTTTTGAGACTTTTGATGACATTTTGAACTTTGCATTATATTCTGAACTTTGTGCAATAAAAAACTCAAGCTGATCTGTATACCTACATGCATACTTGGTTACCTTCTTAAGTATGCTTAATGAACTCTAGGAATCACGATGAGTGCATTGTATTGAGGTCATGAATGTCGATCTATCATAAACATGCAACATATACACTTATAATAGCTAATATGTAGAAACAGGCCTGATAATAGCTAATATGTAGAAACAGGCCTCTATATAAAGAGTAAGTGAATGATCAATTTTTTTTTTTTTTAAATATGTTTCAGTAATATACTTTTTCACCTTCGAATATTATGATACGTCTTTGTAAGTGTTTCTTACTACTTGCTTTCTTTATCCTTTCAGTGCCTACATATTCTTCAGTTCAAATGTCTCAAAAGAATTGGTTACTCAAATCAAAAGGGAGCCAACAATAAAATCTCGCATACGTGGAATGAAAGAGGTTAAAATAATTCATTATCCTTTTTTGGGTATAGTATAAGATTGTATTGTTGTCCTAACTTTTGAGGGGGAATATGCAGATAAACTTGGAGTACTTTGCCATTGATAGCCAGGTATATGAAATTGCTTAGATAAATTGGCTACATTATATAATAATTTTTATTTCAGTAAAAAAGATGTCACTGAAGTAAGTTTTGCACAACATTTATTGAACTTTAAGACATGTTTAGTTCGGAATCAAATGATGAGGCTAAACACAATGCTCCCATCTATACGACGTGTTGCGGTTTTGACTAGTTAATATTATCTTATGCAGTGTTATATCACTGATCATGGGATGGCTTTGGAAGAGCTTTACGGAGACGAGGAAATGAGCCGAAAAGGAGATGAATATCTAACTGAAATGGCCAATCGGATAGCAACTGTTTTTGCTTCAATGTTGGTAAGTAATTCTGTTATATTTACTATTTTACAAATTTTGTAGCTTACAAGATTTTCTTTTTAGGAGTTCCCATCTGTACATTACCGAGCTGCCAAATCACTAGACCCTACCACAATGACAACATTTTGTGATCTGATCCCTACAAAACTTGCGGCTGCTGTTTGGAATAGCCTCATGAAATATAAAACTCTCGCTAACTTCCCACAGACTGAAACATGCGATTTGCTCATCTTGGATAGATCAATAGACCAGGTTTTTATCTTTATACTAGTATGTTTTAGTTTTAATTTGCTTTCTGCAGCCTCATATCCTTAATTTGTTCTCTGATTTAACTTTTGTAGATTGCCCCAATCATTCATGAATGGACATATGATGCCATGTGCCATGATTTGTTAGAAATGGATGGGAATAAATATGTTCACGAGGTTAGTCTACTCTTGTCTACAAGAACTGGACTTGGCGAGATGAGCTGGTAGGGTAATACATTGAAACATATCACTTTCAAATATGGGCCGGGTCAACCTTAACTTTTTTCTGTTAAAAAAAATACTTTTTTGCATTAAATATGATTATAAAAAAGGAATATTCTACTTCTCTGAATTAGATGATTTAGGAAGTTGTATGCATTAATATATTTCAGGGCAATTCTCAAACCGCCGCCATTAGGGTTTCATCTACTTTATGCTCGTAAGCTTAAGCTACTTTATGCTCGTAAGCTTAAGCCTGTTGAAGGTACTATTTTGCGTTTTGAACTTGGGATTCATTGATATATCTGGTGTTAAATTGATGAGCATATGATATTTGTTTCTTTATATCTCAAACGTTACGTCCCTATAGACAGAAACACACGTTTTATTCTTTTTTCTGAACTAAAAAGCACATTCTTGAAGCTAGAGAATGATTTTCAGACCTGACTATTTCATTTGGATTGTGATTGTAGGAGCTCAATGGACAGGGATAGTAACCACAATTGCTATTGAAATGTTGAAATCGGGAATGGTTGAAGCTGTCATTTGTGTTCAGAGGTATTGAAATTTGAAACAAACTTACTATATCAGTTTACAACCTTATAAAAACTGTCTTCATTGTATTATCGTTTGTTATGATAATATGGTGGTATGGAATAAGTTTTGATAGTTCTAAAAAAGTTGTTTGGTTTATATATTTGGGTTTGAATATTGTTTGATAAATATGAAGAAAAAAAGTGGTTAAGTGAAATTAATGGTGGAATAAGGCCCACATGAATGGTTTGGCAAAATCCACAAAGTCTAAGCGGTATGGATTTATGGGTTTCATCTGTAGGGCCCACATGAATGGTTTGGCAAAACCCCTCAACCATATAAACACAAATGGTACCAAACTCATACCATGATTCCCACACCCCTATACCAAACGGACCTTTAGCACTTATTTTTTTTATTTGCACACTCCAGTGTATAAACTGGAGAAGCAATATATAACAAATGTACAATTTTTTATAGCATAATATGGAGTGCGAAAACAAAATAGAAAAATGTGCAAATCATTAGCCATTAATTTCATTTCACCCATTTATCAAAACCATACCTAGTGTTTTGGAGTAATAAACCAAACGCACCCTAAATTAATTAGATTACTGTGGGATGCAATAAATTCCATTGTTATATGTACACATTGGCCATCCCTTTTGTGTATAGTTTTAAAGAGTTTTGATGGGTCAAATTATTGGCTCCAAACCAATAGTAACACTATAATCGCAATAAATTCCATTGTTATATGTACACATTGGCCATCCCTTTTGTGTATAGTTTTAAAGAGTTTTGATGGGTCAAATTATTGGCTCCAAACCAATAGTAACACTATAATCCATTTTACTGGAATTTGAAGCCTTTTATGAATCTATTGGAATTAACATCCCTAGTTCAAACAAAGAAAAAATAAGTTAACAACCTTAAGTGGTCACGCCAACCTCCTGAAAAGGGAGGGTTTTACTTTGTTTGAGTCTGTGTGGCGGTGTGTTCAAATCCCGTGAATTAATCGGCCAAAAGGTCGGAAATCATGGTTACCCAAAAAAAAAAAAAAAAAAAAAAAAAAAAAAGTTAAGTCAAACGTAGTGATGACGTGGCATGCTATTTTGGTACATGTAGGCTTCGCATCTTCCCGAATCAAGCGTGGATCACTAGTCTAGATTAGTAAACGTTTAAAAGTATATTGGTCTTTATTGTGCAAAGTGCTTTACAAGTTGGGTTATGCCGTAATTTGAAACATTGAAACATGTCATCAAACTTGTTATTGTGTCTTTAATGTAGGTTTTATTTAGTAGCCAAGTTTGGGATTTCAATTGTCAAGGGTTGCAGCTGCATGTAATTGATTCATATCATTTGCAAATCAAAGTTTTGGGTTCCAGTTATTTTGATTCAGTGTGGTTCTAGTTATGTGGGTCAATCACCTATTGCATATGGCACTCAAGCTGTGCACACTGGGCTCGAAAAAGTCGGTCGAGCAAAACAGTCGACCGATATTCAAATCGGTCGAGCCCTTTGTGGGCATGAAAAGCAAATATCGGTCTGCAAAAAATGAAACAATCGGTCTAAATATCGACCGACTTTGCACATCACAAAAGTAAAAAAAATCTTACCGTTCGCATATTTAATTTTTTTTTTTTTTTTTTTTTTTTTTTTTTTTTTAACTTAACCATTTTACAACCTTATAAATACCAACGTCAAATACACTTCTAAACACACAATTTCAAACACAATTCAAGCAACTTCTCATCCATATTCACCATGTAAAAAAAAAACCTCCCACATCAAAAGATCAACGATCCCGACTTCCCCAAAATGGCCCGAATTTGAAATGTTTTTATTTTTAATGAATTTTAAATTTGTTATTTAAAATATTTGAATTAAAAAAATAAAAAATAAAATAAAAGTCGGTCACCGACGGTAGCACTTGGTCATGTGTGGTCACCGAAGAGAGAAAACTGATGTGGCAGAGGATGACCTGGTCACGACTGTGCACAGCCTTATTTACAAATTAGTACATCACTAGTCACTTTATTAAGAATAAGGTCTGAAAACTTAGGTTCTACTACCTTGCATTGCAAATCCAGTGCGAGAACAAACTATATTGAGGTAGATTATCATTATGTTACGGAGGGGTTTCTTAAAACAGGATAGGTCAATACCAAAGATCATTTGGCGGATGTGCGTAACATAAATACTACTGTAGTTTAGATCAACAATCTCATCTTCTATCAAGGTTGGGAGTGTCCACTTATCAAATCTTTCAACTTGAGCGGGAATGTATCAGGTAAATGGGGAAAAATGTTAATACTGGAAAACCGGGAGTACAGAGCTATATACAACAGATAAGAAGATAATGGTGGAAAAGTAATTGGACCCCAAACACAATTTCACTGCTTATTCTGTCACTGAAAACCCAATACAAGACACTAATTATACCTAACTTTTACATCTTCTGGTTCGTGTATAGTGTTTAGCAAAAAACTACGGGTTGAAACCTCGAATAGTCCTAGCCTTGAAGTCTACTAGTTACAAAGACAAAAATGCACACCACAAACCCGGAAACAACAATCACACCACCTGCGAGTCTGACCAAATAATCTTTAAGTCCTGTGACAACAGCAATGAGTCCATCTTGTATCTCATTTACGTAGGTGCAACTTGCCTGCCAAATTGGCATCATAATGGCACTGCTTCCAACCCATACAAGTCCAAAACTTATACGAACTGCAAAAAAAATCACATGATGAGTAAGGTTGCATATTAGTAAAAACATACTCAAACTGATAAGTGTGTCAAATGAAATGAGAGTATTAGTTGTTTTACCAAAGTAAATAACGTGAGAAATAGTACGTCCGAGAATTTCTGTGTAGAAAGTGATGCAGGTGCCGGTAACAGAAAGATCGCCCTCGAGATAGGACGGGGATAAACGAATGGTCTGCCGGGTATGAGCGATCAGGTGGTATAGAATGAACAGTACAAACACGTAGATGTACCACAATAACAAACAAACAAAAAAACCAAGTGTCATATTATTTTTATTTTTTTTGCAGAAGAAACAAAACAAAAAACATAATCAAAATTATTTGAATATCATACCATGAGGTAAAGAAAAGGATACTTAAAACATATAGTAAGGATGAATATGTAGTTGATATGAATTAAGATGCAGCTTGTCCAAACCAATACAATGTCTCTACACCACCACAACAATACATACCAAATGAATGGTACAACCAAAATGAATGTGATAATGTATTCTGCCTCTTGTGGTATCACAAGAAAGGAGAGGAAAACGGGAAGTGCAATCATGTTAATCTTGCCTATCAAGTTGAAATCACGAGTCCAAAGGGCAAGAACGTGATGGGAGAACAGGAAGACGCCAGAAGCGAAAAACGAAACAATGTTCCTGCAAAAAAGGGAGATAATTAATGTTCAAAATCACAGTTCTTGTACAAATGAACCTTGGCTATGATATTACACCACTTATAAACCTTCCTGCATTTAGTCATCACAGTTTGACCTTAAAGTAGTCAACTGTTTTCACTGAAAATAACTTAGTTAACTTTAACTTCTAAAATCAATGGTAAAGAAAAAGCTATTGCTCTCGGCAACAAACCACCAACGCAAAGCATGAGCAGAACACCTACAAAGTGTCATCGTTTTCATTATCTCAAAACTCACTAGTTCTACTTTTACCCAACTAGAAACTAAAGAGTCTATACAGTTGAGCTTAAATATATCACTGAGATCTTATAATTTATACGGAGTACTATATTATACACACACATACAAGTATAAATAAACTAGGAACCGTAATATTACATTATATACTAGGTTTCAACAGAGTCAGGCCAAAAAAAAAAAAAGGGGGAGGCTAGGATTTATCCAGGCCAGGCCAGGCCAAAACTGTTTCCGAGTCGAGGCAGCTTTCAACTGGTATTTGAACTAAAAGTTGTCCTCGAGTAACACCAGAAAGGCCTAATCGAGCCTTGCTTTTAGGACTGGGCTTAGGCATTGCCTGATTTCCTATCTCTATAAAAAATGATGTCTCAGTAGTTTAAACTTCTTTAAGCAAATAATATTACAACAATGAGCCGAATCAGAATTTACCAGTGATCAATATGATAGAAGTGGTCTAGGAGAGATCCAATAGTTGCCCCAAAAAGAAGGGAGGCAATAAAGATGCAGATACACCTAAGAAACCAACTCCGTGTATCTATTATCTTGATCCACAACACAAACACAATAAAATTAATCCCAGTGGCCACCCCTTGAAGCTCAAACCTAATGTATACAATCGGCCCAAGCTTGGCAAAGAAGGAAGTGAACAGCAACATCAGATACACCTGTTATTGACATCTTATGTTATTATATACATATAGATATAGTTACAGAAAAAAACAGCACAATAAGGCAACTATAAATTGATAAACCTAGTTATTATTATTTTTTTTTTTTATTTTTTTTTTTTTTCATTAATATTTTTCATAAATATATCATAAGGGGTAAATTACATAAGGATGGTAGGTAGGCGGGCAACAAGCTGCGCCGCCACCCCTTTCTGAATAGAAAATCCCAATCTGCTAAATACAAACCCCCGCCCTTGGGGGGTGGAGAAGTTGCTGTGCACTACTCGCTGAACCCGAGCCAAAAACCGCACCGCCTCCGATGCCAAGGAACCGAACGTGTCGAAGGCCAAGGGAACGAAAACATGCTGATTATCCTCACATGCTTTAGCGTGCTTTTCCACTTTCTTGGATTCAGCTCTCATGACCGCTTGCCCGGCCACAAACCCACTATCCCGAAGCCCAACTAGGGGGGACACCCCGGTAAGATCAACACACGCATGTTTCCCACCTTCCCAACCAAAAACTAAGACGTCTGCTGGGCGCAAGGTGGACCTCCCCTCCGCGGGGTCTGTGAGAAAATTAACTGACGCCTCTTTTCTTGCGGAAATCCCCGCTCTTCTAAGGATGTCTGCCAATGCATCCCGGACAAAATCGTGCCGATATTTAAACCCCGGCAATTCCTTACAATGTAACGCATGTTCCCCATACTTATCAAGGCATGCTTTGCGGCAGACCGGGCAATTTTCATCATTGGGGAAAATGGGTATCATCAGCCGGTATTTAAGGATTGCCCTGTACTCTACTGCCGACATTCGTTGCCCCAAGCCTTCGATAGGTAACACAGTAAGGAAGTCCTGGGCGTGAGGCTTTTGCAGTCATTCCAAGACGGCCTTCTGAAGGGCGGACAGACGAAAATCCTCCTCCAAACTTTGTGCGATTCGGCTATAAAGAACATTCGCCAGAGTTTTCTGTGGCTTCTTGGGGGCGGTGTCCTTATTAAAGAAACCGCCAATATCAAAGTCAGGAAGGGATCGTTGTAAAAGGTCAATAGCACCAGAATAATTCGTGTCAACGTGAGCAACCCCACTGTTACGTAATATGTGGTCTTGCAACCCCCAGGACTGGGATCTGGAAGCCACAAAAGCATAGGCAGCCACGTCCCGGGCTGAGGAGAGGCCTAACCCACCAAGTCGAAGCGGCAAAGTCGCAACCCGCCACTGGAGGTCCCCAAAAAAACGCCCCCCCACAGACAACAATATCTTCTATGGCCTCCCGAAGGCCTTTGTCGAAACAGGAAACAGCATTTTCCACAAAGGGAGGCTGGCAGGTACGCAAACAGAAGAGCAACTTGGCCACACCCATACATGATCTAAGCAATAGAAGCTCGCTTTGGGGATCCCGCAATCTAGGGAGGAGCCCCATGAGGTCAACAGCCCGCGCCGCCCTTTTAGCAGATAGATCACTTATGAAACCGGCGTCGCGGCTAACTCCCCCCCCCCCGAGCAGTTTTTCATGAAAAACCTAGTTGAAAACACAACACAAACCAGCCTACTTATGATACACCAAGTATGAATCTTGTATAAAGAATGAGAGAAAAATTATAAGGAATCAAATCTTAAACCAAATACCAACAAACATATATGACTATTACTAAATCATCACAAACTTAACCAGTATGAAATCTTACAGAAATAACCTATAACAGAAAAAATAAATCATGAGGGTTGTATCTAAACATGGGCTGAACATCGCTGCGGACAAAGTATCTGCTACAGGGGGAATATTAATCTTCAAAAATTTTCAGTATTACCATCAAGCCTTTCAAGTTGTATTTATTGTTCCTGCTTATACCTCTGTTGCGGATAATATATCTACTGTTTTAGTGCAGGGATGATTTTCCCGATTAAAATCGATAAAAGCTAGTTATGAGTACACTAACATGCATAATGTTTATTCACAAACTTAGCTATATATTTTTCAAATCAGCTCAAGCCTACAAAGTCTTGGAACAGAGTTGTGATAAAATAATCTAGTAATTTACAAGTAATATTATCATCCATTAAACTTGAATAGGCAGCATATATATCAGCATGGTAAAGTATAATGATGCAGTCAGTAGTAGCCAACTGAAAGCCTAGTTAAAAACTGAAGTAAAAACAATAAGTTATTACTTGATCACCTTAAAGACGAAAGTCCATTGTACACTTAAGTTTGCAGGTTGAGCATGAACATCAACAACAGCATCAGCTGGAGCATCCATAGAAATGCAGGTTTATTTGTTTTGCTCTGGAATGGTTTTTTGGTTCAAATATACTTATAAAGGTGTTTTCCACAAAAAGTCCATAAAGTAGAATGAGATACAGACAAGAAATGACTAGAATGAGATACAGACACTTATGGTCCTTTGAGTTCATTTTTATCCCTGACCAACAAGAAATGACTAATATGCCCTCATCTTCTCCCTCCATAATTTTCTTTTGAATTAATAATAATATATTTTTTTTGAATAACAATTTAAGAACATAAATGATTTTTCATAAATCAAGGAAAAAAGTTATACTATCTGAAGAACAAGTAAAAAACATACCTGTATAAACCCCCAGTTTCCTTTTTTATTTAAATTAAATAAAAAAACTAAAAATATTTTTTCTGTATTCATCTTGAATCCACTAACACAAACAACACACATACGATTTGGACATGAAACCCAAATTCTAATTGAATATAATAATTTCGGCGATGATTTCAATATAACTATGTTCTTGGATATGTTTCCATCTTCCTAAATTGTTATTTTAAAAAAAAATTATAAATTCAAAGGAGAATTTATTAAGGAGGAGAAAAACGTCATTTCGCGTTGGTTGTGATGAAAATGAACTCAAAATACAATTTTCCAAACTTTAAGGAATAAACGAGCTGGGCAGCCCGCGCGTTGCGGCGGGGTGTTTAGATAATTATTTTTTGTTTTACGGTTTGTGTTTCGGATGTGTGTTTTATGTTTTGTGTAAATAGTTTGCTACCTAGTAACTGTTACAATTGTTGCACGTCAAGGTTAAGATTGCGGCATTCATTTATAGCACTTTGAGCGTCCTGCACATGATCACAGACATTAATGTATAGTGAAAAACATTAGTGATATGTCATGCATCTGTTGAAAATCATTGAAAAGTTTTTAAGAAATTAAAATTTTGTCACGTAAAGGTTCGAAAGCCGTTCTAACTGAAATATTTAGTTCCACACCTGAATGTTCGTAAATTGATGTTTCTAATAAATATTTTGGGGCTTCAATATGAAAAGATACCACGTTTTGTGTGTAACCGACTGATTGAAGTCAATAGCATTCACAATTTCACTATAGAGATAACTTAGTACTTCTAAATATTGGCCAATTTGAGTACTTCTGCTCAAGTTATATTACTACAACTGACTTCTATGTTACCCATAATAATGATGTCAACTTTCCATTGGACCAAGCAATTCATCATTACCTGCAGCCAGTGTAAACTTCTGATTTGGACTCCCAAATTTATATTCAAAAGACCAATGCCACTCCATGGTCCTTCCAACCATTTTCACTGCAAACATAAGGCGTCATTGTCAGAGTTTGGGATGCTCACCATTTCGCAAAAACGATTCAGAAGAATCAACTTCAACACTGCATCAAAAACATACATTATCTGAGTCATGATGAAACTGGCAAAAGCTAGTCGAATTATAGCGTGTTAAGAACAATGAAACTTACTTGGTCGTATACCAAAGATAATCATTATTATCTCTTGTGACATTAACTTGCTCTAGTAGACTCAGATCTTCATTATATGGCTCCTATGTTAATAACTCAGTATTTGTAGGCAGCATTTCCATTTGAGTTGATTGAACTCCGACCTGTGACGGTTCAACAATTATCATACACATGAACAGAAAAAATGTTAATAAAGCCGGATAGTATTAGTAAGAAGTTGTTTTTGTACTTTAGCGGTATTGAAGACAACATTTGTGCAATCTGGAAGGATACTGATAGACCATGGAGAGCTTCTGAATCCAATCTTGAATGTTCAGTTTTCTTTCCACGCATCAGGACTTAGGTGCATTACGTCTTCCCACAACAATTTCCAACAGCATTACTAATTCCACCACGAAGCCCAGTCCCAGTTGGAACCTTTTTATGAACATGTACCTGCCCAAAATTAATGTAGTTAATAACAAAGCATTCACCATATACATCCTGCGCGTGCTTAATTGCAAGCTCATACTTTGATAAACAGTGAAGCTAATAAAAATTTGTCATTCTGTTATTGATTTAACTGCTAAGGATGGGAATTGCTGTAATTTTTACAGTGTTACCCAAAAGAATTTGTCAACCGCACAGAAATAGGCATTTACAGAAGTAATGAAATGGACCTCAAGGTTATTTTCAAAGTTATTTACATTCTAAGTATATCGAACACTTTTATTTTCTCTAATTTACGGTGTCAAGTATTAGTTATGTTTCATTCCATTTTCGAGATACCATATCTTTAGTTACAGTTTCAACCCTGTGAATGCATAATAACTTATAAATCGTAGCCTATTTTTGTCCTTATTTTGTATCAACGTTTGCATATTCTATTCATCCAAAACTTAACCTGGCAGAACTAAATCAACAGAAATAATGTCAATATTAACACCTAATTTACCATGTGTTTTTTGCCTTCTTTATTGAACAGTTTAGTAACCATGATTGCCTATGTAAACTGTTCTAAATAATATGGGATTAATACCACTCCTACACATGCCGCGCACATTCTCTGAAAATGGCCAAATCGACACTTTCCTATTTATGAATGTAGCCTATAACAATAACTTTCATGTGGTACAATGTCCAATTCAACTTAACAGTTAGCAAGTATGTTTGTTTCAGAATTATCTATTGTTCCATGTATTCGCATAACCGAAATAGCATCTACAACAATGCAAATTTTGTTTTATTGAACTGTTTAGGAGATGTTAATAACCATAGATGAGCTTCTAATGGTTTTCATTTCTTGTTGCTGATACTGCTAATTGTTTGTATGAACCAAGGCTAAACGTTGCTGAAAGTTGAGTAAGTCAACAATATTCTCATATGTCCACACATGTTGTATATAGTTTATACTTTATAGCAATGATAACAAAAATGGCGCATAAAATATCTAAACAATTAATTAAGTAAACCGTTTACTTAAGACTTCATTTAAGTGAACAATAATTAAGAAAAATGGCGCATAAAATCCCATTACTGACTTTTCCAACTCTAATAAGTAATCAAATCAACTTTGCCCTTATATGTAAAACATTTTTTTTTGGTACCCCATCACGGGTCAAGACTCTGTACTACATATAGACCAGGTATTGGTGAAATCAAAAAATGAGATAGAAAGACCAATAGATAACAGTTGTACCTGCTTGTGCGCGTGTCCGTCTACAGACCATGTGAAGAAAGTACAGACCATGTGGGCTGATCAATGATATGGCCCGATCCATTATATGGTCAATGAATATTGCAAATCAGTAAAAAATGAGGCTCAGGTGTGTACACATGTAATCGACATTAAACGTATGCCATGGCTGCAACAACAATTTTGGTTCGGTGCCCGCAACTACAATTGTCGTTGCCCTGCCAACGACCACGCGTCGGAAAAATCTTAATGTACACACTTATCATCATCGCCTTAGTAAAGCCATGAAGACCTGTGAAACCGTCAGCAGATCAAACAGCTTGTAAGGACATATAATGATAATCCAATTGAGGAAACAATTAGGCATATAGCAATAATCTGATTCAGAAAACAATTAGAAACAAACCTGTAAACGGCAAACATGCCACAGAAACAAATGATGTTCACGGCGCCAGGGTGAAATACCATTTTAGTAAATCCCATAGTGAAAAAAAGTAATGTTAACACATCACATTATACTCAGAAACCAGTGTTGTCAAAAGCGTGCGCTTCACGCGCTTAAGCGAGAAGCGTGAGCGAAGCGGGCCCCCAACGCTCTAAACAGTAGGCTCAGGCCCACAAGCATTTAAAGCGACATGTGGAGTTTCCAATTTAAACCCTTCGTTCCCTACAGCCTTTTAATGCATGTCAGACGAGATTCCATGTACCAAAAACCCTAATAATTTACTCCTATATATCATCAATATCTCTTCATCAAACTATATCATCAATATCTCTTCATCAAACTATATTCATCATTCAACTTCCAGGTAAAAGTTTTCTTCTAAATATTCTTTATTTAAATGAAATTTTCTTCATCAATATATCATTTCTTTAACTGAAAGTTTCTTCATTATCATTTGTTAGGAACAATGAATCAAGATGGTAATGTTTCTCTACGTCCTAAATCCAATGACCCTGGCTGGAAGTACAACATGTGGGCGTTTAAAGACAACAAGATTGCTGTTCGTTGCAATTATTGTGGCTTTGTCAGCAAAGGAGGAATTTAACTTGGACCACGGTTGGAGAGGCGAGTGGGGCTGGAGAACCCACAAGAAGAACAAGATCTCATCCATCACCATCAAGACCTTCATCTTCAAGACCTACATCTTATGTGAGCCTAATTGATGAAGATAGCGAGGAAGAAGAGGATGACATTTGACGATAGCAAGATCTCATCCATCATCTTCAAGACCTCATCATCTTCAATACCTCATCATCTTCAATACCTACATCTTCAAGACATACATCTTTAGTTGAATGCATTTTATATATTAAACTTTTTGGTTAAATGCATTATTGTTTATGTAAATGGCATTTGGTGTTTTTTTACTTAAGTGCGCTTTTTTTTTTTTCGAGCCCGCGCTTTTTATGCGCTTCTCGCTTAAGCGATATTTTGGGTCTTTGCGCTTTGCAATCGCTTTCGCTTTTGACAACTATGTCAGAAACCACATAATAAACTTTTTTTAAAACAATTTTATTTATATAATCCGTCAATAACCGATTTTACGAAGGCGGAACAACCGCCATGGTTGCGTTAGTGTAAACGCTCTGCCAAGATACGGTTGCTCTCATACCTTGAACAAAATAGCCGATACTTATTTGGGTTGTTGATACCTGAACATTTGCTTCTTTATGACGCTCACATTGATCAGTAGTCTCAAAAAAAGACAAATCCGGCATGGCTGCAAAGCTAATGGTTTGCCCCGCCAGCACATGGACATTCATGCCTTTGATCGAAGCCGTTCAAATTCATCATTGCCTCAAACACCCACCATGGCTGCAACCACAGTGGGATTGTGGCTGCCCCGCCAAGATACGGGCATTCATACCAAAGATATGTCAATGTAAAATAAAACTCCTTCCATTATATACAATATATATATAAAGATGAGTATGGGCAGTAGCCCAAAAAAATCTGCACTATCTACAATAACCAAAGTAGGAATTATGTGCTTTTGTTGCCGCCACATACACACCTATACAAAACACCAATAGAAAAGTTTCAATAAAGTTTCACAACTGCTTATAGGTAAATAGGTCGAAAGTAGAATCTGTAAGAAAGCCTAAGATACTTACCGGTGGTACCTTTGGTCATATAATAGATATCGGTGTATAAGCTTATTTGTCTCACATTATGAAATGGGTTAAATCAAAACTTACCAATATCTCGGTATTGACAGTTACAGTTTGTATATGTATCGCCGTAGCCGTTTTCCAGAAATCTTGTGCAATAAAAGATTAGGCTCAGATCTGTACATGTTGTTCAGGTCATAGAAGTAACCGAATTCCACAACGGCTGCAAAGAGATCCGGTTGCATAGCAGGCATATATGCTTTGCCATCCGGTCATTGCCTTGCCAAGTTAGGATCAGAACATCTCGCTGAAATTACAACAATCATCACAGCCATAAAAACTTTTTTAAAAACAATTTTATTTATATAATCCGTCAATAACCGATTTTACGAAGGCGGAACAACCGCCATGGCTGCGTTAGTGTAAACGCCCTGCCAAGATACGGTTGCTCTCATACCTTGAACAAAATAGCCGATACTTATTTGGGCTGTTGATACCTGAACATTTGCTTCTTTATGATGCTCACTTTGATCAGTAGTCTCAAAAAAAGACACATCTGGCATTGCTGCAAAGATAATGGTTTGCCCCGCCAACACATGGACATTCATGCCTTTGATCGAAGCTGTTCAAATTCATCATTGCCTCAAACACCCACCATGGCTGCAACCACAGTGGGATTGTGGCTGCCCTGCCAAGATATGGGCATTCATACCAAAGATATGTCAATGTAAACTATAGGTTGCAAATATTTCACCCATCATGTTCTAGCAACCAAGTATAGGACTATCTTCATTGCCTATAATAAACACAGAATAAATTCATAAATGCATTGATGGTCACATAGCAACGAACAGGGCAAAAGCAGTGGAAAACCAAGTAAAAATTTCAGGACTAAAACCAATTGTTCGACACAGTTTCTCCACACACTGATCAGATAATAATGCAACAGCTAACTTTTATAATCATCTAAGGAACAAACAAAAATCTACGCAATCACATAACACACCTTACATATATCTGCTTCTTCTTGTAAGCATAAAGATAAAGACAACAAATAAGCGAAACTTCGCAGCTGCAACACCTAATTAGCCCAAAATTTAGTGAGTGAAAAATAAATACCTCAAAAGGGTTTGTTGGAAACACTATCAGCAAACTATCCTGCAAAACAAACCAAAAATTTAAAAACCCTAAATTTCAAAACCATAAAATCAAACACAATTAAACCACCATAAACTCTAATATCCACACTTCAGTTTATTCAAAATTAATAATAATAATAATAATAATAATAATAATAATAATAATAATAATAATAAATGAGATTGAAGGTACCTTTCTTCTTCATAAGGTAATCGAAACCTCCCTTTTCATCCAAGGTGAATTGCAAATGATCCATCTAAGTTGACCTGCGATTTGTGCATTTGTGTTTTAGTTTTGTGGATCCGTGTTTTAATTTTTGGTATGTATTCGTGGTTTGGGTGTGTTTTTGTGTCTGCTGAATCAGGGGATTTGATGAGATGTAGAAGAAAAATGAGATGATGAATTTTCTGGGAGATGAAAGAAAGATACTAATCCACTTCTTAATTACACACAACAGTGCGTGAACAGTCAAAAACAGTACAAATGAACAGTACTAATGACTTTAAAACAAAATTTCAACCACACATTGGTCTACTAATGACCCTCTTAATGACTTTGGGAGATATTTTTGGGGGAACAGTAATTCCCATCTTTAAATAGATCGGATAATTGGATAGGATAATATGCAATTTGACCAAAGCATAAGGAACTTTCCAAAAAAATGTCCAAATATAAAAAACATACCTGTGTTAACTTAACTTTTGATCACGTCCCTTTCCCAAACAACAGTACTTAACTTTTGATCACGTCCTATCACCTCCCATTCCCAAACAACAGTAATTAACTTTTGATCACGTCCCTTTCCCAAACAACAGGCGAATGTCAATAAAAATGTTAGGAACTTTCCTTGTCTTTGGGCTGTCCAAAAATTTTATGTTACTGTACAAAAAAAAAAAAAAAAAAAAAAAAAGGGTCCAAAAAATATCGATAGAAACGTCATCTAAAAAGAACGTACGTCATCGAATCCTTTCCGCCCCGCGCTTTTTTTTTTGGGCTGTTTCGATGGCCCCTTTTTTTTTAAATTTGTTTGGGATATATGCGGTGACATTCTCTGATTACTCACACACACACGCGTTTCCTCGAGTGTGCTCTCGAAGCTTCAACATACATCTACATTTGGTCACGTCTGATAGATCTATCTAAGGGGTTTGAGGGGCTGTTTTGATCATCTGAAATGTTGTGAGTATGGATTTTTATTTTGGTTCTTGATTAGTGTCCTAATAAAGGTATACTTTCTTTTTGGTTGGGTTTGATTACGATGTTATCTTTGTGATGATAAGTTTTGAATGTTGCGTTTGGTTGTGATGAAATGTTTACGGCTTTGTGATGATAAGCTTGTTGGAATATTAGAATCATAAACTATAAACTAATAACCAATTAACATCAAAGTATGCACAGCGGAATAGATCTACAATAACATGTAAATTAATTAACTAAAATTAAATAGAAAGCGTACCTTTTGATTCCTAGCAAGAACAATGAATCACGTGCTTCAAGAACTATATAAACCCTAACTAGGGTTTAAGGATGGATCGATCTAGGTGTGATCGAATAGGGTAAGTCACCACAAGCTAAAGTAAGCTTGTTACTCGTTCTTGTACACACGTAATACTAGCGTTCCAATGGGAAAAGCTAGGCTCAAGATCGCGAAACAAACCAAACACTTTAATGCAAAAACTTGGATCGAAATTCCTAGTGGAATTAAAAAGAGTCGATCGATTTTTAACAAGAGGGAAAGAGGAAGAAGTTTGGCTTGCTTGGAGATTCAAGATTAGGGATTTATGAATACAAGGGTTTGTATTTATAGACCCCTAAATATTTCTCTCCAAGTTAGGGTTGGATTAGTTTCCTAATCCCCTATGGCCGGCCCTCTCTACAAGCCCAAGGGATTTCTAGAATCTTCTTGGCTTGTATTTTCACCCCTAGTCCTTGTAGTTAATATTTAACGACCGTTAACCAAACCCCGTTAAATACTAACGACCGTTAAGTGTTTATTTCGTGAAATGAATAATTAAATATATTTAATTATTCAAACCATTGAAACTCTTACGTATTGTGTGCAATCCCGAAGTTTCGTGTTCGAAACTGGACATACATATATTAATAAAAATCCATAAACTCTAACAGCTCCCACTTGGATATTCATTAATATCATAATGACATGGGCTAGTCTAGCTTAACAGATCCCAATGCCCCCAGATCGAACCGAGTATGGTTTTTCTGGAAAAACCACGTGATGATATAATCATCATACTTATCCTTTTGTTTCTAATACCGCGTTAATATGGATATGGATCCAAGTCATTCCATAATTAACTATTCTGTTTCTCGTTATTTATTGATTGATCAAGATTACCAAAACATCTGAACGTCTTCCAGATAGACTTTGGGTATGGCCATACAAACATCTTGATAACCCTACGAGGGGCCCAACAGTATTATACTTCAAAACATCCAAAAACACTCAGAAATGCATCAAAATACTGAAATTATCCCAGAATTGTGTTTTATATGTTTCAGATGCAAAATGTTTTAAAAGCAAGTGAAAAACGAACAAAGTTTGCATAATTGGCAGTTTCAGTCCCTCAACTTTTAAAAGTTGTCAAATCTAGTCCCTGATCACTAAAAACTTGTACAAATATCATTTTAGGTCCTTTGGGATTCATAAGTTGTTAAAAAAGTCCTTTGAAGTTAAAAATTGCATATTTACAACTTTGGTCCCTCAACTTTGAAAATTGTCAAAAATAGTCCTTGAGTTTAAAAAAAATGGAAAATAAACTTTTGTGATCCTTGTACTATTGACACTTGACACTAATGGTCCCTGGAATATAGTTTTGATGTTTGGCAGGTTTGGTCCCTGGAAATTCAGAAATTACAAGTTTGGTCCCTATGTTTAACATTTAACAAAATCCGGATCTAAACTAAACACTAAACTTATCCCTAAATCCAAACCCAACATTAAACCCAGCCTATAACCCTTATCCCATGTCCAAGCCCAATCAAAACAAGCCCAACTATTTGACTGAGTTAACCACTCAGTCAAATAAAGTCAAACCCGTCATCCCTAAACCACCATTAGCGCCATAACCAGTTACCCATCACCCACAGCTTCCTGAAATACCACCCCCCTCCTCCACTCCACGTTACCTAACACATCCAAACGCAATTAATGCGTCCTCCCCACTCCCACTAACCAAATCAGAGGATTTAGCCAAATTCCATGTTTCCCGCCAAAAAGCAAATTCAACGCTAGAGATGCAATTGACCCAATCCAATGGTGGGAATGAGTTCGGAGGAAGGTGCAAGGAAGATCCCAGATTAGTATAGTATATATAGAAGGCTTTGTAAGCCAAAGTAGATAAGTAGTTAAATTTTAGTTAATCGTATTTTTCAAATTCAGTATTTCTCGATTGTAATTCTCAATTCAGTTTCTAATATAAGTTTGTTTCAAGTTACTTTGTCCCAGTTAAAAGTTATTTGTACTCAAGTTTAAGTTATAATTAAGTTTCTAAAAATGTGGTAATCGTATAAGCTTAAGCTCCTTTAAGTTCATCATAATAAACTCCAAAAACCTATACTATAAGCTGACATAAGCTCATAGTAGCTTAATGTAAGTTTATATAGCACTAATTAGTTCTTGATTTCAAGTTTGAAGAAAGTCAACCAAAAAGTCAACATAAGCTCTAAAAAGCTATTTCTGGGTATAAGCTATTAAGGAAGGGTTTTTATGGTATTTCTAGCTTGTGTGAACAAGCTAGATTGGTTCTGTTCTAATCTTGTGTAGGGTATTCACAATGCAAGAATCACTATCTTGAGGCTTGTTTGGATCGAATAGAAGATGTTTTAGAGAGAGAAATGGGAGCCTTTTATTGAGAGAAAGTAACTTGTGTAATATTAGATTGAAAAGGTCCAACCCTTCCCTTGCAAGGGAAGGGGTATTTATACTTACTACATAATATGCCCCTAGCGGGCTGTGGAGCAAGCTGACAGTGGGTAAAGACCCGACCCACTCCACAATATTAATAATAACTAAACTACTAATAATATTACTAATGATCCTACGAGCTATGATGTGCTACTAAGTACTCGGGGTGACCGAGTCTTCAACTGAATATTTATATTCCTAACAATCTCCCCCTAAGGGAGGTTACCCCGGAAGTAATGTTCTGAATTCTAGCACTTCATCCTTGAATCTTGACTTCATAGCTCGTAGACCTTGATTCTTCAACGTCTAGAATCTTTGTGCCTTTAGCAGTGAACTTGTGATGACTGTTCTTTGTTTTGGATGATCTTTGAGTATTCTTTGAAGTTATCATCCAACATGCGTCTTCAAGTCATCTTGTGGCTTCGTCATCATGAGAAGTTGTGATCTTGGAGCCTTCTTTGAGATCATCAGCCACCGAAAATCTCTGAGCTCATCCATTGTAGTAATGCCTCCATGTGATTTGTTGTGACCGTTGGGCCCGCATGCTCACACTTTTCTGGATCATGATAGCTATCATCAGAGTTGCGGAAGCTGTGTTGAAGGTCTTTTAGCTATCATGATGTCTTTAATAATGAGTTGAAAGTGTGAGCATGGAGTGTGAATTGACATGTCATATACTGGAATCAGGAACCACCATCACCATCTTTATATGTACCTGAAATAAAACAGTTAGCAATAAAGTTGGAGAACGAATATGGCTTTGTCATTCGTTCGGTGTGGTTAGATTAACCTTCGGATCCGTGAGGACCGACCTGTGATCAGGTAGAATTCCCTTTAAAGAGAATTTTCCTTGACAGGAATTTCCAGCTTGTTGTAAAGACTCATTCAATGAACTAACATTGGACTCGTCTTACAAGCATGTTCTCATACCGGAACGTCTCAAAGCAGACAACACGGTTGAGTGAATCAGTGAATTGAATACCCACTGATTGATGAGAAATTGATTAGAAAAATCACTCGCGTGTTACTAGATAAACAATTTTTATGTAACACAACGAGGGTTTTACACATTAAATCACATTTCTGTCATAAATACTTTTGTTTGAAAATTTTCACAATCAATGAGCTCGAAATTCATTTGATGAGCACATTGAAGGGTTTTCCAAAAGCATCCGTCAATCCATTTCCTGGAACAAGTTTGATTCAAATGTGAATCGCCCCATTGTTTCATTCCAGTTGTCACAGGTTTGATCCATGAAGGATCTCACATGTCACCCACCAAGAGCTCGTTTGATGTTGGCTCTAGAAGGATTTCCATCTTCATTGTGATTACTTAAAGTATCACTCGGATGTTCTGGCAATACCACAAGGATAATGCGTAGGACTCTTCATATATATTTTCTTGCTTTTCACGGTGTATGAAACAGCAAGCATATTGGAAATGTGTCCTAATGAGATTAATTGATGATCTCTTGGCTCTAGACTCAATAGTGCATTTTGATTTAGTGATCGGAGGCTGGAGAGGACTGCCACCTTTTCAATATCATCTAACTCGGAGTGAGAGAGACGATAGCAATGTATTGATCTCCGTGACAAGTGAAACAAGAGTCCTTTGAGGGACCTTGAGTGGCTAGGGAGGGTTGTGCAGCGTATCACTGGGTCCATGATACTTTGTCTTCAATGTCAGCAATCAACTAAGTGATTCTGACAGCATATGTATTGACCCGGTTTCTGCCTAAGATGTAAGGAGGGCTTATTTCTTTTCACCCTGTATCTTTACATTTCTTTTTCATTCTTCAACCCCTTCAGTGCTTACCGAGACTTCATAACTAGCACCTTGTTGGGTTAGTTCCAGTGCTAGCTCCATCTCAGTCGGCACTCTTCCCTTATTCACTTTTCTCCTTTTTAATCATTCCTAAGGACTTCTATTCTAATTAGAGGATTGTCCCTGGGAAGATCCCTCCGGTTCTGGCTGGATCATGGGAACAAATACCTAACCTCACCATCCTTATAACTCCAATGCATTAAAATAAGATTGGTCGGTCTTTGGTATTCTTCCACAGTTGCCATCATAAATCATTCGCTCCCCCTCAATATGTGCATCGATATACGAAAAGGTTTAGCACATATGGGAGAGCCTACACTTGAGTTCCAAAAGATCACATTTTTATCAGAATTTCATATTTAAATCACATTCTCTCCCCCGATCAAAAATTTCAAACCATTTGAGATTTGTGATCCCAATTGATTTAAATATGTTTAGAAAATTTGGGAGAAAATGTGGTCAAGTTTAATATATTCTGATTACGAAGCATACAATGCTCCCCCTCAAACCAAGAGAGAGTGTCACTGCTGATGTTGCACAATGTTTAAAAAAGGTGTCCAAATTTGAACAAATAAACTCCCCCTCAATTAATGATCCGTTTTCTATTTAAAGAGCTGTAGTCATTCAATTGAGTGATAAGTATTTGTGAAATTTAAGTCCAGTTACCACCTTGTGAAACACCAAAACTCTCTTGAAGAATCATAGAACTGAAAGAGTTCATGGTGCAAAGAAGACTTCTCTTCTTATACGCGAAATGATGCACTGAACCGTACATCAAATCGGGGAAACATGGATATAAAGTAATCCATGCCCAGGTGAACATCACCCGGTTGGAGGAACAGCTGTCTTTTTGGCGACATGCTTTCCCCATTGTACAACGCGGGTTGCAGTATGAAGTAACTGCAAGCCATTTAGACATGTTTTAACAATCCATTTTAACTTCTGCTCGAGCTTCATTTAAAGACCCGTGCCATTATTGAATGACATTTCTAAGTCCGTAAATGTTATCGATAAACAGAAGACATGCCTAGGTGAAACTATTTTTGGTATTTTCTATTTTTCTGATTTTTTATGGTTTTTCTTGGTTTTAATATTTTTCTATATACAATTTTCTGGTTCTATAATTTTCTATTTACAGTATGTTTTAAGATATGTACAAACTATATTATTCAGTTTAAGACGATGATGAAATGAATACCGAAATGAGGATACGTTCAGTATGTTGTAGAAATCTGTGGTCAATCATCTCTTAAACTTTCACCACCAAAGCTTTCGAGGCTCCTGAACAATCGACGGAACTTGAGCCTTCCCAATGTACAGCTTTGATAGCTTCCCCCCAAACTGACAATCTTCGTACTGAGCAGATTCAAAGCTCTCTTTCAAGCTTACATAAGGTACGCGTACAGCGAAAACCGTAGCAAACCACATTAAGTATTGCTGCTCCCTTTTAAGAATAATCATCGTGATTCTCCGTTCGGGGATCCTCAAATAGATCAGCAACGAATCATCTCACATTTGAATAATTCTTCTCACATTTCTTCCCGCTGAATACTGAAGAAATGCCTACCAAAAGTATCCAGAGACCACTTTCCCCCAAGTAGTTGAAGAGATGCAGCCAGTCTCGATATATGAAGCCCAAAAACCCGAAGTACACACTCAATCCCATTAATGAAGTCGACAATGCATCATCAAGATCAATTAAGACCCGAAAATCCCCTTATCTCCTTTCAGGACATTGCAGATGAGAATTGTTACACCAAATTCAGCTAAGTCCCGAGTGTAAGCAATTTATCCCGTATGTAGTCGACATGATAACACCAAGACAGTACCATAATAGCTACTGAGTACCGGATGTACACATTTCCTTCAGTAGGATACCGACTAACCATAAGAACCATCATACAATTGTGTACCTCTTTTATCATCAGAAACTGGCATTCTCTTCCCACACTTAGTTGGAATGACACACCAGAAAGAATGAGTTAGAACACTGATTTTCTCTGCGGTTATGACATTTGTCTTCCCGGAATGATCTTCAATTGAGAAGAAGTATAAAGCCCATCATGTGTACTCATTGTGCATTCAGATGTATGTCTCCTTCCCCCTTGCTGGTTTTGATACCTCAGAATCAGCAACACATTTTACGAACATATTCTTGAAATCTTGTGAGAAGAAAAACTTAGGCTCAAGTAGATCAAGTGAGAATTAACCGCTGCCGAAACCATCTCTGACTATCTTTATCAACCCTTAAGTAGGCTATTCGAAGTGATAACTGATGGAGCAATCCCGATATACCAACTTTAAACCTGAAGATAGAATTCCTCATTCTTGTGACTTACGCTTGCACTAATGTTGGAAGAACGGTGTAGAGAATTAGTGCTCCAAGCAAATCTCTAAGTACTCAATACCCAACCAAGGTATGAGACATTAACACCTCTTACGATTATCCACAACGTCATCGGCGTGTGACACTGAGTAACTCCTTTAAGTGATAGTTACCCCGACTGCTGGTAACTAGATAACCTAAGTCTTCAACTTAAATCTTAAGCACTAGCAAGTTATCATTGAAGGTCATGCATCCAACCAACCCCGACTTCAAGATAGAGTAAGATCACGCCTTTGAGAAAGTCAACTTCAACCCCAAATATGTAATACCTGTTCAACTCCGTAGTCACCATTTGATGCCTAACAAGTGAGTGAACCAACAACCAAGTGTACATCGAATCACTTGTTCACACTTCTCCCCCTCAAAGATTGCATATGAGGATGCCATCTTTGATTGAACAAGTGGATATGAGGTTGATCCACTGTTCACACTTCTCCCCCTCAAAGATTGCATACGAGGATGCCATCTTTGATTGAACAAGTGCATATGAGGTTGATCCACTGTTCACACTTCTCCCCCTCAAAGACTGCATACGAGGATGCCATCTTTGATTGAACAAGTGCATATGAGGTTGATCCACTGTTCACACTTCTCCCCCTCAAAGATTGCATACGAGGATGCCATTTTTGATTGAGTGAATAAACGTCCAATCGGATGGAAGTAGATCCACTTGATATCTGAATAAGCATGGAGCAAGTATGAAGCCTTTTGATGAGAATAGTCAGAAACATGGAGAGTCGTATGACCACTTCTCAAATCTCAATCACCAAGTAGTTTATTCACCTTTCTCCCCCTCAAAAATTGCATATGACGGTCAACTGCCATTTTTGATAGAGCAGGTGAATAAGAATATACTCCAATGTACGTTTATCTCCTTTGGTGACTGAATGAGCATTTGAAGAACATGAAGCTTGATAAGAATGGTCATAAATAAGAAGATTCCTCTTCTTCCGAAGATAAAGCGCACTCAAGCGTACACCTTTCTTTTCTTTGATGAACGGGGCCTGAAGAGATGTCAGCAGACGCCATAATGTTGACATTGAGACCCGAGGCTTGAACTGTTGTATTCAAACGTCGTAGTCATTGCAGAACGAGGCCTGAACTGATTTGAACAGACGTTATTATGATTCCCCTCATATGTTGCGAGCAGCCTGTGTCCAAATGTCAAAGGACGATCCGTACGACCTGCATTTGAAAACAGACGAAAGAAGAGAATTTGGAGAGCCGGATCCCCAATTAAGGTTGGGTTCCAGTTGGTTAGTGCAAACAATCTTTGGGGCTGCTGAAACCATTGGTGCCTTGGTTTTAACAATAGGGGCAACACTAGTAGATGCAATGGACCTAGTTAAGGGACATTGTGTATCTAAAGGGATAACTCTACCAGTAGGCTTCCATTCCTTAACAGGCACTACTCTAGGAATTGTAATCCTTGTTAAAGGGCAATGTTCCCCTAGTGTGAATGTTCAGCCCGTGGGCTTCCACTGAAAGCCCACATTGGTAAACATTTTCCCTGTGGGTTTCCAAGATTGCTTAATTTGTCTAGCTCTCCAAACTTTCCTAACTGGGGGTTTGTTGGACGACTTCAGAAATTTCTTAACACATTTATCATGATTACACGAAATTATGCATTCATTACATGTTTTGCAAAGCGAATTTGGATTCGAATTATGATTCCTTTTGTTCAAATCTGACTTGTTGTTTCTCATGTGGTCTTCTACTTTCCTTTTAGGAACACTTTTAGCTGGTGAAATCCTAGAATTTTTTATGTTTCTCCTAGGTTTTGACTCGCTAGCTTTAGTGTCACTATTAACTCCTGTAGAAGGACTGATGGGAATCTTAGTCTTTTTCACTTCTAGTTGCTGAACATGTTTTGATGTGTTGGGATCTGAAGTTTCCAAGGATACCTCAAAGGTTACATGCTTGTTTTTAATAGTGGATGATGATGTAACTACCCTATCTCTTAGGTTGTGAGACTTAGGACACGTGCCAATGGCGTATTCTAACTGTTCCTGAATCCTTTTTGTGAGGACGCAGGCATACCCAGTTGCCCTATCGCGTGGCTTTTCTATTCTGATCTCTTCAACAACCTTACGAAGTATATCAAGGCCATCCCTAAGGTGATCGATATATGTTTGATGGGCAAGACTATTATTCCTAAGGGGAAACGGAATAACTCGTGGTACATCAACATCATACTTTTTAATAGCATAAACCTTTGGTGCATCACAGTGACAAGTGGTACTTGGCATTTTTCCTTTCACCTGCGCCTTAAGATTCTCAATTTCATTTGACAAAGAGGTTATCTGATCATTATGATTGTTTCTTGTAACTTTAATGGAATCATATAACTCTTTGTAATGTTGTTTAATCTTAGAATTTTCTTCTCGATAACACTCATTTTCATGATGTAACTTATTTATGGTGTTTTGATATTGAAAATTCTGAGAATCTAAAGGCGAAGGTTTATTGGAACCATACACATCACACTTGTTGGATTTCAATTGGGCAACTTGGGCCCTCAACAGTCGAATCGTGTTTGTGTGAGCTTGAATTTTTTCATCACGTTTGCTTAATTCAAAATATGTATCAAACTCAGGAGCATCCGAGGATGTCTTGACATTTGATATTTTGCATTTTTCTTCTAAGTGTTGATGTTTGAGTTGCAAATTCAGATAATCAACTTCTAGTTTTGAAAAACGTTTAACCATGTTATCATGGTCATCATTTTGAATTTTTTCAAGCAATTTCAAATTCTCCCCCTCAAGCTCAACAACACGATTCTGGGTGACATTTAACGCAATAGCATACTCATTAAATTGACAAGCAGACAATGCAGAATCAGTAGCGGTGTAAAATACATCTTGTGCAATACATTTAGCAATCAAGTTGTCATTAGTGATGAGTATGTTTTTTCTTTCAATCTCTCGACTCTTAAGTTCTATTGCATATTCATTCACCTCATTTTCCATGTCTTTAAACACTACTTCCATTTCTTTTATTTCGGCTTTAAGGGCAGTTTGCAACCCTTCAAAATGTTCTTTAAGTAGTTTAAAGAATGGCATGACCTCAGTTAAGTAACACCTTTTTGCATGTTCAAAACACCTTTCCCCCTCAGTAATGCCAGTGGGTGTGATTCTCTTCTTACATGTTTTATCGAAATCAGCAAACAGTTGCCAAAGCACATATAAGCTAATAAAGGTTTTGCATTCAGTGGGAAGAGACAAAGGCACCAAATTCCTAGGTGTATTGGGAGGATACACCGTTATGGACGCAACTTTTCTAATGAGGGGGGTGTTGGCCTTAAGTTTTTCTACCTTAAGTTTTTCATTATCTTGTTTCCAAAATATCTGTTCATAATAATCATGGTGTTTGATTATTATTCGTCTGGCTATGCACTCGGGATCCCTCATTTTCTCATTCATTCTTTCCTTTGTTCTCTCACTCATCTCCTCCTCCTCTTTAGTGTAGAGAAGCTCAGGCGGGTCATGATTAGGCATAAACATCACATTGGAATCATTTAATGCAGGTTGGGCTATCTTAGCAATCTCATGAATAGCTAATTTAGATCTACCTACATTGTTTTCACTATGCTTGTCACTTAACTTTCTGTGCTTATACATCATTTGAGCAGTCTGTCTGGTTTGGTCTTGTGTGTACAACTTATCTTCAAGCTTATTTTTTAACGTCTTGAGTCAGAGAAATCATTTAAAAGTGTTGATTCTTTTGATTAGTAAGGTTCAGCTTCGTGTTAAATGTATCTACACTTTTGACTTTTCAAAGAACTTCAACTAATTTAGCTAATGTTTCTTCTTCTGTACTCTAGACTCTTTAATAAGTGTACTCATTTTACCTTCTAATTTCTGCTCTCGTTCATTAAGCTCAAACTTAGCACGCTGTTCATACATAGCCACTTGTTCTTTATAGATGTTAAGTCTAGTGATCAAGTTATCATCAGGGACAGGCAATTTGTACTCATGCAGCACATAATCATCATTTAGAACAGAAGATGCACAACTAGGTACAACAGACGCTTCGTTGTGATTCACATATTGTTCATATGGGATAACATCGCTATTTCCCATATTAGCAATATCTGACTCAACAACGTTTGTCTGTTGTACTTTGACGGGAATCTTTTGTTCATGCAACACATTATCATTATTAATGACAGAAGATACCCCATTAGGTTCAGCCGACGCTTCGTTGTGTTTCTCATGTTGCACGTTGTTCCTAGCAGTATCTGACTCAACAACGTTTGTCTGTGGCTGATGAAGCTTGTTTTCTTGAGAATTCGAGCACACAAAGTCTCTATTGGCACCAACATAGTCAAACACGTTTATCTGTCGAACATCTTTGGGAATCTTTTGTTTGTCTATCATGTTGTACAAACTGAGTATCTCTGATATAGCAGAATCTGAAGTATTTGACATGATATTAACGTGCACGGGATTTTACGATTCTATGATTTAAACCGAGAAATAGATTCTTTCGCGGGGTTTTACAAAATCAAGAATAAACCGTGGAATGATGCTTGATAGGTGTTATGATGAAGGTCTGGTAGACTTGTTGATCTGATTGGTATGGTTGTTGCAAGTTATTATGGCAAGATTTTGGTCTGAAAAACTTAAAACCTCAATAACTTCATTTTGGAGCGTTTTCAGGCCTCGAAACTTGGGTTGAATGAATAAATTAATTCAACGTGTCCTTCTCCTCGGTCTCACGGTCGTTTTGACAGGTGTTTCGCTGAAAACGGAGTTACGGTTCAAAAGTTATGGCCGTTTGAAGTTTTGACGTAAAAAATCAACTTTGGATACAAACCGCCTAGACAAACCGCGTATACACAGGAGATACAAACCGCGTTGACACAAACCGCGTATGTGCCAAAGAGACAAACCGAGTTCACACTAGAGATACAAACCGCGTTGACACAAACCGCGTATGCACCTAAGAGACAAACCGAGTTCACACTGGATATACAAACCGCGTTGACACAAACCGCGTATGCGCCTTAGAGACAAACCGAGTTCACACTAGATACACAAACCGCGTAGACACAAACCGCGTATACGCCTTAGGGACAAACCGAGTTCACACTGGAAGTACAAACCGCGTAGACACAAACCGCGTACGCACCGTAGAGACAAACCGCGTTGGCTCAAACTTCCAAACCTGTCACTATCAATGCCGTTTGTCCTTTTGCCTAAACTAGTATAAAGACAAACCGAGTACTCGATGCTACACAAACCGCATTCAAGAATCGTCCAAACAACACAAACCGCATTCAAGAACACTTCCACAAAGAACCCACGAATTGCTCCAAAATCACCACACGGTTCTTGGATCTGTGAATCCAAACACCAAATACCACTCTAATACTAATCTTAAGCAAGAAAGTACAAAGAAAACCAACTTCTAATCACTAAACAAAGTACAAAGATGAAATTTATGCTACTTAAACAAACCGAACCAAAACTTAAAGAAAACTACAAATCTAAACAAATCTAACCAAGAAAAACTTAAAGAACTACACAAATACAATATAGGACAACCTCTAATCACTAAACAAAAACACAAAACAAAGCGTATGCTACTAATCAAACCGAAAAGAAAAATCTTGAAAACTCCAAATCGACCCAAAAGTAAAAACACCTCACAAACTACACAAATTCGTGAATACCAACTCTCATGGACCTAACCATGGCTCTTGATACCAATTGTAGGGTATTCACAATGCAAGAATCACTATCTTGAGGCTTGTTTGGATCGAATAGAAGATGTTTTAGAGAGAGAAATGGGAGCCTTTTATTGAGAGGAAGTAACTTGTGTAATATTAGATTGAAAAGGTCCAACCCTTCCCTTGCAAGGGAAGGGGTATTTATACTTACTACATAATATGCCCCTAGCGGGCTGTGGAGCAAGCTGACAGTGGGTAAAGACCCGACCCACTCCACAATATTAATAATAACTAAACTACTAATAATATTACTAATGATCCTACGAGCTATGATGTGCTACTAAGTACTCGGGGTGACCGAGTCTTCAACTGAATATTTATATTCCTAACATCTTGCTATCCCTATAGCCCTCTATTCAGTTGTAAGCTTTTGAGTTTTTAAGCTTAAAAATCATTATTACTGTACAATTGCTTAAAGCTAGCTTATAATTGTAATTTCAAGTTTCTTATTAGTTTGTAGCTATCTGTTATCAATTACTTCAGTTTATATCAGCTCATAGTTCATTTTATTCAAAGTTCACTTAAAAAGATCAAAATATACATAATATAGGAAACTGCTTATTTCAACTTATTTCCAGTTAATAAATACTAAAAAGAACTTAAATAAGTTAGTTAAATATAGTTTGTAAAGAAAACCTAGCTTAATTACCTGTTTCAGTTGGAAAAACCAAAACAGACCCTCCAAGGGGGTGTTTGGTTCAGTGGTCAATCGGGGTAAAAACCCATAATCACTGTACATTTGCACTTAAGCCAAGTTTGAACAAGCTCATTTAAGCCCTTAGCAGCTCTTTTGAAGTTTCTATTAGCAATATAATTAGTTAGAACCAGTTTGAACCCACTGTGTGAATTTTGGACTGCCAAGAGATCATACAAGCTCAAACAAGCTCAAGGCTTGTTCAGTCCATGCCTTTGGCATTTTTGTGGTTCATTTTGTCCACTTAGTTGATTCCAAAGACCCTAGAACCCCTGCACAAGTTGTGCACAAAAACACAACACAAACAGACACCACTCAGCATACACTGAGCAGTTTAGGTTGCTGATCTAAGCCCCAATTGAACACCAATTAGCATGTTATTGATAGGGCTTTTAGGATTTTTAGACACCCAGTAGTGCTACCTAAGTTTTGCCCCCATTAGGTTGTGTTTCTATAGCTTATTGAGTGCTTAATCTAGTCTGCAAATCTGCCACTTTTCTACATTTTCTGTCTTAAATTCCACATCAGCCAAGTGCTCATTTGCTTAATCCTTTGTGCTTATTTGTATTATTCAGTTGTTTTAAGCTTATAATTGTGTATTAAGTCTGTCCTAATCATTTGGTTGAGTTTAGTGCTTATTTGCTTATATTTGGGCTTATTCCAAACTGCTTATCTGCCCATTTCTGCTTATTTGGCTTATTAAACTTTTCATTTTATTTTTCATAGCTTTCTAATAATATTTTAGATTTACTCAGAAAATTTCATAATTTTCTGAATAGTTTTGATATTTTTAATCATTTTAATTAGTTTAAAATAGTATTTAAATCATAATAAATAGAAAAATAATCAGAAAAATATAAACAATTTTCATAATTTTCTTTTGTCATTTTTAATCTAGGAAAAATATAAAAATATTTTTAGACCTTAAGAAAATCAAAAATAGAAATAAAGTGATAGCTTCTATTTAATAGAATTTATCTTTTTAAATTTTAATTAAGTAATTTTCATTTTTATAATTTTCTTAGTTTCTAATTACTTATTAATATTTTTAGAAAAAGTTTTATAATTTTCTTTGTTCATTTAGTATTTTTTATAAATTTAAATAGTTTAATAAGTAATTAAATAATAAATAATTAATAATAATTAAATAAAAAGTGTTAAAAAATTATAATTTAAGTTTTTAAATAAGTTTTAAGTAATTTTACATTTTTAGGTTTTAAATTTTATATATTTCAGTTTTAGTCCCATTTTAGATTTTCCGTTGCGCGTTTTTAAGTTAATTAACTCGCGTTTAATTTTATTGTGCATATCTGTTTTAAATTGTTATTTAGAATTATTAGAAAAGCAAAATCAAAAATATCATATCATCAATCACTTTAATCCTAGCTTTTCACAGTTTTCCATTCACATCTCGTTGGGAAACGATCCGGGTGATCACTTGCCTGGTTTCACACACTACACACGAGCATTCATTCTGAGGCTGTTTGCCTTTTATTATTTATTACGGTTGACCATTCACAAGTGGTTGACTTGTGTGATAGAGAAATAAAAGATAGCCGGTTCGGACTGAATCAAATTTTGGCGCCGCTGCCGGGGAGGTGTGCTGCGACTATTGTGAAGAATTTTAGCGATTAGTGATTCGAGATCCTTCTATCAGAAGTTCCTATTTCCCGAAAACAATATAAAATACAAAAATATTTTTCTTTTCTTTTATATATATATTATTATTATAATTATCATATAAATTAAAAAACCCAAAAACATTTTCCGTTTTCTTTAATAAATAAACAATAAAAATTAACTATCGAGAACCAAGACTGAGTACTACCTAACTGGGGGTACGGCCATAATAAGTTCCCAAACCAAAGAATTAAAACTTTTCCTTTGTATCACTTGCGAATATCGGCTCACCTTTGATTGATAAACAAACTCTAACGGAGGTTCTAGGATAGTCTGACATTAAATTGTCGGACTGAAAGAAGCGGGTTTTTAAGGAGCGTAATTGCCCACCTTTGCTTCTCCGCCACTTTGTGCGTTTATCTTTTAAAGAGCTACCGTACGCTTGTTGATTGTTGGTTAAGTTTACTTGTGTTTTCTTTCGATCTTGATTTTAATTGAAAATTTTTGCTAAGTGCATGCGCACTCGTTCTTCTAGGTCATCAAGCCCTCTTCGTGAGCTTGGAAAAATACCTCGAAGACGTCGTAGACGTTCTGCTCCGTCAGTCGTACCCGAGTTACGTACTGAACCCATTACCACCATCATCATGGCAGAAGACCGCCCTATGAATGAGCTTCTCCAAGCTCCCACCACTGGGTACGGAGATGCCATTGTTGTTCTAGCCATCGTGGCTGAGAATTTTGAGCTTAAGACTGGGTTGATAAACCTGGTAACCCAGCGGCAATTATATGGTTTTGAAAGGGACGATCCTCAAGATCACATTAGATGGTTCAATAAAATCACATCTACTATCAAATGCAAAAGTGTCCCTGAGGAATCAATAAAACTTCTTCTTTTCCCGTTTTCCATCAATGGGGCAGCCCGGATTTGGCTTGACAAACAACCCCCTCGATCGATAACAACATGGGAAGATTTGGTTCAGAAATTCGTAAATGAATTCTTTCCTCCTTCTAAAACCACGCATCTTAAAAACGAAATCATGAAATTCACTCAAAGGTTTGATGAACCATTTGGAGAAGCATGGGATCGCTTCAAAGAATTGCTCCGCAAATGTCCTCATCACGGTTTCACCGATTTGATGCAGATGGACACTTTCTACAGTGGGTTAAACCCATCTGACCAAGATTCTCTCAATGCCTCAGCTGGAGGTAATTTTCTGAGCAAATCCACTAAGGAAGCCATTGCTCTCATTGAAAATAAGTCTAAGGTCCGCACTACACGAAACAGGACATATAATTCCCAGGCTAGTGCTGGTCCTTCCACTTCATCTCCCGTGAGTCAGTCCAGTACTGATACTCAGCTTGCTGAACTCACGAAGGTTATTCAAGCTTTGGTTTCCTCCACACAAAAGAAAGAGTCCGCTCCGCAAGCTTCTTACACTGCTGAGGTTAAAAAAATAGAAGTTTGTGTTACTTGTGGTGGTCCTCACGCTTACTATAATTGTACTGCCACCGATGGCAATACATTTGATGTCAATGCTATAGCCGGAACATCCAATCAAGGAGGTAATCAATACCGTCCTCAAGTGGACCCTAACCACCGTGCTAGCAATCAATTCGGGCCACCCGGATTTCCTCCTCCCAACAATCCAAATAGGAGTAATCCTAATCAACAGAGAGGGCAGAACATGCAAAATCAATTTAATGCCCCAAACAATCAATACCCACCCCAGAGGGGTAATCAAGGGTATTCAGCTCCTAATCATCAAGGACCTCTCCCAAACGAACTTGATAACTACATCAAGTTTAATGAGAACAAAATGAAGGCAATACAAAATAAGATATCTGGATTACGTCTTGTTTATCTCGATGAAATGGGCGGAGTAGCTATCCCCATGCCAAAAATATTTACGATGTTCAGTAGCTTTTCCATGGCTTCCCTTGCATTACCGGGTATGAGTGGTTTTGTTGCAGAAGTTATAGTCTTTTTAGGAATAATTACCAGCCAAAAATATCTTTTAATGCCCAAAATTGCCATCACTTTTGTAATGGCAATTGGAATGATATTAACTCCTATTTATTTATTATCTATGTTACGCCAGATGTTCTATGGATACAAGTTATTTAATACTCCAAACTCTTATGTTTTTGATTCTGGACCGCGCGAGTTATTTGTTTCCATCTCCATTTTTCTACCTGTAATAGGTATTGGTATGTATCCCGATTTTGTTCTTTCACTATCAGTTTTCAAACTTCAATATACAAGCAAAGAACTGAGCTTAAGAATGAGCTTTCTAATAAAATTGATCATTCTCAAAGCGAAGTTAAGAATATGCTTACCAGTCTCATGAACCATATCAATCCACCTTCTACCTCGGGAGGTCTCCCTGGTAATACCATTCCAAACCCAAAGGGTGAACTGAAAGCTGTCACCACACGCAGTGGTAAGGCTTATGATGGACCCACTATTTCTACTACCACTTCTTCTCCTCTCCCCAAGGTAGTGGAAAGTGAACCTGAGGTGACTGAGGACAAGGAACTTCCTATTAATAACGGAGGTGCCGACAATGTCCTACCTCAAGTTGTCCAAAAACCAAAACCCAAACCAGGAGTTGTTTTTGAAATCCCTGTTGAAAACCCTAAATCCAAACCTTCTATTCCTTATCCATCACGTTTACATGAGCAAAAGCTCCGCGAAAAAGCCAGTCAACAAATGGAAAAGTTTTTCAAAATTTTCCAGGAATTACATTTTGATATAAGCTTTGCGGATGCTATCATTCTGATGCCCAAATTCGCATCCACAATCAAACACTTGTTAAGCAACAAGGAAAAACTGTTTGAAATGGCAAAGACTCCATTAAATGAGAACTGCTCTGCAGTTATCTTGAAAAAGCTTCCGGTGAAGCTTGGAGATCCTGGAAGATTTTTACTACCTTGTGTCTTTCCAGGAATGGTTGAATGCTATGCCTTGGCCGATCTTGGTGCAAGCATTAACCTGATGCCTTATTCTGTCTGGGAAAAACTTTCTCTTCCTGCACTCACTACTACCTGCATGACTCTTGAGCTTGCAGATCGTACCACATCTCTTCCTCGCGGCATTGCTGAGGATGTATTTGTGAAAGTGGGAAAGTTCCATTTTCCGGCTGACTTTGTGGTTGTCGATTTCGATGCTGATCCCAGGGTTCCTCTCATTCTTGGAAGAGGATTCCTAAAAACAGGACGTGCTCTCATTGATGTATTTGAGCATGAAATCACATTACGTGTGGATAACGAAGCTGTCACTTTTAACCTCGATCAAACTTCGAGGTACTCTTCAAATAATGATCCTGAATCGGTTAACCGAATCGATGTCATTGATATTGTTTCAGAGGAGTACTCTCAAGAGTTTCTTGGTTATTCTCATAATTCTGTAAGTGGGGATACCGCCACATCTTCTCTACCTATCAGTTCCGACTCTTCCCCTTCTCTCACTCCGTTTGAGGGAAGCAATTTCAATTTGGAAGAGATCGAGGCTTATCTCGAGTGTGATTCATTTCTGGAAGGAATTGATGACGCTGAGATTGATCTGGAGGGAGATATTCTTCTTCTTGAGACATTGTTAAATCAGGACAATTCTCCTCCACTCCCTCCCGTTGAGCTTCATAATGAGGAAATCAAATCGGTTGAGAAAAACGATGAATTTCCTGAGGTCGAACTCAAAGACTTGCCACCTCATCTGGAGTACGCATTTTTGGAGGGTGACGATAAATTACCCGTCATTATTGCTAAAGACTTAAGTGATAAGGAAAAGACTGCTCTAATAAAGGTCTTGAAGTCACACAAGCAAGCAATTGCTTGGAAACTCTCCGACATAAAGGGTCTCGACCCTGAATTTTGTACTCACAAAATATTAATGGAGGATGACTTTAAACCAGCAGTCCAACACCAGCGAAGGGTAAATCCCAGAATCCACGATGTTATCAAACAGGAGGTTATCAAACTTCTTGATGCAGGATTGATTTACCCCATCTCTGATAGTCCTTGGGTTAGTCCCATCCACTGCGTTCCAAAAAAGGGTGGCATAACTGTTGTCACAAATGAGGAGAATGAGTTGATTCCGACTCGATTGGTTACTGGGTGGCGTGTTTGCATTGACTATCGTAAGTTAAATGATGCCACCCGAAAAGACCATTTTCCTCTGCCCTTCATGGATCAGATGCTTGAGAGATTAGCGGGAAATGAGTACTATTGTTTCCTTGATGGTTTCTCAGGTTACTTTCAAATCCCCATTGATCCACAAGATCAAGAAAAGACCACATTTACATGCCCCTATGGAACCTTTGCTTATAAACGTATGCCTTTCGGCTTATGCAATGCTCCAGGCACGTTCCAAAGGTGCATGATGTCCATATTTTCCGACATGATCGGGAAAACGATGGAGGTCTTTATGGATGACTTCTCAGTCATTGGGGATTCATTCGAAACATGTCTCTCCCATTTAGAAAACATGTTGAAACGGTGTGAAGACACCAATCTTTGTCTAAATTGGGAGAAGAGTCACTTTATGGTCAAAGAGGGCATTGTCCTCGGCCATAAGATATCAAAGAACGGGATTGAGGTTGACAGATCTAAAGTTGATGTCATTGGTAAATTACCTCATCCCACTACCGTCAAAGGTATTAGGAGTTTTTTGGGTCATGCCGGTTTCTATCGCAGATTCATACAAGATTTTTCTAAAATCGCCCGGCCTATGACTCATCTTCTTGAAAAGGATGCTCCTTTTATCTTCTCACCCGAGTGCATCGAAGCTTTTGAAACATTAAAGAAAAAGCTTACTGAAGCACCCATTCTGGTTGCCCCCGACTGGGATTTTCCCTTTGAACTCATGTGCGATGCAAGCGATTTTGCTATCGGTGCAGTCTTGGGGCAACGAAAAGCCAAACATTTTCAGCCTATCCACTACGCAAGTAAAACCATGACTGAAGCTCAAACTCATTACACCACTACAGAAAAAGAATTGTTGGCTGTGGTGTATGCCTTTGAGAAATTTCGGCCATATTTAATCTTGACAAAATGTGTAGTGTATACGGATCACTCGGCTCTCAAATATCTCTTTGCAAAACAAGATGCAAAGCCGAGATTACTCCGTTGGGTTCTCCTCCTGCAAGAATTTGATATCACCATACGTGATAAAAAAGGAGCTGAGAACCTAGCTGCTGATCATCTGTCCCGATTAGAGAACCCACACCAAGATATTTTCGAGAAAAAGGAAATAAATGAAACATTTCCTCTTGAGACACTCAGTGCAGTTGCTTTTCGTGGAGATTCTACTACCCCATGGTTTGCCGACTTCGCAAATTACCATGCGGGTAACTTCATAGTGAAAGGGATGTCGACCCAACAGAAGAATAAATTCTTCAAGGATGTTAAACATTATTTTTGGGACGACCCCTACTTATTCAAAATCTGTGCGGATCAAGTCATCCGGCGGTGTGTTTATGGACAGGAAGCTATTGACATTCTCAAAGCTTGCCATGCTGGACCCACTGGGGGCCATCATAGTCCAAACTACACCGCCAAAAAGGTGTTTGATTCTGGGTTTTATTGGCCCACAATCTATAAGGATGCCCAAGATCTCATCAAAACTTGTGAACCTTGTCAGCGTCACGGTAATATTTCACAACGAAATGAAATGCCACAAAATGCTATTCAAGTTTGTGAAATCTTTGATGTCTGGGGTATTGACTTTATGGGGCCATTTCCATCATCTCGAGGAAACAAATATATTCTCGTGGCTGTTGACTACTTGTCAAAATGGGTTGAAGCAAAAGCTTTACCCACTAATGATGCCCGAGTAGTTGTAAAATTCCTAAAGGCTCTGTTTGCCCGTTTTGGAACTCCACGTGCTATAATCAGTGATCGTGGTACGCATTTTTGCAATGACAAATTTGATAAAGTCATGCAAAAGTATGGTGTAACTCACCGTCTTTCTACTGCGTATCACCCACAAACAAGTGGACAAGTAGAAGTTTCAAATCGGGGTATTAAAAGAATTCTGGAAAGGACTGTAGGAGAAAATCGTGCATCCTGGTCGGATAAGTTGGATGATGCATTATGGGCCTTCCGTACAGCTTACAAAACACCCATCGGGTGTACGCCTTACAAACTTGTGTACGGAAAGGCATGTCATCTACCGATCGAATTAGAGCACAAAGCCTACTGGGCCTTGAAACATGCTAACTTTGACCTTCAAACTGCGGGTGATCACCGTAAAGTTCAAATGAATGAACTAAATGAACTGCGTGATCAGGCCTACGAGAACTCTTTGATCTATAAAGAAAAGACAAAGAAGATTCATGACTCAAAAATAAAGAACCGCGTTTTTAACGTTGGTGATCGAGTCCTTCTTTTCAACTCAAGATTAAAGATCTTCTCAGGCAAACTCAAATCCCGATGGACTGGTCCATTCACTATCACAAAGGTTTATCCGTATGGTACCGTTGAGTTATCTCAAGCTGACGGGCCTAATTTCAAAGTGAATGGTCATCGTTTAAAACACTACTTTGGAGAGGACATACCATTCATGGTTGTCCCGGATCTTCAAACTTTCCCCATGAACCAATGAATGCGGGGATCGAGTCAAGCTAGTGACTCGGTGATCAAAAACATTAGCAAAACATGGGTTCTCACCCGTGTCTCTGTTTTCTTTCTCTTTTCTACCATCTAGTGTGGGGGAGATGCCCCACATGTTGTATATATGTAAAGTCAAAAAAAAAAAAAAAAAAAAAAAAAAAAGAAAAAAAAAAGAGGGAATTTGCATGCCTTAACGGCTTAAATGCAAATTAAATAAAAATAAAATAAATAACTATATGAAATAAAAGGCTATTAGTATTTCCCTTTCACGTTCTAAGTGTTGGTTTAACAGCCGGTTCTTTGAATATTGAGGGCAATATTCAGTTCTAAGTGTGGGGGGGAATTCTTGCGAATTTAATCACATGTACCATCTAGTACCCCCAATTTTAGCCAAAATTTTAAAATTTTTTCTCACTTAGAACTCAATAAATGGTTATCAGTCCGCCATGTCTAACCCACATAAGGATTGGCTAATCCGAGAGCAAACGGCTCTGGGTAAAGATGTCTCAAATCCGTTGATGGCTTGCAATTTGCCAAAAATTGTATGGTATTCGACTCACCATATCTTCATAAGTGAAGAGTTGGCTAGCCCGCAAGGTTATGGCTTGTGGTAAAGGCAGTGGAAAAACCATGATTGGTAATCAGCTCACCAAAGATAATATTGATAATTTATCTAAGAGTTGGCTAGTCCAGAAGCAAACGGCTTCTGGTAAAGACAAATCAAAACCGTTGACAGCTTGTGGTTTGCTCAAAATCACTTGGTTATCATTGTACCAAAGTTCTTACTTGAACTGAAACAATTGGCTACTCCAGAAGTAATGGCTTTTGGTAAAGAGTCTTTCAAATCCATTAAATCTTCATAAAATATTGCTAGGGACTAGCAATAGTTTAGTGTGGGGGATTGATGAGTGTCTAAATACTCATCATTTTTACCTAATCTGAACTGCCAAAACATCCAAAAACACTCAGAAATGCATCAAAATACTGAAATTATCCCAGAATTGTGTTTTATATGTTTCAGATGCAAAATGTTTAAAAACAAGTGAAAAATGAACAAAGTTTGCATAATTGGCAGTTTCAGTCCCTCAACTTTTAAAAGTTGTCAAATCTAGTCCCCGATCACTAAAAACTTGTACAAATATCATTTTAGGTCCTTGGGGATTCATAAGTTGTTAAAAAAGTCCTTTGAAGTTAAAAATTGCATATTTACAACTTTGGTCCCTCAACTTTGAAAATTGTCAAAAATAGTCCTTGAGTTTAAAAAAAATGGAAAATAAACTTTTGTGATCCTTGTACTATTGACACTTGACACTAATGGTCCCTGGAATATAGTTTTGATGTTTGGCAGGTTTGGTCCCTGGAAATTCAGAAATTACAAGTTTGGTCCCTATGTTTAACATTTAACAAAATCCGGATCTAAACTAAACACTAAACTTATCCCTAAATCCAAACCCAACATTAAACCCAGCCTATAACCCTTATCCCATGTCCAAGCCCAATCAAAACAAGCCCAACTATTTGACTGAGTTAACCACTCAGTCAAATAAAGTCAAACCCGTCATCCCTAAACCACCATTAGCGCCAAAACCAGTTACCCATCACCCACAGCTTCCTGAAATACCACCCCCCTCCTCCACTCCACGTTACCTAACACATCCAAACGCAATTAATGCGTCCTCCCCACTCCCACTAACCAAATCAGAGGATTTAGCTAAATTCCATGTTTCCCGCCAAAAAGCAAATTCAACGCTAGAGATGCAATTGACCCAATCCAATGGTGGGAATGAGTTCGGAGGAAGGTGCAAGGAAGATCCCAGATTAGTATAGTATATATAGAAGGCTTTGTAAGCCAAAGTAGATAAGTAGTTAAATTTTAGTTAATCGTATTTTTCAAATTCAGTATTTCTCGATTGTAATTCTCAATTCAGTTTCTAATATAAGTTTGTTTCAAGTTACTTTGTCCCAGTTAAAAGTTATTTGTACTCAAGTTTAAGTTATAATTAAGTTTCTAAAAATGTGGTAATCGTATTAGCTTAAGCTCCTTTAAGTTCATCATAATAAACTCCAAAAACCTATACTATAAGCTGACATAAGCTCATAGTAGCTTAATGTAAGTTTATATAGCACTAATTAGTTCTTGATTTCAAGTTTGAAGAAAGTCAACCAAAAAGTCAACATAAGCTCTAAAAAGCTATTTCTGGGTATAAGCTATTAAGGAAGGGTTTTTCTGGTATTTCTAGCTTGTGTGAACAAGCTAGATTGGTTCTGTTCTAATCTTGCTATCCCTATAGCCCTCTATTCAGTTGTAAGCTTTTGAGTTTTTAAGCTTAAAAATCATTATTACTGTACAATTGCTTAAAGCTAGCTTATAATTGTAATTTCAAGTTTCTTATTAGTTTGTAGCTATCTGTTATCAATTACTTCAGTTTATATCAGCTCATAGTTCATTTTATTCAAAGTTCACTTAAAAAGATCAAAATATACATAATATAGGAAACTGCTTATTTCAACTTATTTCCAGTTAATAAATACTAAAAAGAACTTAAATAAGTTAGTTAAATATAGTTTGTAAAGAAAACCTAGCTTAATTACCTGTTTCAGTTGGAAAAACCAAAACAGACCCTCCAAGGGGGTGTTTGGTTCAGTGGTCAATCGGGGTAAAAACCCATAATCACTGTACATTTGCACTTAAGCCAAGTTTGAACAAGCTCATTTAAGCCCTTAGCAGCTCTTTTGAAGTTTCTATTAGCAATATAATTAGTTAGAACCAGTTTGAACCCACTGTGTGAATTTTGGACTGCCAAGAGATCATACAAGCTCAAACAAGCTCAAGGCTTGTTCAGTCCATGCCTTTGGCATTTTTGTGGTTCATTTTGTCCACTTAGTTGATTCCAAAGACCCTAGAACCCCTGCACAAGTTGTGCACAAAAACACAACACAAACAGACACCACTCAGCATACACTGAGCAGTTTAGGTTGCTGATCTAAGCCCCAATTGAACACCAATTAGCATGTTATTGATAGGGCTTTTAGGATTTTTAGACACCCAGTAGTGCTACCTAAGTTTTGCCCCCATTAGGTTGTGTTTCTATAGCTTATTGAGTGCTTAATCTAGTCTGCAAATCTGCCACTTTTCTACATTTTCTGTCTTAAATTCCACATCAGCCAAGTGCTCATTTGCTTAATCCTTTGTGCTTATTTGTATTATTCAGTTTTTTTAAGCTTATAATTGTGTATTAAGTCTGTCCTAATCATTTGGTTGAGTTTAGTGCTTATTTGCTTATATTTGGGCTTATTCCAAACTGCTTATCTGCCCATTTCTGCTTATTTGGCTTATTAAACTTTTCATTTTATTTTTCATAGCTTTCTAATAATATTTTAGATTTACTCAGAAAATTTCATAATTTTCTGAATAGTTTTGATATTTTTAATCATTTTAATTAGTTTAAAATAGTATTTAAATCATAATAAATAGAAAAATAATCAGAAAAATATAAATCAAATTTTCATAATTTTCTTTTGTCATTTTTAATCTAGGAAAAATATAAAAATATTTTTAGGCCTTAAGAAAATCAAAAAAAGAAATAAAGTGATAGCTTCTATTTAATAGAATTTATCTTTTTAAATTTTAATTAAGTAATTTTCATTTTTATAATTTTCTTAGTTTCTAATTACTTAGTAATATTTTTAGAAAAAGTTTTATAATTTTCTTTGTTCATTTAGTATTTTTTATAAATTTAAATAGTTTAATAAGTAATTAAATAATAAATAATTAATAATAATTAAATAAAAAGTGTTAAAAAATTATAATTTAAGTTTTTAAATAAGTTTTAAGTAATTTTACATTTTTAGGTTTTAAATTTTATATATTTCAGTTTTAGTCCCATTTTAGATTTTCCGTTGCGCGTTTTTAAGTTAATTAACTCGCGTTTAATTTTATTGTGCATATCTGTTTTAAATTGTTATTTAGAATTATTAAAAAAGCAAAATCAAAAATATCATATCATCAATCACTTTAATCCTAGCTTTTCACAGTTTTCCATTCACATCTCGTTGGGAAACGATCCGGGTGATCACTTGCCTGGTTTCACACACTACACACGAGCATTCGTTCTGAGGCTGTTTGCCTTTTATTATTTATTACGGTTGACCATTCACAAGTGGTTGACTTGTGTGATAGAGAAATAAAAGATAGCCGGTTCGGACTGAATCAATAACCATAGATGAGCTTCTAATGGTTTTCATTTCTTGTTGCTGATACTGCTAATTGTTTGTATAAACCAAGGCTAAACGTTGCTGAAAGTTAAGTAAGTCAACAATATTCTCATATGTCCACACATGTTGTATATAGTTTATACTTTATAGCAATGATAACAAAAATGGCGCATAAAATATCTAAACAATTAATTAAGTAAACCGTTTACTTAAGACTTCATTTAAGTGAACAATAATTAAGAAAAATGGCGCATAAAATCCCATTACTGACTTTTCCAACTCTAATAAGTAATCAAATCAACTTTGCCCTTATATGTAAAACATTTTTTTTTGTACCCCATCACGGGTCAAGACTCTGTACTACATATAGACCAGGTATTGGTGAAACCAAAAAATGAGATAGAAATACCAATAGATAACAGTTGTACGTGCTTGTGCGCGTGTCCATCTACAGACCATGTGAAGAAAGTACAGACCATGTGGGCTGATCAATGATATGGCCCGATCCATTATATGGTCAATGAATATTGCAAATCAGTAAAAAATGAGGCTCAGGTGTGTACACATGTAATCGACATTAAACGTATGCCATGGCTGCAACAACAATTTTGGTTTGGTGCCCGCAACTACAATTGTCGTTGCCCTGCCAACGACCACGCGTCGGAAAAATCTTAATGTACACACTTATCATCATCGCCTTAGTAAAGCCATGAAGACCTGTGAAACCGTCAGCAGATCAAACAGCTTGTAAGGACATATAATGATAATCCAATTGAGGAAACAATTAGGCATATAGCAATAATCTGATTCAGAAAACAATTAGAAACAAACCTGTAAACGGCAAACATGCCACAGAAACAAATGATGTTCACGGCGCCAGGGTGAAATACCATTTTAGTAAATCCCATAGTGAAAAAAAGTAATGTTAACACATCACATTATACTCAGAAACACATAATAAACTTTTTTTAAAACAATTTTATTTATATAATCCGTCAATAACCGATTTTACGAAGGCGGAACAACCGCCATGGTTGCGTTAGTGTAAACGCTCTGCCAAGATACGGTTGCTCTCATACCTTGAACAAAATAGCTGATACTTATTTGGGTTGTTGATACCTGAACATTTGCTTCTTTATGACGCTCACATTGATCAGTAGTCTCAAAAAAAGACAAATCCGGCATGGCTGCAAAGCTAATGGTTTGCCCCGCCAGCACATGGACATTCATGCCTTTGATCGAAGCCGTTCAAATTCATCATTGCCTCAAACACCCACCATGGCTGCAACCACAGTGGGATTGTGGCTGCCCCGCCAAGATACGGGCATTCATACCAAAGATATGTCAATGTAAAATAAAACTCCTTCCATTATATACAATATATATATAAAGATGAGTATGGGCAGTAGCCCAAAAAAATCTGCACTATCTACAATAACCAAAGTAGGAATTATGTGCTTTTGTTGCCGCCACATACACACCTATACAAAACACCAATAGAAAAGTTTCAATAAAGTTTCACAACTGCTTATAGGTAAATAGGTCGAAAGTAGAATCTGTAAGAAAGCCTAAGATACTTACCGGTGGTACCTTTGGTCATATAATAGATATCGGTGTATAAGCTTATTTGTCTCACATTATGAAATGGGTTAAATCAAAACTTACCAATATCTCGGTATTGACAGTTACAGTTTGTATATGTATCGCCGTAGCCGTTTTCCAGAAATCTTGTGCAATAAAAGATTAGGCTCAGATCTGTACATGTTGTTCAGGTCATAGAAGTAACCGAATTCCACAACGGCTGCAAAGAGATCCGGTTGCATAGCAGGCATATATGCTTTGCCATCCGGTCATTGCCTTGCCAAGTTAGGATCAGAACATCTCGCTGAAATTACAACAATCATCACAGCCATAAAAACTTTTTTAAAAACAATTTTATTTATATAATCCGTCAATAACCGATTTTACGAAGGCGGAACAACCGCCATGGCTGCGTTAGTGTAAACGCCCTGCCAAGATACGGTTGCTCTCATACCTTGAACAAAATAGCCGATACTTATTTGGGCTGTTGATACCTGAACATTTGCTTCTTTATGATGCTCACTTTGATCAGTAGTCTCAAAAAAAGACACATCTGGCATTGCTGCAAAGATAATGGTTTGCCCCGCCAACACATGGACATTCATGCCTTTGATCGAAGCTGTTCAAATTCATCATTGCCTCAAACACCCACCATGGCTGCAACCACAGTGGGATTGTGGCTGCCCTGCCAAGATATGGGCATTCATACCAAAGATATGTCAATGTAAACTATAGGTTGCAAATATTTCACCCATCATGTTCTAGCAACCAAGTATAGGACTATCTTCATTTCCTATAATAAACACAGAATAAATTCATAAATGCATTGATGGTCACATAGCAACGAACAGGGCAAAAGCAGTGGAAAACCAAGTAAAAATTTCAGGACTAAAACCAATTGTTCGACACAGTTTCTCCACACACTGATCAGATAATAATGCAACAGCTAACTTTTATAATCATCTAAGGAACAAACAAAAATCTACGCAATCACATAACACACCTTACATATATCTGCTTCTTCTTGTAAGCATAAAGATAAAGACAACAAATAAGCGAAACTTCGCAGCTGCAACACCTAATTAGCCCAAAATTTAGTGAGTGAAAAATAAATACCTCAAAAGGGTTTGTTGGAAACACTATCAGCAAACTATCCTGCAAAACAAACCAAAAATTTAAAAACCCTAAATTTCAAAACCATAAAATCAAACACAATTAAACCACCATAAACTCTAATATCCACACTTCAGTTTATTCAAAAATAATAATAATAATAATAATAATAATAATAATAATAATAATAATAATAATAATAATAATAATAATAATAATAATAATAATAATAATAAATGAGATTGAAGGTACCTTTCTTCTTCATAAGGTAATCGAAACCTCCCTTTTCATCCAAGGTGAATTGCAAATGATCCATCTAAGTTGACCTGCGATTTGTGCATTTGTGTTTTAGTTTTGTGGATCCGTGTTTTAATTTTTGGTATGTATTCGTGGTTTGGGTGTGTTTTTGTGTCTGCTGAATCAGGGGATTTGATGAGATGTAGAAGAAAAATGAGATGATATAGAATTTTCTGGGAGATGAAAGAAAGATACTAATCCACTTCTTAATTACACACAACAGTGCGTGAACAGTCAAAAACAGTACAAATGAACAGTACTAATGACTTTAAAACAAAATTTCAACCACACATTGGTCTACTAATGACCCTCTTAATGACTTTGGGAGATATTTTTGGGGGAACAGTAATTCCCATCTTTAAATAGATTAGATAATATGCAATTTGACCAAAGCATAAGGAACTTTCCAAAAAAATGTCCAAATATAAAAAACATACCTGTGTTAACTTAACTTTTGATCACGTCCCTTTCCCAAACAACAGTACTTAACTTTTGATCACGTCCTATTACCTCCCTTTCCCAAACAACAGTAATTAACTTTTGATCACGTCCCTTTCCCAAACAACAGGCGAATGTCAATAAAAATGTTAGGAACTTTCCTTGTCTTTGGGCTGTCCAAAAATTTTATGTTACTGTACAAAAAAAAAAAAAAAAGTCCTAAAAATATCGATAGAAACGTCATCTAAAAAGAACGTACGTCATCGAATCCTTTCCGCCCCGCGCTTTTTTTTGGGCTGTTTCGATGGCCCCTTTTTTTTTAAATTTGTTTGGGATATATGCGGTGACATTCTCTGATTACTCACACACACACGCGTTTCCTCGAGTGTGCTCTCGAAGCTTCAACATACATCTACATTTGGTCACGTCTGATAGATCTATCTAAGGGGTTTAAGGGGCTGTTTTGATCATCTGAAATGTTGTGAGTATGGATTTTTATTTTGGTTCTTGATTAGTGTCCTATTAAAGGTATACTTTCTTTTTGGTTGGGTTTGATTACGATGTTATCTTTGTGATGATAAGTTTTGAATGTTGCGTTTGGTTGTGATGAAATGTTTACGGCTTTGTGATGATAAGCTTGTTGGAATATTAGAATCATAAACTATAAACTAATAACCAATTAACATCAAAGCATGCACAGCGGAATAGATCTACAATAACATGTAAATTAATTAACTAAAATTGAATAGAAAGCGTACCTTTTGATTCCTAGCAAGAACAATGAATCACGTGCTTCAAGAACTATATAAACCCTAACTAGGGTTTAAGGATGGATCGATCTAGGTGTGATCGAATAGGGTAAGTCACCACAAGCTAAAGTAAGCTTGTTACTCGTTCTTGTACACACGTAATACTAGCGTTCCAATGGGAAAAGCTAGGCTCAAGATCGCGAAACAAACCAAACACTTTAATGCAAAAACTTGGATCGAAATTCCTAGTGGAATTAAAAAGAGTCGATCGATTTTTAACAAGAGGGAAAGAGGAAGAAGTTTGGCTTGCTTGGAGATTCAAGATTAGGGATTTATGAATACAAGGGTTTGTATTTATAGACCCTTAAATCTTTCTCTCCAAGTTAGGGTTGGATTAGTTTCCTAATCCCCTATGGCCGGCCCTCTCTACAAGCCCAAGGGATTTCTAGAATCTTCTTGGCTTGTATTTTCACCCCTAGTCCTTGTAGTTAATATTTAACGACCGTTAACCAAACCCCGTTAAATACTAACGACCGTTAAGTGTTTATTTCGTGAAATGAATAATTAAATATATTTAATTATTCAAACCATTGAAACTCTTACGTATTGTGTGAAATCCCGAAGTCTCGTGTTCGAAACTGGACATACATATATTAATAAAAATCCATAAACTCTAACAGCTCCCACTTGGATATTCATTAATATCATAATGACATGGGCTAGTCTAGCTTAACAGATCCCAATGCCCCCAGATCGAACCGAGTATGGTTTTCCTGGAAAAACCACGTGATGATATAATCATCATACTTATCCTTTTGTTTCTAATACCGCGTTAATATGGATATGGATCCAAGTCATTCCACAATTAACTATTCTGTTTCTCGTTATTTATTGATTGATCAAGATTACCAAAACATCTGAACGTCTTCCAAATAGACTTTGGGTATGGCCATACAAACATCTTGATAACCCTACGAGGGGCCCAGCAGTATTATACTTCAAAACAAATTTGAAGGAACAAATCCTTTGTTGACTACGAGCATAACCCTTGAACTTCACATCACCTCTGAAAATAGCCCTTATAGCCACCTGTTACGGATAGCGTTAGACTATCTTACAGAAAATGAGCTACATCCTCGGAATTATCTGGTATCTCAAGTCTGAGGATAAATATTCATGATTTACTTAATGACAACGATCCATAAAGTACAATCATGTGGTTGGGATAAGTCCTATATTCAATTTATCCAATATTGAATATCATGTGATATTGGTATCTCAACCTTACAGTACATTCTACCAATCCTCACATTTGTCTTTATTTAATGATATTCCCATATTATTAATCGACAACGGACAATTTAGAATAACATAAGTTATTCACGGATTTAAACATGCAAATATAGGATACAATATTATAAATGGGAATAAACGTTATCCACACTTTATTTCATTAAAATAATAATTGCTTTAATATCCCTTATCCAAATACTAAACAGATCAAGCATGATAATTTCCATTAATGAATTATGCCTCAAGTCATGTTCTACATACTTGTTGACAAGGCATAAATCAACTAATGTTGATCTATCGGAATTTTGAGAATACTTATTTCAATAATGAAATTCTTGTATGTGTGCATTCATCTATCTAGATATTGCCACACACTTCATAAAATACGTGACATCCTCATGCACGAATTTATGACAATTAAACTACCAAACCTTGTAGTTAAAGTATTCTAACTCTTTATGTATAATGCAATTATGCTCATATTGAGCATAACTAGTACACATGGTCTCCTAATAAGGATGAGCTCCCACCATGACTAGTATTGAGTGTCATCTCAATCTTACTAGCATCATTGTATACAAACAACAATATGCTCTTTCCAAGTTCCGTAAACTTTTAACATTCATCGTGTAATGTTTGATATCTTCAAATCTATCAAGATTTGTCAACGATATCAATCATGTAACAATATGTCATATGGTTCACATTTAGAATTTTGGAGCAAATCCAGGATGAGGATGTAAATTCTAAACCATATCCATTACACTTAGCTATTTAATAATTTCAATTAGATATTTAATGTTGTCAATCATCTTTTAATCAAGCATGATACAACAAGCAACATGATGTACATGAATAATCCTCTCGTCAACCTTAGATTTATTCATGTCATATCTTTTCAAAGATATGTATCTATCTAGCCTTTCTAATAGATTATCATGTTTATTAGAATCAGTTATCATACCGCTTATGTTTATAACAATAAACATATACTCCAAGGTTTTATTTTCTAAATTTCACGTGAAGTTTCATTCCAAACCAAGACTTAACATTTCAACGTTGTGGAACGTTTTGTTTGTTCTTGATTGAGATATTTATGTATTGAATGTGTTTAGCATGCGGAATCTACTACAACACACTTTAAAAGAACACAAGATGGTGAGTTTGAGTAAATGAGGGAATGCAATGAACAAATAATCACAACTTTGGTTAACACAAAACGATTCAATATTATTGATGAAATAATACGGATGATCTAAATATCACCGGGATTACAAAGTAATCTTGAATCAAAGATTGTAAAAGGATTTGTGATTCGAAGTAACTAAGTTACTTGAGAGATAGTTTGTTTTTGGTTATTAGTTGTGAAAGATGCATGCATGAAGAAGTGACTAAGATATCCTTTTATAAGATAAGGATATCTTATTACATGTTGTCAAGTAGATGAATATAATACTATACTTTGACTATTATGGCGCCTACAATTAAATACAACTACCCATGTACACTCTGATATATTCTTCTGTCACCACAGAAGACTATTCTACTTCTACATAACGTATAACAATGTACAAAGACTAATAATTCAACTAAATATCTATTACAAAATATCTAATCGACACAACAGAAGCTTGGCAGGCTCTTCATTAGCTAGCAGTACCTTCTACCCAGAAGGTACTGGTAGAACATCTTCGTACACTACAAAATCAACTAGCAGGCTCTTCTCATCATTGGCAGGCTCTTTGACTTTGATCATTTTATTCCCAACAATCCTCCCCTAAACTTGTTATTTTCATTAAAATACACAAGTTTCTGATGAATAAAATACATACCTTGAGGATTTGAGAACTCTTCCAAAAACCTTACTTTCTATCCTTCCTTTTTCTTTCATATTGCTCAGATATGCTCCTCAGCAAACTCTGAACAATCTCTGAGTTTTCTTCATCCTTGTCACACCTTAATCTCTTGGAGATCATAGCTTTAAGCACTTCATAGCTAAGAGGATACTCTTTCTCAGCTAACATAAAAAGTTCTATCCCACTCTGTGTGAAAAGATGATGAGTATGGCTATGGCTTAGAAACTCCCAAGTTGTTGTAGGATCATAATAGGGAAATTTCCAATGAACATCTTTGGGATCAGGATCAAACATTCTATTGAATTCCACCCAAAGCTCTTGTTCCTTAGCATCTGTACTAGAATTTGTAGCTAACCTAATCTGCACTAGATTCCACAATTCTTCCAAATCTGCTCTATCAGATGCTCTAACTAAATTTTCAAAATTCTTGAAGATAGCAGACTGTCCCCCAACCCTTAATATTTTCCATGACTTACCAAATCTATCATGGTGTATTTCCCAATCAATTATAGGGTGTCTAGACCTAATTGGATCAGCATGAATGATAGTAGGTAAAGTAATCAACATTTTACTTACTTGCCCTTGATCCAATTTTGCTACTTCTTTCTTCTGAGCATCTTCCTTCTTCTTAGATGGATGTACATCAGATGGAACATTATAGTAAAGATTCTTGTAGGCTTGAAGATATAAAAAGAAGATTTCATCAGCAGATTTCTTCTTAAGTTGATAATCAGTCCAATTTGCCTGATTCTTCAAAAATTTCTTCATAAAGATTGTTTGATCTTTGTTAGTTTTGCCCACTTTAAAACCTCTCTTCTGACTTTCCTTCATCTTCTCAAAAATGTCAGCCAAAGCTGCTTCTTTGTATTTCTTGTTGATGAAAGATTCAAGTGCTTCAGTCTTCTCATCAGAATTGAGTGTCTTGTCATTTACTATATTTGCTGCATGACCTTTCACAATTGGATCATTGTTAATAATCCATAACATCTGTGCATCAAAGGTCTCTTGAGCAATTTGAGTATCAAGAAGAGCTTGAGCAGCTTCTTCAGCTTCTTTCTGCTCTTTCATTTCTTCAAGCATTCTTGAAGCTTCTCTAGCTTTTAGCTCTTCTTCTTGAACTCTTTTGGCCTCTTCTTCTCCTAAAGCCATCTGAATTTGCTGAGTTCTTTTCAACTTCTTGGACTTTGGCTCATCTTCAATTAGAATACCTTTGCCCTTATCCTTTGGAGGTGAATCTTGTGATGGAGCAGAAGATTGCTCATCAGCAATTAAAACCCTCTTTCTCTTGTACACTCTCTCAGCAGATCCTTTATATCCCATAGCCAATAGCCTTTCTCTCCTGGCAGACTCTTCTTCTGCCCTAGCAGGCTCTTGCCCTGCTCCAACAGGCTCTTCATCATAAACTTGAGTTCCATCATGGAATTCAAATTGAGCCTGTTCCTCCTCTTCTTCCTCATCTTCAGACATATCCTTCCTCCCCTTTTTGGAAGAGTGATCTATCCTATCAGCATCTGACTGTGAAGAACTAGATAAAACAACCTTTGCAGACTTTTTACCTTTTAACTTCTTCACTTCACCCTCCAATCTCTTAACCCTCTTAACCAATTTGATGTTGATCTTAGAAAACCTTTCATTTTGACGTTTAAGAGCTTTCTCTAAGAACTTCACCTTGTCTTTCAACTCTTGCATTGTCTGAGGTGATTGGGTTTGTGATATATGATGTGGGGATGGTGGTGGTGTTGCTGATGGTACTGGAGATGGTGTTGGTGATTTTTGATGTGTTTGTGAAATGAAACCATGTGAAGAACTAGATGATGGTGTATCAGCAGATGGTGTTGGTTCTTCTGGGTGTTGTGGTACCATTTCATCAAAAAGTGGAACTTCCTCCCCTCTAAAACCAATTCTCATATTTGAAAATACTTTTTGAGAAAGTTTTGGTGTTTCATAAACTGAGTCTGTGGGAAGCAACATATGTTGTAATTTTCCAATGATGCATCCAATGAATCTTGGATACATCAAAAATTTTGTTTTACTATCCACATTGTTTATCAATCCTTCAAAAATATATTTAGAAAAATTGTATTTTCTGTTTGTAGCTAAGCAAATGAGAGCAGAAGCCATGTTGCCACTAAATTGCTCCCAAGAGGTTTTCTTCTGGCTCAAACAGTGAAGGATTGTGTGAATCAAAAATCTCCATTGTGGAGTAAGATGCTTTTTCAGAAAAGTGAGTTTGTTGAACTCAGCATGATACCCCATTCTTGTTAAATTTTCAAAAATTTCAGTATCTGGTAACTGACTAATACCATCAGAATCATCCAAATGAAGATGTCTTCTTATGGATGACTCAGTAAGAGTCAAATGTTTACCATCCACTTTGGCTTTTATTCTTTGTTCCCCATTTTCAGAAGTTTTAATTTTAGCAGATTCCCAAAATTGTAAAATTTGATTTTCATAAATAGTGGGATTGACTAGCAAAGCAAACCTGATGTAGGAGTTGTTTAAAAAGTCCACTACTTGATGAAATGAGGCATTATCCTCTGACTTCTCCAAAAATGCTAACTGATTGTGACGTTGAACAAAGTTTAGATCAATTGTGGAAGTCATAATGAAAATTTTGAATATGATGGTGGGATTTGTTGGTAGTACTGGTAGAAGATGAAAGATGTATGTGAATTATGATAATGACTGATGAAAGAAGATATGAGAGAATTACTTTTAACCGACAATAATAAAGATTAAAATAAGTAAGTGAAAAGGCGGTTAAAAAGATCTTTTATATGTAAAATATAATATAATATATTCATCAGTGAATTACATAACTACCCCAACGGCTAATTTTAACTACCAGGCCTAAAGGCTAAAACTTTTTCTGACAGGCTCAACGGCTATCTAGCAGTACCTTTGTACTCTAGCAGCACCATTTTTGTACTAGCAGTACCTTTGAAAGTTTTTAAAAATCCCTTATAGTTTTTAGCAAACTACCAGCTATCAACGGATTTGAGTTGTCTTTACCAAAAGCCGTTTGCTTAAGGACTAGCTAACTATTTACAATTAAGTATGGTCAGTTAACAACCATATAGTTTTTGGTAAACTATCAACCATTAACGGATTTGATTTGTCTTTACCAAAAGCCGTTTGCTTAAGGACTAGCTAACTATTTACAATTAAGTATGGTCAGTTAACAACCATATAGTTTTTGGTAAACTATCAACCATTAACGGATTTGATTTGTCTTTACCAAAAGCCGTTTGCTTAAGGACTAGTCAACTCTTAAGTTTGTGAAAACTTGGTGAGATGAATACCAAAAGCCATGATGGCCCAAAAGATGGTGCAATTTCCTTGGATGGAGGAAATTTGAATCAGGCATTGATGCTGTGTATCTTGGATGATTGGCTCAACAAGTGAAATCATCTAATAGCATGCCTTTGAGTTGAAAACATTTCTTAGTTTGATCTAGATAGAACTTTCTCCTTGAGAAATGCTTCATCCCTTCTAGATATGTGATCTAACTATCTCTTTTTCAACTCTGCATCATCTTGTATGCTCTTGTCTTTTCATAAATTGGTCTTTCTTCCATTCTGGGCTATTAATTCCTCCCCTGAGATTGTTATTTCTCTTGAAATGAATAAAACTTTTGTTGCCCCTTTTGTTTGAAAGAACTCTTGTTTTGTTATCAACCTGAAATGTGTTAGTTGCAAACCAAAAGAACAAAGTGTAGAACACTTGATCTATAACATTTTAAGTATTCAAGCCTTTAAATGAACAAAACATAGCAATTTTGTATCAGCAGGACCAATTATGAACTAACAGGACCTTTTGACTAACTAGCAGTACCATGTTTAAAATCCAATACCAGTTAATATTATGAACAAAAACATATGATTTTCAAAGATTTATCATTCCAATACCTCCTACAAGATATTTGAATCTACCTAAATCAAAAGCTTTGGTGAGAAGGTCTGCATAATTCTTTTCAGAATCAATTTTAACAACTTGAATTAACCTTTTCTCATTGCAATCCCTTATGAAATGGTGTCTGATTTCAATATGTTTTGTTTTTGAGTGTTGAACTGGGTTTTTAATGATACAAATAGTACTGCTATTGTCAATATAAATAATGGTGTTAAGAAAATTGTACCCATAGTCAAGCATTTGATTTTGGATCCAAAGAACTTGCCCACAACAACTTGCACCAGCAACATATTCTGCTTCAGTTGTAGAGTTGGCCACCATTGTTTGTTTCTTGCATTGCCAGGAGATTAGTCTGCAACCAAGAAATTGACATCCACCAGTTGTGGATTTTCTGTCTAGTGTTGCACCAGCATAGTCACTATCCGAATAAGCCACCAATTCAAAAGATGATTCCCTTGGATACCAAAGACCCAACCTAGGTTGACCCTTAAGATATCTAAAGATTCTTTTGACTGCTGTGAGATGAGAGATCTTGGGATGTATTTGAAACCTTGCACATACACATACTGAGAACATGATATCTGGTCTTGATGATGTAAGATACATCAAAGACCCAATCATTGATCTATAATTGTGCAAATCCATATCTTCTCCATCAGCATCTTTGATTAGCCCTTTGTCTGGATCCATTGGTGTACTTGCAACCTTAGAATCAGCAAAATTGAATTTTCTTAGGATCTCTGCTACATACTTATCTTGGCTGATAAATATGCCTTCTTTGGATTGTTTCACTTGGAGACCTAAAAAGAAAGTAAGTTCCCCCATGGAACTCATCTCAAACTTACTGTGCATAAGTTTTTCAAATTCTACACACAAGCCTTGGTTTGTTGATCCAAAGATTATGTCATCAACATAAATCTGAACTAACAAGATGTCTTTCTTTGTCCTTTTGATGAACAAAGTTGGATCAATCCTGCCTCTTTGGAATCCACTTTCTAGTAGAAAACAAGCCAATGTTTCATACCATGCCCTTGGAGCTTGATGTAGACCATACAAAGCCTTGGTAACTTTGTAAACTTTATCTGGATACTCAGCATCAATGAAGCCTGGAGGTTGAGATACATATACTGGTTCTTCAATTTCACCATACAAAAATGCACTCTTAACATCCATTTGATAGACAGTGAAGCCTATGAATGAAGCATAGGCTAAGAAAAGCCTAATTGCTTCAAGTCTTGCAACTGGAGCAAACACTTCTTCATAATCTACCCCTTCCTCTTGAGTATATCCTTGTGCTACCAATCTAGCCTTGTTCCTGATTACTATACCCCTTTCATCCTTCTTGTTTCTGAACACCCATTTGGTTCCAATTGCCCTATGACCTCTGGGTAAATCAACCAATATCCAAACCTTCTGAATCTTGAATTGGAGAAGCTCTTCTTGCATAGCTTCCACCCAACTTGCATCATCTAAAGCTTTGTTTATGTTTTTGGGTTCAGCCTGAGATAGAAAACATGAAAACAGGCATATATTGGAATTATCATTATTCTTTTCTTCATAAAGAGAGGAGATTAACCCTTCTTCATCTGAGGATAAGACTTGAGATAAACCAACTTGAGATCTTGTTCTAACACCAGAAGTTATGCTTCCAATCACATCATCAGTTGAGTGATCTTTGAGAATTCTAGTGTTTGGTGTTTTAGGAACTTCATATGTAGTTGGAAGATTGCTAATCCCAACTTCTTCTTGAAAAGAATCATTTATTTGAACATTCAATGGCTCAGCAGTACCAATACTTGTACTAGCAGGACCATCTGAAAAACTGGCAGTACCATTGTCATTAGCACCACTCTCTTGATTCTCTTGATTCTGAGTTCCTTGATCTTCTTCATTGCCTTCTTTTGTTGTGTTTGAAGGTCCTTCTTCATTTGAAGATAGATCCATACTTTTCCAAATTGGCATCCAGATGAAATCTTGATTTTTAGGAATTTCAACATTTTCTTCAGAACCTGCATTTTCATTAGCATTTGTACCTGTAACAGGCACATAATTCATAGATTCTGAAAGCCTATCAACATCAAACATCCAATCTGGTCCAACTCCTTTCACATTTGTAAGTTTCTCTTGAAACTCTATGTGAAGATTCTCTTCAACTAGCCTAGTGCATGTGTTAAACACTCTATAGGCCTTACTTTGCAAGGAATGCCCTATCAAAAAGCCAACATCTGCTTTTCCATCAAATTTGCCTAAATGATCTTTGGTATTGAGAATAGTAACCTGACAACCAAAAGGTCTCATAAAACTTAAAGATGGTTTTCTTACCAAAGAAAAGTTCATAAGGTGTTTTTCTATGTGGTTTTGTCACAAGAACCCTGTTTTGTACATAACAAGCAGTACCAACTGCTTCAGCCCAAAATGAAATAGGCAACTTAGAGTCTACTAACATAGTTCTAGCAGCCTCTATAAGTGTTCTATTCTTTCTTTCTGCTACTCCATTTTGCTGAGGTGTTCTAGCTACACTAAACTCTCTTTTTATGCCTTTTTCCTTGCAAAAGTCATCCATAACTCTATTCTTGAACTCTGTCCCATTGTCACATCTGATGACCTTAACCTTCTTATCAGATTGGTTTTCTACCTCAGTGATATAGGTTTTAAGTGTCTCACTAGTTTCATGTTTGGATCTTAAGAAGAAAACCCATGAAAATCTACTATAGTCATCAGTAACAACCAGACAATATTTCTTTCCATTCAAGCTGCACACATTAGTAGGACCAAAGAGATCCATATGAAGCATATGTAAAGCCTGAGAAATAGAGTTTTGGGTCTTGGGCTTACAAGAAGCTCTATGTTGTTTGCCTTTTAGACAGTCAACACAAGTTTGGTCGTTTTGGAAAATCTTTTTGGGTAAACCTCTTACTAAATCATATTTTGCAATAGTGTTGATTGTTTTAAAGTTTACATGACCAAGCCTTCTATGCCAAATCATAGATTCATCCAATGAGGCCTTTGCTACCAAACAAGTTAAACCTTCTTTGGGATCAATGTTCTTTAAATTGACACTATACATATTGTTCCTTTTTGGAATTTTAAGAAGGATCTGACTTTCATCAGGCATCTTAAAATCAGAAGAAAGAACCATACATCCATTGTCAGTAAATAGAACATTGTTCTTTTTGTCACACATTTGTGAGACACTAAGAAGATTAAACTGAAGTTCTTTTACAAAATACACATTTTCAAAATCTATTTTACTGGTCTTAATAGTACCTTTACCAGTAATCTTTCCTTTAATTCCTCCCCCAAAGGTAACATATCCTCCATCAAATGTTTTGAAATCTGAGAGGAATGACATGTTGCCTGTCATGTGCCTGGAACACCCACTATCAACATACCCTTGATCTTCACTATCAGTTGAATGTTCCTGCACATGAATAAACACATTAGTTTCCTTGGGGTACCCAAGCCATGACAGACTTGGGTTTGCCTCTTGCATCAATGAAGTCAAACCTTTTCAGGATTGTTGATGCACCTTTTGATTGGATTGGTTTCCAAATCCAACATGCTGAGGCCTTAACAGCACTTTCCCTTCTAATCCATTGTGTGGTCTTTGGTCTATCAGTACCAATTTTGGCAATACCAATTTTGGCAGTACCATTTAGTCTAGCAGGACCTTTTGGTCTAGCAGGACCTTTGGTTTTTGGACTCCAAACTTTTGTTTTGACCACATTTATCTTTTGAATAGGATTCTTCTCAACTTTTGGTACACTTTTGAAAGTGTTTCTTGTACCCTTTTCAGTTGATTTTGTAATAACAGGCTTATGTTGTCTAACAGTATGATTATCTTTTGTAGTGTTGGACTTATCAAAACTTTTTCTGGGTTGAGTAACATTTGTTTTAGCTTTTGATTTACTCCCAGAAACCCATTTATTACAATAAGCATGAAGATGATTAAAGCTACCACAATAATAACAAGCTTTATTAAACATAACAAAGTCATCACCTAATTGTTGTGATTTAAGGTTGTTCCAATTTCTTTGGCTTCCCCTAGGTTTGTTATTACATTTTTTACAACTTTCAACTGTCTTCAAAACAGTTTTGGCTTTAGCTTTAACTTCTACTTTCTTAGGACTGGATGGTCCTACTTTGATTCCTTTAATAGGAATAGTCTCATCTTCATCATCATCAGATACCCAATCCTCAATAATTAGGACATCTGGTCTCTTCTCAGTGAGCACCTTGGAGAGTGAGACATTCTTAGCACTCTCAGAAGGTTCACCTATCACTACAGGTTTAGCTAATGGTTTTGCAACAAATTCATGTAAACCTGATGCAGCAAGATCACTACCTTGTGGACAAGGAATTCCTCTATAAGGAGGTGGACATTTGTTGTATCCTATCCCTGATTTTATCCTCTTATTCAACTGATTCTCTACTATATTTTTAGTACACTCAGAAGCATTTTCCAATTTAGTAACAGTCAGTTGAATATTGTCTCTAGCTAATGTCACTTTAGTGCACTCATTTCTTACCATTTCTATTTCTATATCTTTCAAAAATATTTGTCTATGAAGAGCATTCTTGGCATCAGTAAAGGTAAGTTCATTTTCTCTATAGTGAGTGATTTGTTTTTCTAACTTGGACATACCACACTTGTGGTCAAATAATTTTTGCTGGGTTTTTCTGTGTTCTAAGATTTCTGTATCATAAGCTTTTCTTATGGTTTCTAATTCTTTAAGAAATTCACAATCATTAGAACATTTGATAGTTTGTACCTCAGGGGTGGAGAATGCCATCAAAGCCAATTCATCAGAAGTTGACTCATCTTCACCCATGAAACTCCAGTCAAAACCCATGCCATCTATAGCAACCATTGCTTTTGGCTCAGCAACTTCAACAACCTTACTCTTGCTTTCAAAGCTTCCTTTCTTCTCAAAGCTTCCTTGGTTTCTGTTGTCAAACCCTCTACCTCTGTCATCTTGCCTCTTAGGTCTTCTACACTCTCTAGAGTAGTGACCTTTCATGTGGCAGTTGTAACACTCCACCTTTGACTTATCATAGCCAGCAGGCTCACTTCCATCTATCAGTATCTTCTTGCCAGTCCTCATCATCAACTGCTTAGCTCTAATGCTTAAAAGTGAAAGTTGCCACTTTAGGTCCATTACTTCAAGATCATCAGGATGAATCTCTTGAAGGTCTTCAAATGTTAATACAGACCCATTGTGTTGAGATGTAAGAAAAGCACACCCAATTGTTTCATCCAAAATGGACTTGGTGCTACTAGAAGTATTAGCAGTACCAAAGGTTGTGTTAGCAGTACCTTCTTCTCTGCCTCCTTTGTCTTCATGATCAACCTTTGAGATGTTTGGGGATGAAACAAATGCCATATTTCCTGAGCTTGACCCAGTAGTCTTCTTAACTTCATGTTCTACAATCTTGAAATTGTTGTAGAGATCATTGAGACTCATCTGGTCAATATCTGACTTGTTCTTCCATACAATGACATGCATAGACCATTCTGAAGGTAAACTCCTAAGAAATTTAGAGTTTAGATCTTCTTGAGTTATCATCACTTCATGGATGGCTAACTGACTTGCAAGCTTCTGAAGTCTATTGAACATACTGTCCAAAGACTCATTGGTTGTGGCTGTGAAGTTCTCAAATTGTTGTTTGAGAAGGGTTTTCTGTGTTTTCTTGGTAGCATCATTACCACCAAACCTAGCCACAATAGCTTCAAAGAGGGTTTTGGCATCTTTGTATTTGTTAAAAATCAGAAGTTGATCATTTGGAATAGTCATCAGTAACATACTCCTTGCCTTGAGATCATTTTTCTTCTGAATTCTTTCATCTGCATTCGATGGTTGGGTTTGTATTGTTGTTACAAGAGCATCATTTACTGTTGTTGTGGTGGTTTGGGGTTTAAATGAATTGCCTTGTTCAATAATCTCCCAAAGTGCATAATCCTGCACTTGAAAGTATTGTTCAACCCTGAGTCGCCACATTTCAAACTCATTTTGTTTCAGTAATGGAAGTTTAGCTGCAACATTTGTCTGAATATGTTCAACATCCATTTTTCTTTTAAATTAGTAAATATCAAGCCTAGCTCTGATACCACTTGTGGAACGTTTTGTTTGTTCTTGATTGAGATATTTATGTATTGAATGTGTTTAGCATGCGGAATCTACTACAACACACTTTAAAAGAACACAAGATGGTGAGTTTGAGTAAATGAGGGAATGCAATGAACAAATAATCACAACTTTGGTTAACACAAAACGATTCAATATTATTGATGAAATAATACGGATGATCTAAATATCACCGGGATTACAAAGTAATCTTGAATCAAAGATTGTAAAAGGATTTGTGATTCGAAGTAACTAAGTTACTTGAGAGATAGTTTGTTTTTGGTTATTAGTTGTGAAAGATGCATGCATGAAGAAGTGACTAAGATATCCTTTTATAAGATAAGGATATCTTATTACATGTTGTCAAGTAGATGAATATAATACTATACTTTGACTATTATGGCGCCTACAATTAAATACAACTACCCATGTACACTCTGATATATTCTTCTGTCACCACAGAAGACTATTCTACTTCTACATAACGTATAACAATGTACAAAGACTAATAATTCAACTAAATATCTATTACAAAATATCTAATCGACACAACAGAAGCTTGGCAGGCTCTTCATTAGCTAGCAGTACCTTCTACCCAGAAGGTACTGGTAGAACATCTTCGTACACTACAAAATCAACTAGCAGGCTCTTCTCATCATTGGCAGGCTCTTTGACTTTGATCATTTTATTCCCAACAAACGTTAATGGAACGGTACTTCCTATATGTTATACAAATATATGAAATAAGAAAATAAATATATCGCTCCCACTAGCTTTCAGGAATATTAAGAAATATCTTATTTTAATTATAAATCAAAACTAGATTTAATAACTAAAATTAAGTATATCTTCTAGATGCATGTATTAATCCATTCACAAATGATTTGCACTTTGTATACTACTAAAGATTATTTGAATTCAAACACTCCTTCCAATTACTTTTCGTCCTCGCTCAAGTAATTATCCAAGAAAGAGTTTTGATATTCCATTATTAATTTCATATAAAAGAAACTAATAATGACAATCATAATCTTTATATATATTTAATGTGCTTAGAAAGAATTTCAATCACATTTAATTTCTTAAGTGTATTTGATAATTTTACATACATTAAATATGTATACAAATTTGTCCATTATGATTTCTACACAAGAATTTAAATCTCTAGGATTTTCATTTCCTTTGTAGAAATTCATTTCCATTCTATAGTGTAACTATATAGTTTAAGATCAACTACGTTTCCAAACTAGTTATCTTCTTGGACTGCATCTAATTATTCATAGTATGAGTAATTTGCCAAATAAACATTTGTAATTTATTAACAGGCATACCACGATCTTGTAACTCATAACCCTCAACATATTCTACAAATATTTGAGATATCCTTGCGGATCTATGAATTGAGAATTCCATCATCTTTGAGATTTAACACTAACATGTTAAATCCTTATTATGATTTAGCTAGGTATTTTAGAAGATCACGTATCATGTAATTTTATCTTATCAAGATAAAACTCCCACTTGCCTTTTGCAATTTATAGATTATCTATAAATACTCAGCAAATAGAGCAACTCAAACTTGTTCTCTTTTGGGACTTTTACAAATACTTATTGACAGTTCCTAATCTTAATTTGTTAATAACCTACCCAACTAGTAGTTTAACAACTTCTGAACTTCAATTTTTAAGGCTTAATGTGATTCAACACATTCCATAATCAATGGTGTCTTATTAATCTTCTAGGTTGGAGTCTTAATTGAGTATATCCAATTCATACTCAATTTTCTAACCTTGATATCTTTAGGAAGATTAGAAGATATAGTTATCTTTAATCAAACAATTTTTCAAGAGTTTGAGTTTCCTAACTGAACATACCATAAACACTACGTATTTCATTAGGATTAATACTGTAATTTAATCTTACAATATGTGAGATAAATATATTTCGTTTTAGCTTGCCCATTTACCATCTGAGTCAATTTTAGTGGTACAATAGATTTCCAAGCCAATTGCATGCTCTATAACATAAGTAATTCTTATCAAATCACTTCATGTCTATCTCTTACCAAAAAGACATAATTGTTATAATCCCAATGTACGTTATAGATCATTGATCAACTCAATGACTTCTTGTATATGTCTTAATTAAAAACATGACAAGTTAACGTTTTACTTTATTATAAGTCTTATAACAATAAAAGACTTCATATTTATATATTTATACTAAAGTATAAATATGCATAACTAAAGTAATCATGAACACCACAACTTGGTTTCAATATTATTTCAAGTTAATTTATTTACTTCATATATTTATGTCATTCCAAGAATACATAAACATTCAAATTTGAAGTTGTATAAGATTACTTCATTTATTTATGTCATTACAACAATACATAAATATTCACATTAGAAGTAGTCTTATTATCATATCGACACTTGTTCTAATAATTATCTAATTTTAGAAACTTGTAAATTAACATAGTTTCATCACATCAGCTTTGGCTGCTAGTAATGAAAGTATGTAATTTACCTTGTCATTAATATCTAGTAATGAAAGTAGATATTAACTCCAAGTGTTCTAATATTAGAATGTGTATAAAACACATTAGAACATTAGTCTCTTACCTTACAGTCAAGAGAAACCTTTAAATCATATTTCTTATGTGTTGTTGCATGCACACTTTTAATATTTCTCCCACTTGTGCATGGAACAACACCATGTATCAGATAAACAACACATCAATAGTTTGCTTATTTGATCAATATGATTTGTGTCATAGATATAAGTAGATATAGAATCACCTCGTCTAGTAAGGAAACGTACACGACTATCCTTAATACCACAAGTGTCTATAATTGGAAAGTAGTTATCTCAAGTAGATACCAGAGATAATATGGGTTACTACCAAGATTTCAATGCTTGTAGCTCCCACTGAATAAAAGATCACTACATGAACTCATTATTCAGTAATTACAACACAATGCTCCCACTGGATTTGACAACATTGTAAGTGTTGTTTACTTTCCTACACCTTTGATGAATCCCTTACGTAACATTACTAAGGTATTCAAAGAATGTATTCTACTTGTCAATGATGGAATATCCATCAATACAATTAACTTGAAAGAATTGGGCATGCAATTTCTTCCTTGATTAGGTCTACCTTCCCCATCATGGTATGTAGTACCTTTAAATGGTTAAAGCATAACAACTAGATTAATCATTCTAGTTTGCCTTTTACCAATTATGCGGTAATTAGTCTAGCTTCTAATTTCAATAACTCCTAACCATGAAATTTCATAAAAAATTCGCCATGAGTTATTTCTTAGAATTTAGACAATTCTAATTTTCCTATTATACCTTTCTCATTCATGAAAAGGAATAGGATTAAGTCTTACTCTTCACACGGAAAGTAGACTCGGTTTATTCTTTTTCAGTTAAAATTGACTCTATCCAAAACCCCTACGGGTGTAGATCAATTTACTACTAAAAGAAAACCCCACGTTTACGGTTTTAACGTTGCATTAAATACATTAAAAGAATTTTCAAAATTCAATTTTAGTATTTTCGATAATAACTTTTCAAGAAAATTAAACACCCACGGTAAATAAAATTTAACCATTTAATTTTCATTGAAAAATAGGATCCAAATTGACGTCGTTTCATCACATCAGCTTTGGCTGCTAGCAATGAAAGTACTCAATAAGGTACGGGTCTATCCCAATTACCAATATCCAATTGCAATTCCTAGAATCATGGGACTTACATATTATGCCAACCTCAGTTGCAAATGTAAGCATGTTTCATCCCCAAATCTTTATGCCTTGACGCCGTTCCATCACATTCAGCTTTGGCTGCTAGTGATGAAAGTGCTCAATTAAGTTAACCAACTTAAGAAAATGTAAATTGATGTCGTTTCATCACATTCAGCTTTGGCTGCTAGCAATAAAAGTACTCAATTTACCCTTAGACAACTATCCTTTGAACATCACATTCAGCTTTGGCTGCTAGTGATGTAGGATGAAACCTTAGGTGTTTCCTTTTTAGTTGGACGGCATATTACTTAAATTTTAAGGGTATAATTTTGATGTGTGTAATCAAAATATGTACAAAGATGTCATGCATTCATCTTTGTATCATATGTTTTCTACAAAAACCATTTACCAATTCGCAGCTTAAAATCAACAAAATTTTAATTGATGGCGTTGAGAAACTTACAACATTGCCTTAAGATGCTTCGTACTTTATCATGGTGTACTTGGTAAGTCTAATATTGACGCACAGGCGAGCGGAGGGGCAAACGTCCGCCGAAGCTAATTAAAAACGCGCCCCTTTCGGATGACAATTTAATGTCAAGCCTCCTTATACCCACTTTATAGTTTGTCAATAATAGGTCCGCCGCTTCAACCACTTTTGTACAGTCGCATCAATCAATTAAAACTTTAAGATTTAAAGCTTAAAACATTTATGTAGTAAATTATTAATTGCTAGTCTCGCCTGGGAGCAAATTACCGTGCGAAGCGAACCACTTTCGGCACATAAGACTTGGCAATTAAATAGTTTACTACAAAGGTTTCATAGTTATTAGGTTCATTTATTTTTATTCAAAAAATTACCCTCTTTGATGTTACAATCCATCATAATTAAACACAAAGAACAAGTAATTGAAAAAATAAATAAACACTTAATAACACGTATATGATCATTTAACAATATCATATAGCCACATGCAAACCTTTTTAATAAATCCTATTAATAATTCTATGTGAATTTTAATGTACGTAATTAATAAAACTCCCATTGGTTTTCGAGCTCATTGTGCCCAATGGACCACAGACGCCAAATAACTTGGCCGCGTAAGTTTTGATTAATTAGATACCATATTGCACATAACCAATTAATTAATATATATTAGTGTCACAACTCGTAATTTCAGGCCATTTTTCCGAACCTCGACAATTTACTATTCACGAGTTACTATTCATTTTTACTATTCACTGGCACTATTCATTCCAAAATTTTTATTTCATATTCTCGTAAGTTAAACTATTTTAATGATAACCCGAGATTTTGGCACTCGTCGGATAATTTCTGCAAGAATCACGAAACCGTGTCCGAGACTTACTTTAAGGTTTAAACGTCATTTAGGCATCCCGATATGTCCAAACAACATTACCAACAAGAGAAATATATGTTTTCCACCTTCCGTGACATTTTCATGAATTTAGGAATTTTAGGATACCCGGTTTTAAGTTTTGTGACTTTACGACTTACAGTTAGCAATTAACGGGACCAAAACTCACTCCGTAAGTCAAGATAAGTATCCAACCTAAAATATCTAGATATTTTCTCAAAAATATATAGATATTTCAAAAACCTAGTGAAATTACCATTTTACCCTTTCATTGAAATTACCAAAATGCCCTTGGCCTATATAATGCCTAAACTAGCTCATTTTCACTAAGAATTTCACACACTCTCTCCCTCTTTCTCTCCCTAGTCCACGGCACACCACAAGAACCAAGGAGGAATCCAAAACTTTTCAAGAACAAGTGTTAGATTAGTTCCATATATGATCCTTGTTAGGGTTTTGCAATAAAAACTCCAAGGTTGTGATCTTTTTCCATCCAAACTCATCAATCATCAAGTAAGCTTCAAGAACATCTTTCTAATCTTTTCATACTTTCAATCTATTGTTTTTCATGTTATATTGATGATTGATCATGCAAAATACGAGTTATCTATACCACTTTGTTCATTTTCATAATAAACCCTAGATCTATAAGTTTTATTAACATCCTTATGAGATCCTTGGTAGATTAGCAAGGTTGATGATGTTTAGGACCCCATGACACCCTAAGAAGATGTATGGTAGGATTTGGGATCATTTGAAGTTGTTTGGTTGGTTTTTGAACAAGTTAGCAACTAGGAAAACCAAGTTTTAGCACTTATAGAAAGTTGCTGTCCGTTTTTGCAAAACGTGGGAAACTCAGGGGCTAGGGTGTAACTTTGGACCAAAGATTTAGAAAATACACTCAAAGACGAAACCGTGGTCGCTTGAATCACTAAAAACCGACTTATAACGAAGGAGATATGATTTTTACAAGTTAGGCGACGAAAAACTATTTTCTGAAAATAAGCTTGCTGTTTGCCGAACTTCAAGGGACAAAACGAGGCGTTAGACATGATCTAGGAGGGCCGAGTTACTGAAAATATGTTAGTTCATGCTATGACGATTCCGTGGATATAAAGAACGTTGAAAACAGACTTGTAACGACCAAGATATACACGTTTGAAAACCCGACGAAACTTATTTAATTTTGACAGCTTCTAATAGCAAAATATATTCCAAGTGTAAAACAGTTTTTCTTTCAAGTCACCATGTTGCGAGCTATTTTCCCGTTGATCGAGTCACGTATGACCAAAACTCAAATGAGACGGCATTAAGATCATGTTACAAGCTTTTCAAAAACGTCAAGTTCTATTCCTAACTCTTAACGTACAATATTTTGCGACTAGTTTTGCGAGGCCGTTTGGTCATATTTTCACAAGTAGTAAAAAGGGTTATTTTGCGACGAAACTATTTTATTTGGCGATAAAACATCAAACAAGGATCGTGGAGTACCGTTTCAACATATTTACACGAAAAGTAGTTCATAACTTAGCGAGACGTCAAAAATGTAGTTTTCGGCGATAAACATTATTTTCAAAACTAACGAGTGGTATCGTTAACATATGTATTTGCATGTGTAGCATTGTATCATTGCTTACGCTAGATCATATCATTCATAATAGGTCGCGGTTAGAGATCGAGCCTCATTTCATCTTATCCATTATTATCATTGTTGCTATCGCATCAGGTGAGTTTCATAGCCCCTTTCTTTATACGTTTTGAACTTTTGGGGGAGATACATGCTTAAACTGTTTGCTTACATACATGATTGTGTTAAACTTAGTTGCGTTATTCTTGAAAGCATATCGCGGACCTAAGTATCAAACACTTGGGGTAGCCGAACGAATCATATCGCGGACCTAAGTATCAAACACTTGGGGTAGCCGAACATAAGTCTCCTCGTGAGCAGCATTGATAAGTCTCCTAGTGAGCAGCGTTGATAAGTCTCCTCGTGAGCAGCATTGATAAGTCTCCTCGTGAGCAGCATTGATAAGTCTCCTCGTGAGCAGCATTGATAAGTCTCCTCGTGAGCAGCATAAGGTCTTCTAGTGTTATAGAACGCACATCGTATACACACATGTCTTACTCATACTATGTTAGCATTGGGTTGTAAACACACAGGTTGCAAGTCTTGAATGGGCGGGGCTTTGAACTGAGTGGATTTACAATGCCTATGCTGTGGAAACTTTCTCTAAACGCTTTTCAACTTATTTATAACAAACTCTATGAACTCACCAACCTCGTGTTGACACTTTAGCATGTATTTTCAGGAACCAAGCAATAGCACGCTACTGGAGGCTTTTGGCAGGGCATGGCATGGTCATAGGAGACTCTGATAAAACATTTGGGACCGCTTAACTTATTTTATGGGCCAACTTCCGCACTACTTTTCATAATGTAAATTTAACACTTTTGACTTCTCAAATATATTCTAAATGATTGATGTGAAAACCGTTCTTTACACTTGTGTTGTGATACCAATTGAGTTGCACCCCAGTGGCATGTATGCTTCCGCTGGACCCGATTTTGGGGGTGTGACAATTAGGGTCTTCCCTAATTTTAGATTTATCTTAAAAAATCATGTAGCAATTAAACACAAAACATTCAATGACAAAACATGCAAGATTTTGTCATGGATCCCATATAGCACTTTAAATCATGTATCACATATTTACAAGCCTATATTGTACGCAATCTAATTAATGACATCACCAGATATTCATTAATTTTCACATAAAAGTTTTTACATGTAATCTTAGGGTTTCTACTATTTTTATCAATACAAAAACCCAAAAAAGCAATCATGGGTGTCGACCCATAATTAATGCAAATTAGGGTTTACAAAAAAAATAAAACCCTAGATTGTCTAAAACATGTAAATATCCAATTTTTATGTGTTTAGTAATTAATTACATGTTAAAAACGGGCTCATGATGCCACTGTTGGAATATTAGAATCATAAACTATAAACTAATAACCAATTAACATCAAAGCATGCACAGCGGAATAGATCTACAATAACATGTAAATTAATTAACTAAAATTAAATAGAAAGCGTACCTTTTGATTCCTAGCAAGAACAAGGAATCACGTGCTTCAAGAACTATATAAACCCTAACTAGGGTTTAAGGATGGATCGATCTAGGTGTGATCGAATAGGGTAAGTCACCACAAGCTAAAGTAAGCTTGTTACTCGTTCTTGTACACACGTAATACTAGCGTTTCAATGGGAAAAGCTAGGTTCAAGATCACGAAACAAACCAAACACTTTAATGCAAAAACTTGGATCGAAATTCCTAGTGGAATTAAAAAGAGTCGATCGGTTTTTAACAAGAGGGAAAGAGGAAGAAGTTTGGTTTGCTTGGAGATTTAAGATTAGGGATTTATGAATACAAGGGTTTGTATTTATAGACCCTTAAATCTTTCTCTCCAAGTTAGGGTTGGATTGTGAGAATGTAGTCTTCCTTCGACCAACCAATTCAACATGTACTGCCAAACACTTTCTTACAACGTTGGTCCAAAACAGCTTATTTAGAGGGCGTTCGGGATTGCTTATTTAAGTGCTTATAGTGTTTGGCAAAAAGCCTGCTTATTTGCTTATTCTACACTAAAATAAGCACATAAAAAGTCCACAATAGCTTATTTGAAGGGTGTTTAGGAATTCTTATATAAGATGTGCTTGAAGTGTTAGGCAAAACGACGGCTTATTTGGCTAATTACACTGAAATAAGCACTAAGGGGGTGTTTGTTTAAGCTTATTTGTGGGTTTACGAGCTTATGTGATTTCGGATTCCACAAGCTCAAAATTTTAGGCTTATTCGGAGACCTATGGGCTTATATAAGCTTAATAATATACCATAGTAAGCTTATATAAGCCCATAAATCCCTAAATAAGTTGGAAAATTAGCTGTTTTGGAATATAAGCCAAAATACACCTTTGCAAACAGTGAGCACTTATTCATGATACGAACTTTAGAACATAATGGAGTATATTTTAGCCCAGTTGTTATCTGATAAACCTATAACATTTACACCTTGTGGTTCTAATCTGTTTTGTGGTTTTAATAAGCACAAAAAACAAATACAAGATTGATGATTGACACAGCGTACGTGGCTAACATAAAGAAGTTGCATTAGGGGATTTACACAGCGTAGTGTTACTGTGGTTTTAAGGCGTGGCGCCATTTTTAGAAGCATTTAGGGATTTATGGATTTGGGCTTGAATTTCTAGTATTTGGGCTCTTCTTGGGCCTCGTAATTTCCCGCGCTTTTTGGTTGGGCTGTTTCGGTCCAATATAGTAATGGGCTATGATGATTAACTGTTGTTCTCTGAGTGAAATGATATTGGTCATTGGAGATCTGAAACGTAACTTGGTGGGGCAATGACCGCGTGATAACATACTTGCTATTATGTAATTGCGTTTCTTTGCAGCCATGGTGGAATTCGGACCTTTTTGACCTTTTTCCATTTACAAATTTGATCCTAATGATCTATTGTATCAGTTTTATGGTTTCTAAGCTTTAGATTAATTGTTTCATAATTTTTGGCTATAAGTTGTGCACAAGTTTTATGGTTTCTAAGTTTTGGATTAATTGTTTCTATTTCTGTCGTTTTCGGCTAAATGGTTTTTCTTGAGCTTATGCCTTCGTAATCGTAACTTCAATAAATGTTAGTCATTCGCCGGTGCGGTTTGAAGTCGGCTGATGCAAAATAGAAGGTCTGCATTCGTACAGATTTTGATTATATGTTACCTATACTGCATGAAAATATTACTAGTAATAATGTAGCTGATAGTTTGAAGTTATGCTAACCATTTTGAACACACAATGTTTTACACACTTATAGTTCGCTTATCCTGATACCGACACCATATCTTAATGAGTGTTGATGCTGCACATTGTACGTCCTGCTGTGCATATGTTATCAGGTAGGAAGAAGAGTATCGTTTTAAAAAATGGTGGGGTGAGGCAAGCCAGGTCAGGTAACGGGTCAAAAAGGGTCATTTTGAAGGCCAGGTCTACAAACTTTCCAAGGTAAAAGTTCATCCGCCCTATTTTAGGAATTTTCATGTTGTGCAGGTTTTAGGGGTTCTGAATTTTACGCTTTACGTTGTCGCCGGAAATTGAATTTGTAAACTGTAAGTGTTGTGTCCCGCGTTGGTTGTGTGGGTTTCCCCTGAAGAATCACGCCAATTTGTGGAGCTGTTAGCTGCTGCTGACACCGACGAGTTGCTGCATCATACAGAAAAAGCTGAAACTTTTGTATGTACTTGAGAACTAGATCCTCGATTCGGATATTTTCCATGTATAATTTTGACATATACTTATATAATACAAACTGAAATCGACTTTTTTTTTGTGGGTTACAGCTAACCTGAGACGACAATAGACAACAACACTGCTCGGCGACGCAGTAGTGTGTGCAAAATCTTCCCATTTGCCTAATGCAGGTGACTTTGGTGGTTGATTTTCCCCTTTCCATGGATCACACTACGACATATCTGGCAGAACCCGAAAGGGACACGCTCTTTACAATCTGGAGGTGCCTACTTATAGCTACTAATGGTAAATGTATAATATAACTTTTCTATTGCAGTTGGTTTATTTCAGTTAAATGATGGGAAACTGCAGCCTCTTCATGCTGCTCATACTTCCGGGTTTGTTTAAATTGAATGTATTTGGTGAATATTATGTTATCTGCTTAAAAAATGCTATTCCTTAGTTTGCTGCAAGTGCTTATTATCATTTCTGCGGAACACGGGCCAATCTACGCTCCTAGGCTCCTCATGAATATTGAACATCAGCTGAAGACAAGGACAAAGGTAACTTAGCTTATTTATAATAGATTAGACATGGCAATACAACTCATTTGTATGAAAACTGGTCTGTGTGGGCTATATTTATTTGTTTAATAACAGGTCAAATGGGTAAATAAATTGGCTAAGAGCGAAACGGGTCAAACAGGTATGGCTCTAACGTCACCTCATGTGTCTTAAATTAATTTTTGAGTTATAATCCATTAATTATTAGAAAAAACAAAAAAAATGTTCATGGGTTATCCTACATTATTTGATGTTAGTATACTATGTCATGTTTACGAGCCTCACCATCGTGTGCAGCGTTGCACGTTCAAGGTAACTTACTATGGTCTTGCATAACGTAGTAGTGGAAAAAAGGTATGGTTCAACATATTCTGACATTATTGATTTCACTTTTATGAAGCAACTAATATAGAATGATCTTATCTCATATTTTATCTTGATGTTAAACCATAAAATATATATAGTAATTAACCAGTTCAATTGCTTCTATAGGTCTAAACAATATGTTGATGGCTTCCGAGGACAAAACTACCTTAGGTCTGTGTATATTTGTTCTTTATTATTCACTTTGCTTCTTACTACATTAAATGGTTTAATTCGATAGCATCTCATATAACTTTACTCACAATATATTCTTTCAGGTGGAACATCGTTTCGGAATGAGGAACGAATGACTTTGCACGGGATCCAGTTTTGCAACCTCATGGTTCTGATTACACGTAAGATTATCTCTATTTTTATAGGATCATGTCCATGATAGGTGGCAATAGACAATAGTGACCAACATTTTAAACGGAACATATCTTAGGCAGAACCTGTGGTTCATAGCAAGTAAGCTAAAAACAGGACACATTAAATGGGTCGAGCAGGTAAAAATTTGTTTCCGAATTCATTTAAACTACATTTAATATCAGTAAAAATGTGGAGAAAGAAGTCTTTGTAGGTCTCCACCCTCCTGTTTGAACCTGAACAGTTTTGACCCATTTGAACTTGAATCTGAGACACACTAATGAACCAAACACATTAAGCCTTTTATAAGTTTTTTTTCCAACTCAATGGCACCCACCCCCTGCGTAGCAAACTCAGAATACACAAACTTTAAATTGTCAAGCAGTGGCTTGGTTTTGTTACTGAACTTATTGATACCTTAAAAATAGTTTAGGGTTATATACCTGACCATAACCACATTTATATATACATAAATTTAGCAAACTCATAAGACATAAACTTTAAGCTTCATTTTATGTAACATCGAATCATAAATAGGCTTCAGTGGCATGGAAAGAGTGTGAGCTTGCAGGAAGATATTATGTTTCATTGCTTGCCTAACTTAAGCAACACCCTTTAATAATCAACTCTTTAATACTCTTTTGTAAGTGAATGCCAAATACCTCCCTGCAAATACTTTAAGTTACATATTTGTATGCTAAAAGGTTATATTGGATCCTAAAGTGGCCTTGGTAGAATGGAAAAGGTGCTTCAGTTTCAAAGAAAGGTCTCATGTTCGATTTAGTGGAACATTCTTATTTTTTTTACTAGCATACTACCAAACATCTTTTAATGATGTATTTAAAGTTTGCTACTTAAGCATAAGATGCTTCTAATTTTAACCATGTTTACTTTTTTCAGGCTAGAAGGTGGCACTGCACACAGCACCATTGCCAGTTGCAAGTCCAAAGATAGAAGATAATACAAGAAGACATTTATTAGTACACGGCATAAAGATCCCACGAAATTTGTATATTAATAACTACATGTTGTTTATCACTTGATGGGACCAAAAGAGTAGCAATTATATTGTAATTTGACACATTAGTACTACTAACACACTGATATAAAACAAGTGGCATTGTCTTATACATAATATGAGCCCATATAAAGCGTGAGCACAGTAAAATCTAGATGATACAACAAAGAAAAAAAACGGCTACTGAGAAAATGCACAAATCCTTTGCTAATTTGTCGCATAGAGAAAACGCACAAATCTTATACAAACATTTGCCGAATCCATGTTCCTGAAACCTTATGCCTGCTTTCATCTTTCGTAAAGACATATTTTGTTTAGTGATTACTATATTGTATAGTGGCATTTTACTTTCCAGCGATATAGAAACTAACGATTTAAGTGACACAAACTTTACTTTGCAATGTTTGTAAGCTTGGCACGTGATCTACAAAAATGGTTACAGGATATAAAACCAACACAAATATGAACCTACTGGTAGCAAAAGTTTGCAGGCTTGGCACATGGATTTTACAAGTTTATACGTAATTTTTGAGAGCACTTATGTGCAATTTGGATAGACGGTTTTTTAAAGCTTTACCTACTCTATTTACGGCATTTATTTGTAGTTTTATATGGAAACACTAATGGACTTGCAAGATACAATTTTAGACAAGCATATAATTTATCGTCAATTTAAACCCCAGACCCTTAGTCATATCCCGATATATGAATACTTTTCTTCAACATTTTTTTTTTCTTTTTTCATTATAAGACGGAGCTTAATAGACGGCTGACTGAATCAAAATGAAAAATCGGACCGACTCGACAGGACCGAACATATTTCAGTTCGGTTCTCGATCAACCATTTTTTTTATATTCGGTGTTCGGTCCGGTCCGACCTTGCTCACAAACGGCCATTATGCTTTGTTTGACCGGGGCAGACGAACCGGACTTGGATCGAAAATTTTGGTCCGGTCCACAATCCGGTGTTTTAAGCTAAATCGGTCTTCGGACCGTACTGAGCCCATTATCTTCACTTATTTTTCTTTTAAATATAATTACGCAACATAAAACTATCATAACACAACACAAAAAGAAAAAAAAAATAATTTAGCTAAAAATAAAAATAACCAAATCATAAAGGACCAATTTTAAAATTAATAATAACTAAACTCCCCAACATATGCCTACAATCCGCACTGTTCATCTTTCGATCTGTAAAACAAAAAAGAAAAAAATAATTCAAAATTCAAAATAAAAATAAAAATTGATTATCATAATCAGTTAAATAAATAAATAAATAGGATAATATGGGGGTAAACTAACTGATGTCACTTTTTTGGAGTGTAATTCGTCAATTAGCACAAATCGAACAAATGGTGATTATCATTTTCCCTCTGTTTATTATTATTAATTTTGTATTTTAGGGTTTCTAATTTTGATGTTGGTATAGGTAGTTTTAATTTTGTGCAGTGATAGTTGTACGTTGGTAGATATTTATTTGCTGTATGTTATGATGTGTTTGTTAAGCCTTATGCGGTTATTGTTACGATTACGTAAACAGTGAGGTGTTTGTTAAGCATTGCATTCCACATAAGTAGTTTAAATTATAAACTGTGTATAATCTAAGCCCACGCCGTGACTCACCACTAGTCACGGCTCGACTCACCATGAGCCGTAGCCCACGGCCGAGACCAATCCGAACTGAAAACAATCCAACTCTAAATCCAAACTACACAAACATGGAACAAGTCAATATAGATAAAAAAAAAAAAAAAAAAAAAACCAAAAATAATAATAATAATACATAATAACCAAAACTCGCCTCGAGTCAACTCGACTAGCGAGTTGACTCGGCTGAGTCACGTGACTCAGACCTAGTCGAGGTCAAACCAACTAGATCCACACGGTTTTGATAAAAACAAATGGTTTTTAATTATTAAAAATCGGTTTTAATAAATTTTAGGGTTATGGTTTTGATTTAAATTAAAACCAAAGGAAAAGGTGGCGCGTGAGGGTTTTACCGAGAAGAAAGGGGGTGGGTGAAGCGGCGGTGGGTGGTGGTGGCTTGACGGCATTCGGGTATCAAATGAGCTCCTCGTGAGCTCAAATGCTCCAGAAAGGATAAGGGTAGCATGATCTACGTTTTAGTGAAATTTGGTGGTTGGCCGGAAAAAAGTTCCAACGACGGTTGTGGCCGGCAAAGGGAAATGGTGGTCGGCGGTGGTGGTCCGATGAATGGGAGAGAGAGAGAATTATGTGCGAGTGTGTGTGTGTGTTTTATGGGAAAGAAATAATAAAAAATGTTTTTATATGGTGTGAGGGACTAAAGATGGACAATATAAAGTAGAGGGGGTGCGGTGTAACTTGTGAGCGGAGGGGGTATATGTGTCAACTTTGTGAAACTTTTACGATAGTCACTGTGGGACCCATTTGACATACCAAACGGACTCGAAAAATTATGAAACTTGCGCCATTGTTCTAGAAATAAATTTTTTAGTAAAAACGAGTATAAATATGCATAACTTTCTCGAAGTTAATTTATTTGGCAAATTCGATTCGTTTCGTGCTTCCTAGGTTGTGCTGACATAATAAAGGGATAACTCTCACGTTTCTTAAGATATCTCGCATTTCTCAAGTTCAAATAAGTTCAGGAAAAGTTCAAATACTAAGGTGATGCAAAAATAAATATTTGGCTAGTAAAGAGGGTTTGGGAAATTACTGGATGCTACATGTTGACACTTTTAGCGTGTATTCTCAGGTATAAGGTGATAGCAAACTGTTGGAAGGCGCTTGGCAAGGGGCACGGTCATAGACGACTCTGATAAATAATTGGGACCGCTTTACTTATTTTATGGGCCTATTTTCGCACTACTTTTGAATAATGTAAATTTAACACTTTTTGTTAATGAATTTTATTCTAAATGATCGAGGTAAAAACGGTTCTTTGTACTTGTGTTGTGATACCAATTTAGTAGCACCCCAGTGACATGTATGCTTTCGCTGGACACAATATTGGGGGTGTTACAGTTTGCTTATAGGAATCACAATTGATATTGATATGATAATATGGTGGTATGGAATAAGTTTGATAGTTTCAAAAAAGTTGCTTGGTTTATATATTTGGGTTTGAATATTGTTTGATAAATATGAAAAAAAAAGAGTGGTTGAGTGAAATTAATGGTGGAATAGGGCCCACATGAATGGTTTGGCAAAATCCACAAAGTCCAAGTGGTATGGATCTATGGGTTTCATCTGTAGGGCCCACATGAATAGTTTGGCAAAACCCCTCAACCAAATAAACACAAATTATATCAAACTCATACCATGATTCCCACACCCCTATACCAAATGGACCCTTATTCTGAGTATTGATTGGCACACTAATTTTTTTTATTTGCACATTCCAGTGTATAAACTGGAGAAGCAATATATAACAAATGTACAATTTTTTATAGCATAATATGAAGTGCGAAAACAAAATAGAAAAGTGTGCAAATGATTAGCCATTAATTTCATTTCACCCATTTATCAAAACCATACCTAGTGCCTTGGAGTAATAAACCAAACGCACCCTAAATTAATTAGATTACTTTGGGATGCAATAAATTCCATTGTTATATGTACACTTTGGCCATTCCTTTTGTGTATACTTTTAAAAAGTTTTGATGGGTCAAATTATTGGCTCCAAACCAATAGTAACACTATAATCCATTTTACTGAAATTTGAAGCCTTTTATGAATCTATTGGATTATCATCCCTAGTTCAAACAAAGAAAAAATAAGTTAACAACCTTAAGTGGCCACGCCAACCTCCTGAAAAAGGAGGGCTTTACATCGTTCAAATCCCGTGAATTAGTCGGCCAAAAGATCGAAAATCATGGTTACCGAAAATTTAAAAAAAAAAAAAAAAAAAAAAGAAAAAAAAGTTAAGTCAAACGTAGTGATGACGTGGCATGCTATTTTGGTACATGTAGGCTCCGCATCTTCCTTCCCGAATCAAGCGTGGATGACTAGTCTAGATTAGTGTTGGGTCTATAAATACCCAATTATCTTAAACAGGATTTGAACACAAATTAAGCCAAGTGTTTACCAACCGAGAACAATTCAAGTCACTGAGTTAATAGTAACTCAGTGAGTCATCTTCAGGATGCTTAAGACGAATTCATGAAGAAGGATTCACTCCTCAGGAAGGCGGTACTCCCTGAGTGTGACTTAAGCCGAAGAAGAAGATGATGGGTTCAGTGAGTACTGACAAGAGCTCACTGAACCCCTCAGTCTCCTGAACAACATAAAGACTGAAGACTAAATACTGAAGACTTAGAATGAATCTAAGACCTGAAGTAAAGGCAGGATCGAGCGGGAAAGTTTGAAGAGGATAAGGACAAGTCTTATCACGCCGAAAGCAAACTTTCCTTAAAACGGCTTAAAGTCAAGGAGTGGTTGGGCAGACACTCTAAAGGACCTTTTAGCTTATTCCCGATGTAAATTCATGGAAATGACAAAACACTGTTGTACTTTTGTAAGACTAGCATAGGTCAACTTGTACTTTAGTTATGGGCGTTCTTTTATACGTGTGTATAAATAGATAGACGAGGAGAAAAGTGAGCTAAGGTTGTGCACTAAAAGCTTAGACTTTCACAACCCACTTTTCTCCTCCAAAGAACAACCTACTCACTGAGATAGCTCAGTAGGGTCTTTTAGTTGTCACTCAAGAAAAGCTTGAGTTTAGAAGAGGAGAATACCATACCTTGTCTATTCAATCCCAAAGTGTTTATTCCGCAAAACACTTTGGGTAATAGATTCTTTGATTAATTTCTAATAAGAATTTAAACGTTGAAAAACCTTTGTCGTTTTTATCTTTACGTTCTAACTTATTTTGTAAAATTAATCATACATTGTATCAGTCTTAGTACACGATTAGGATAACTTTGTAGTTATTTCTATCAGTGTAACGGGAACAACAAGTGGTATCAGAGCCTCTGGTTTATAAAATCTTTCCAAAACTAAGAGTGCTCAAGGTTTTTAAAACCAAGATCCTACTATGGCTGATATAAATGTGCCCCAGCTAGTCGACAAAAATGGAGGTAGCTATTCAGCTGTTGCTCCCAGACTAGAAGCTGGAAAATTTAGCAAGTGGAAAAAGCGCATGCTTTGCTACTTGACTGGTATGGAACCATACTACATCACTTGTATCAATGAAGGTCCCTATGTCCCTAAAACTGCTGAAGGTTTAAACAAACCTGAAGCTCAGTGGACTATAGATGAGAGAAGGGTGGTCAACCAAGACCAACGCCTGAGAAGCATAATTATATCTTGTCTCCCTGACGATATAATGGAATCAGTCATTAACTGTACATCAGCCAAACAAACATGGCTTGACTTGGTTCATAGCTTCGAAGGTCCCTCAGATACCAAGGAAAATAGGATCATGGATCTTAAACTTGAGTATAATACCTTCAAGGCCAAAGACTCTGAAAGTCTCTCTGAGACCTACACTAGGTACAAGACTCTGATAAATGAGTTATCCAATGATGGTGTAGTTTTGTCTAAGCATGAGATCAATGTTGGCTTTGTCAACAGTCTCCCTGAGAAGTGGCTAAACTTCTCTCAGGGCCTTAGGAATGCAAACCACATTCAGACCCTTGAGCTTGCTGAGATCTATGGGAAGTTTGTCTATGAAGACAACCTAATATCAAGAAGATACCCAGACTCAAAGAAAGCTCTTGAGACCAAAAAGGCCCTGACTTCCTCACCCATATCAACTGCCTTTTATTCTAATGGTATTGTGCAGGATTTTCAAGAGGATTCTGATGATGAGGTTGATGATAGAACCAGTGAGGAGTACTTAAGTGACTTACACTTGGAATTCCAAGAAAGGGCACTTCTTGCAAACTCAAAACGTTTTATCAAAAGAAATCAGTCAAACTTTTCAAAAGCTAAAGCAAATGAGACCACTGAATGCTTTAAATGTGGTAAAAAGGGTCATTTTGCAAAAGACTGCTATTCAAAAACAACCTCAGAACCCTCTTACAAATTTTCTGGAAACAGTTCTTCTTCAAGAGCTAGCAAATTTCAACCTAAGATGTTTCAGTCTCCACAAACTTCTCAAAGTGGTCAAAAGGATTATGAAACTAAGTATAGGATGGAAAAATCCAAGCTTGCTCTTCTTGAGGCCACTCCCTCAGTCTCTCAGGCTCCAGCTCCCAAACCTGTTCAGTCCAAGAACAAGGTCCTTATGGCTGAAGCTTATGACTGGGATGATGAAGAGGTCTCTGATGATGAAGAAATTCATGTGAGTGCACTGATGGCACTTTCAGATGGTGATCAGCTGGCTGTTGGAAAGAGCCATACTAGAGATGGAGAATGGGTCAACATCACAATGAAGAAGGTAAACATTTTACTTTCAATGGATGATGATTCTGATTGGCAGTCTTATTTAAATTATATTTCTGTTGATCTCAAGTTTGTAGAAGAACAAAGGCTTAACCTACTTTCAAAATATAATAATCTTGTGTTAGAATTGAACAAATGTAGAGATGAATTGCTTGTACTGAAACAAGCCAAGTTAGAAGTAATCACACTACAAATTCAAAACACTGAGATTTTGAAAAAGAACCAAGCCCTTCAAAATGAACTTGACAAAGAAAGAGTTGTCATAAAAAGCTGGACTAAAAAGAACCCAAGAGTCTATGAATCTGTCAGTAAGAATCCTAGTGAGAACTTCAAGGTCATAGGAATTAACCCACTCACTGACACCCCCAGTGAGACTGACAAAGAAAGAGTCTTTATTCCAGCTGGCATTGCTTTTGAGCAAGACATGGAACCCAAGTCAAATGACTGGATTGTCAGGGACCACCCAGTCAGTAAGTTACCTAACTTTGAAACTGGGAAAATCTTGCTCCCTGAAAGTCAGGCACTGAAAAGCATTCTAGGACTCACTGAACAATCCAGTAGTACTGAGTTAATCACTGAGTCAGAATCAGAATCAGCTATACCTCTCCCACCACTGAAAGTCCTTCAGGGAGCTTCTCCAAGCTCAGACCTCACTCCATTGATCTACTCTGAACATTCTCCAAAGGAGAAATCAGGACCGGGAAAAACAATCCTGAAAAGGATAATGTCTGATGTCTCAGTAAATACTGATGACTCAACAACTTCAGTCCCCTCTGAAGAAAAAGTCTCAGTAAACACTGATGACTCATCTACTTCAGTCCCTTCTGAGGTAAAATCCCAAAGTTCTGATCCAAGAATTGATCAGTTGACTGAAATGGTCAGGAAGCTGAGTGAGAAGATTGAATCTTCTAAGAAAAATCCTAAATCTAAGATTAAGGAAACAAAATCAGCTTCCTCAAGCTCCAAACCCAAAACCAAGCCCACCAAACCTCTGCTGATATGTGAGCTGTGTCACTTTAGAAATCATGTTGCTGATGATTGCTAAAGAATCCTTTACTGCATGGTATGCAAAAAGGAAGATCACAGAACCTCTGATCATCAGTCATACACAGCCTCAGCTAAGATGGCGAACTTTAAAGCAGTTGCTCTTAAGTATCCATCTGATGCTAAGCAGAAAATGAAAAAGGCAAAGCCTTTTGCCCCTTGCCCTCATTGTGGATTCAATGACCACCTCCCCGAGGATTGCTTAATGGACACATGCTGTGACCTATGTGGTGATCCCACTCATGACACCTCAGGACATGAGGAGGTCATTCAGGCAAGGAGAGGAAAGAACAAATCATCCTCTCAGTCTGCTGAGTCTTCCCCTGCAATTAAATGCAAAATTTGTGGGAGCTCAGTCCACTCAACCACTGACCATGAATCATTATCTACTTTTAAGCAGGCTATTAAAGCCAAGCCCTCTAAGAAGAGGGGTCCTAGAAAGAACTGACCTAGTTTGCAATTTGTGCAGAGACATGCCAGGGAGCCAATTTGGCATCTAGATAGTGGATGTTCAAGGAGCATGACTGGTGTGCAGCAGTATCTGCACAAATATGTGGAAGAATCAGGACCCAAGGTGGTATTTGTTGATAACTCATCATGTCCCACTGAAGGTTATGGTTCAGTAAACTGCAATGGTATAGTCTTCACTAGGATAGCTTATGTAAATGGCCTTAAGTATAATTTGATCAGTGTCAGTCAACTATGTGATGCAAAATACATAGTTCAGTTTGATGATAAGCAAGGAACCATCTTCAATGCAAACAAGGAAGTTGTCCTTATTGCACCTAGAAGACAAGATGTTTATGTGTTAGACATGACTAGTCTGACTCAGAATGGTACTTGTCTCTTTGCTAAGGCCACTGAAACTCTCAATTGGCTTTGGCATAAGAGACTCTCCCATCTGAACTTCAAAAACATAAATCATCTTGTGAAACAAAACAAGGTCCTTGGCTTACCATCTCTTGTGTTTTCAAAGGATAAACCCTGCTCAGCTTGTGAAAAAGGAAAACACAAGAGAGCATCCTTTAAAACCAAAACCAACTTTTCCATCAGGAACTGCCTACACCTTCTTCATATGGATCTCTTTGGACCCATCAGTCCTAGATCTATTAACCATGAGAAGTATACTCTGGTCATAGTGGATGAATACTCAAGATACACTTGGGTTTACTTCCTGACCAAAAAGAGTCAGGCAGCAGGAACTATCATGTCCTTTTTCAGGAACATTGAAAATCAGAATGACATCAAAGTCAAACAGATTAGGACTGACAATGGGACTGAGTTCAAAAACCATGAACTTGAGAGTTTCTGTGATTAGAAAGGAATCCATCAAAACTTTTCCTCACCTTACACACCTGAACAAAATGATGTGGCTGAAAGGAAAAACAGAACACTCATTGAAGCTGCTAGAACAATGCTAAATGGATCAGTCCACTCCAAACATTTCTGGACTGAAGCAGTCAAAACTGCCTGTTACACACAAAACAGATCCATCATTGTCAAGAGACATAGCAAGACTCCCTATGAGTTATTCAAGGGAAGAATCCCTGACATCAGCTACTTTCATGTCTTTGGGTGCCCTGTGTTTATTCATAATCACAAAGATCACCTAGGGAAATTTGATGCAAAAGCTGATGATGGATACTTCCTAGGATATTCCCTTGTCTCAAAAGCCTTCAGGGTGTTCAATACTAGGAGACAACAAACTGAGGAAACATTTCATGTTACCTTTGATGAGAGCACTGAAGTCATCAGGTTCTCAAATTCCTCAGTGGAAGAGATAGGAATCGATGACTCATCAAGATATCCTCCTGATGAGTTTTATCCTGAAAATAATCCTTCCACTCAGTATCAAGCTGATGCTGATATCTCCTATCACATCCATCCTCATAACCTTCCTCACCCAAACATCACTGAGTTTATTGAAGCACAAACAAACACCGTGTAACACCCGTGCCCGCTTACTTCAAAAACCTTGACTTTACACGCGGAAACGAATGACTTTTATGGACCTGCTGTTACTCTTTTGACATCTGATAGAAATGCATACACATTCAGCCCTTGAGGCTATTTTTAAATGAAAGTAGACTCAATTACCTTCGAAAAGATAGGTGGCACGACCCATTTTGACTTACGGATTAAAAGATATGAATTTTTGAAAATTGCCAAAAATCTGAAAAATCTGCCAACAGCTTGCTGTCCGCCCGGGCTTATTTTCAAAATCCTCGGCTGGAAACCCGACCTCCCGAACTCGAAACTTAACCAAACTTTCCAGATTCATTTGGTATATCAATGGGCTCATTTTCATGCAAAAACATTTACCTTACGACACCCCAAAGGGGTACTTTACGACGGGTTATGCAAATAACCCGTTTTGACCCATTTTCACAACAAACCACTTATACCACTTTCGTTTTACACCAAACTTGACCAACTTCATTTCTTTAACATAACAAATACGTTCCAATGACACTTGACCCGTTTACTACTCAAAATGGGTACGTTTACACTCAAACCAAACGCCCCTTTAACTTTACTCAAAAACACATAAACCATACTTTGACTTATCAAATGACTACCAAATCGTCATACAATTCTTGACATACACTTTGCTATGCGGCTGCACTTTAACAACCAATAAAAGACCAACGGGGGTACAAACTTTACACATGAGCTCGGTATTCTACCTAAGCTCCTAAACACATATTACCTTTAATCTCGCATATCCAAATCCTTAATCCTTACATTCAAGCCAATCCATATAAACATGCCAACCTACAAAACGGTTAGACAACTAAACCGTAAGCACAAAGGCTTAGTAAGTAAAACGACTATAACATACAATTATACTTCAATCCACATAATGCATCATATACATAAAACACTTACTTCATGGCTCACTACTCAAATCTCAACTAGCACATAACATCAACATATTCCATAGCATCATCTCATCACATAAGCCATAAACATGGCATCACATAAGCATAACCCAATCTCATCTTCTCAACATAGGCATACATAACACATAATGATAGAAATCCATATAACATATGCTATCATCATTTTACTTACCTTAATCCAAGCTAAACATATCAAGAACATCATCATCATCACAATGATCCATCATCATCATCATCGATCATAACAAACCGTAACCTAGCAACATAACAATAAATAACATAACAAGGGTTATCAACCCATTAAACATACTTATCTTTCATATCATATCATCATATGATCATATCTTGATCATATGATGAAAACCCCATTATTCATACATCTTAACCTCGTTAATCATCAAGAACATGATACTTACTTGAAAGGGAATCATGATTTAAGCTTATCCTTTGACAAGAATGCATCTCATCTATTACTTGATCATCAAAGTCTCATCTTCCCTCCATTTCTTATCTAAAAGCCGGACCTAACAAAGACCCAAGAATAATGTAGAGGAGACTAGAATCTCCTGGATTTATTTAGCTAAAATACAAGTTTGAGTCATTGGAAAGAATGGCCCCTCAAGTCCCTTTCCTTATAATTTGGCCACAACTAACTTATAACATACTTACCACAATAGCAACTTAGGCCCCTTTAGTTATACATCATATTTACATTACCACTTTAGTCATATTTTGACTATCGGGTTTGACCACAATGCAACATTCGTTGACTGGCCAATCACGTAAAGCCTTTGGTCCATTTCATCTAGGGTGGGGTCCCAATACCCGGGAAACGGGTCTAACAATTCTACCCCCTTATTTAGATTTCGTCCCCGAAATCTCTCGTCTAAAACTATCCAATACTACATTCACGACATATACATGTCCTTGTTCTCTTGCTTTCTAAGCCAATTCCTTGCAACGATCTAAATGATCATGCAATTTCTAAACTTGCTATACATAAACATAACTCATAATCTACTATAAACAACTTTCTCACCACAAGCTTATCTAAAATTTCCAACAATTGACGATTTGTCATACGGGAAATTTTACTACTTTGACTTTACATAAGTCAAACTTCATCACTATAAACAAGACATACGGCCATGCACTAACAAGACATAACATCTTATACCGGTTAATTTCACATGCCACATAATACTAACACATAACTATACCAAAAACTGGCAACTTATCTCAAAATATACAAAGTACCATACAAACGGCACCTTCAAAAACCTTTCACATGCATCACTTAAGCAATCTTTCTTACTAAATCTTGGGAAATACTCACCCATTTAACTTATCAAATTAAAACATAATTCAGTTTAGACGTCTATCTTAAGATTTCACACATTACCTTAACACTGCTATCAGTTTTATTCATATCTATCTTTTCTTATGACGTCTAAAATGTTTTAGTTTTCACTTTCTCATATCACTATCCGTACTCATGTCATATCGGCTACACATAAGCCCACTCATTTATAACTCTTTATTAACATAGAAAGGCATCCCAATCTATGTGAATAAGGAATTATAAACTCATGGTTCGGTGATTTACAATTCTTCATTTAAATGAAAAGGCGTCCCAATCCATTTAAATCAAGAAGCCATAAACCGTCCTACTTATATGCTTCCAACATAACATTCGTACATACTTGATGCGTGCGATGTGTCGTTGCGGTTTAGCAGTTTTAATGCCTACTCAAGTTTTAAATTTATATTTAGCCGACTTATCAATAACACACACACTTAACGAGCAGTGTACCCGGTCAGTATGAATATAATGGTAAGTAGAGTGTCGATCACTAAGAGTGGAACGTATTATCTAGTTATTCTAATCAGTATTTTAATATATTAAGTTAGCTATACAATCTAATCTAACGCAAGGGGGTTTCAGCCTGAGAGACTGGCACGATTTGGTTGCAATTAAATAATAAACTAAACCAATAGGCACGAATCAGCAAGTAGCACACACGTACACAGATAAATACTCGAGACAATAAGAGGGCTGTCCTTAAGATAAGTAGTTTGTCACTTGTTTTATTGCTAGTGTTATATGAAGTGTATAGTTCGATGCAACGCACCGAGATTAAGTCCTTTCTCGTTGGTTCTAATCTTATCGGCGAGTAAACCCTTAATGATTACTTATGACTATCCCGTTTATCTTTCTCCTACTTTTCTACAGACCATAGAATGCATAGGCGATCTAATAAACAGGCGAGGGCAGAGGCATGGCGACCCGATCAACGCTCAGCTAGCCACAGAGGTTATCAATGCACTAATAAAAGTCACCAATGACATCAACATATAAACTTTAATTAATGAGAAAGCAGTTTTAAGGGAGTGCAATCTTTTCGTTGTCACATTACACAAGCCACCAATCTTGATGAATTAAAGTTTACTAACACAATAAAACAAAACTACTTAATGAATTAAACACATGCAGCACCTTCTTACAGCTCTTGTATCTTTGATTTGGGTGTGTCTTGTGCTGCTACCTTGACTGAATTCGTCCTTGGTTTCTGGTCTTCGGTCTTCTGTTAAAACTTCGGAACTCGGAACTTTTAATTCGTCTAGTCTTTGGGGTATTTATAGTTTCTGTCTGAGGGTAAGATGCGGCGCATCTAGTAAGTAGATGCGGCGCATTTACTTAACTTCGCGTGGGGTCCAAGATTATAATATTCAGGAATATTCGTACACCGCCAGGAGATGCGGCGTATCTTCATCTTTGGATGCGGCGCATGTCCTCTTGTATCTTGGATCGTATCTGGTGAGATCTTGATAGCGATGCGCCGTATGTGATAAGCAAGATGCGGCGCATCTGGAGCAGATTAGTCTTGATCTTGTACATTTCAGTAGACTCTTAACTTCTTGCATGTTTTGCTCCATAATTAGTCCAAAATCGCCAAGTTTCACCAAATGCTTGTTTTCAACTGAGAATTACAAAAGTAAACGATTAAGTATCAATCCTCATACATAATATAATAAAACAAGTCAAATTAATAGGATAAATGATAGTAATAAAATGTACTTATTTGAGTTCATCAAATATCCCCCCACTGGAGCTTTACTTGTCCCCAAGTAAACCTTAGAATTAATCTTATGAAAATGTATCCTAAAAGATATTAGGATTTATTTTTATATTTAAGCATGTATTCATTTTTGTCATAATCACACAAATAAACACTTAACGAATTAGAAGTAAAATAAAATATTCTGATAAAAGCAAATCTAATCGTTTAACTGTCCAGTCGTGACGAATATTCTATCATAAGCTTGGCAAGTATACACATCTCCACCACTAAAGCTAAGGAATAACAAGTCTAAAGCGGTAAAAAGGGTTTTTAGGCTTAAGGGTTAATTATTCTTAATCTCTATCGATCTCAAATTCCAGAAAAGGCGACAAAATCACAAATACATGATCGAATCCACGAACACGATACTTGCAATTGCTCAAATCCTTAACTCGAATAGGCTAAAGATAGGTCCAAACTTCACCAATAATAATATATCAAAAAGGGCGACAAAATCATAAATACATAGCCGAATCCAAGACTACGATACTTAAGATTGCTCAAATCCCTAATCTCAATAAATCAAAGGTTTGGTTGGATAAAGAATAATACAGGGCATGGATAATATTTGGGATATAAATTGGTGTAAAAATAAAAATTAACAAAACAAATAAATTAAAATCCTAAGTGTGGTTAATCACTATCCCAACCATCCCATGAATAAGACTCATATCATTGAATAACTCACGCTTTAACACTTGAAACACACGCTTTAGGTAGACACGAATTATACTCAACAAGATCTTAATCAAAGAATAAACCTTAGTTGACGTTCCCATAACTGCCAACTCCCGTTTCAATCCATAAATATATAGTATAACAATTAGTGGTGATATCGACCACTTACATAACTTTACATCGTTGGTTAAATCAAACATCCAACTTTTCTTTTTCTTTTTATTTTCTCATTTTTTCGATTTATTTATTTATTTATTTATTTTATTATTTTTTTATTTTTTTATTTTTTTTTAATAACATAACATAGATGTGTAAAATTTCACCACATCACTATAATGATAATTCTGGATAATTTTTCCATACTTTTCATACTTCAGAAATAACGGTAATAGTGAAAGTAGTAAACACACGAAAAATAAACTCAAAAATATACAATATTTACTTTCACTCCAATTGCATTGTGCAATTTCCCGACCTAACCATAGATAATGAATTACGCACGCGAACACAGGTAATGTAAGGAAACTCACTTTGCCTATAGCAATTAACCAACCACGGATTTTAATCTACAGGGTAGGCTAAGGTGTAAGGGTGTAACGAAACATTTTAAACAAAGGTGTAAGAAACGAAAGGAATGGCTCTGAGTGTTTTTCTAGGGGTATCTTACTCTAAAAATGAGAGTAACAAAGGGTTTATACGGGGGTTAACCAACCAGTGTAGTTAGCTAATATCACATAACATATAAGGCTATTTGGGTGTAATCCTAGAAATTTACCAATTTAGACAAGTCATTCCAATTATATAAAATAATACTTATTATGGTGGTCTCGAATAGTATACAAGCCAAGTTCTAAAGTTTACAAGTCACCGGCACACTCATAGATTTGTGAATTTTGAAAAATCATAATTTTTGAAAATAACGTCATGTGTGCAGCTATGCAACTTAGACTCTAAACAAAAACATGCTAAAAATTTTAAATTTTGATATATTAAGCATATTTTAAGCATATTTTGAAAAGTTTAAGGACAAGTAAATGTTAAGTGTTCTAATTCTCCAATCCCCCCACTTAAGTTAAACAACGTCCTCGTTGTTTGTAATAAAGGTTAAAAACTGGAAAATAAAAGAATTAGAAGAGAAAAACTCCCCTGAGATTTGCTCGGTATGATCCTCCATTAGTGTATGAGCAAAAATCATCTTTCTTGTGGATTAGAACGTTTAAGCTTCATAATCATGTATCCACAGGAAATGCAGGAATCTATAATACCACCAAGGCTTCAAAACACACCTAAGGTAAGAAAGGTTCAACTTGCATAACACATTAGTAGTTAGGTAAAAATAAAACATAAAAATTAAAAATGAAAATCATCAGGTCAGTCGATGCGCCGTATCTTATGGAAAAAGATACGCCGTATCGAGCCTGGAATAAATATGGATCAGAATAAAAGATGCGCCGCATCCTTAACCAGGGATGCGCCGCATTAAAATAAACTGATAAAAAGTTTTAAATTCGAAAATTAAAATGCAGAAAAATAAAGATATGACCATTGCAGGAGATGCGTCGCATCTCAGAATTGAGATGCGCCGTATCCTCTGCGGCCTGACTGACTCGACACAAAAACAGAATAATAAAAAGATAAATCCGGGTTGTCTCCCGGTAAGCACTTGTCTTTATTCCAGAGTCTTCAAGTTAGACTCACGTTCAGCTCTTCATTCCCGATCATTGACTCCCACATTGCTTACGTAGGATCCATTTAGCAACTAATTCGTCATGTATATATTCAGGTCCCAATTTCAACACTCCATTGTAGAATCCTTCCATCAATTGATATGGGTACTCAATCCCTCTCTTATTGTCATCATCACTAATAAAAAGGAATGGAGAAAATTTGTAGCAGATCCTACTAGTAGCATGTTTAAATCCAGGATGAGTTCGGGGCATCATATAAGTGATAACGTCGCTTCCACATTGAAAGGTGATCTTTCCTTCAAATCGTTTTGCATTAATAGTGATCTCCCTACAAAATGGTTTTACAACAATCACGTCACCCATATTGCTGTCACAATAGGCATTCATGTCTTCAACAACGGCGAACTCAGTTACAATAGTAAAGCGTCCCACGAATATCGGGACATTAATGAAGGCACCAACTACATTCTTTCCCTTATACTCCACTTTATTTCTCATAATGGAATTGTAAAACCTTCTTGACATGACATTGATTGGTAAAATAGGAAAGAAATTGGCGTCAATACACTTGTACCCAATCATGCATGTGAATTGCAAATTGTAAGCACAATCGGCGTGGATCCTTCTACCGTAATCCCAAGAACCATCATATCCCTCAAATTCATCGTAATTCCTAGTATTAATAGCGTTGACCTTTGGACTATCCAGAATTTCTCCATCTTCCAGCTCAGATTCCGCATCATCCATGAACAGGTCATTGGATTCTAATGGTCCATTAAGGTCATTAAGTTCAATGTAGTCCCCATTGTAACGTTCGGGTGATTTTTCATGCACTAATACTCCATTCATAAAATTGGCTTCGAAGTCGAAGTCTATCAGTTCTCCAAATTCCTCCATTATCCTTCTGAAATAATCACGAAAGCATCAGTAGGATTTGTTCGCAGGAATAGAAATTAACGAATTCAGAAACAGATAAAAATAGCTGATATTAACAGACAATGCGCCGTATCCAAAAAGTTGGATACGCCGTATCTTATAATCGTTGAAATTAAATCAGTCTTTATTCAGAAAATAGATACGCCGCTTTTAAATTAGAATGCGCCGTATCTGTTTTAATTATCAAAAATCGATATACTTATTAAAATTAAATGCGTCGTATTAACAAAAGTTAATGCGCCGTATTTTCGTTACGTTTCAAAATATAAGATTTTTGATTCAGAAGATGCGCCGTATCGATAAAAATCGATACGCCGTATCTGTTTAATAATTCGAAAACTGTTTTTAATTAAAATAATAGATACGCCGTATCTGCTAAAGCAGATGCGTCGTATGGCGTTAATGTTTAGAAAAAAAATTTTATCAAAAACAGATACGCCGTATCTTGGGGAAAAGATGCGTTGTATCGAATTAATTAAACGCGTTGTATTTTATAAAAATTGAACGCAATACGCCGTATCTGAGAAATCAGATGCGCCGTATCGTTCGATTTAGCTCAGTACAACGATAGCAGTATGCAAAAATTACGAAAAATTAAAAACAAATAAAAACACACGAAAATAAACACAAATAAAAGCAAACAAATAACACACAAAAACAGAAAATATGCAAAATATTACAATGAATGCAAATTAATCTAATACACAACAAAATTAGCGGTTAGATAAAAAAATTAGAAACCTAATTAAAATACTAATCAAATTAACAGATAATAACAATTCACTCCCCGGCAGCGGCGCCAAAAACTTGATGCGTGCGATGTGTCGTTGCGGTTTAGCAGTTTTAATGCCTACTCAAGTTTTAAATTTATATTTAGCTGACTTATCAATAACACACACACTTAACGAGCATTGTACCCAGTCAGTATGAATATAATGGTAAGTAGAGTGTCGATCACTAAGAGTGGAACGTATTATCTAGTTATTCTAATCAGTATTTTAATATATTAAGTTAGCTATACAATCTAATCTAACGCAAGGGGGTTTCAGCCTGAGAGACTGGCACGATTTGGTTGCAATTAAATAATAAACTAAACCAATAGGCACGAATCAGCAAGTAGTACACACGTACACAGATAAATACTCGAGACAATAAGAGGGCTGTCCTTAAGATAAGTAGTTTGTCACTTGTTTTATTGCTAGTGTTATATGAAGTGTATAGTTCGATGCAACGCACCGAGATTAAGTCCTTTCTCGTTGGTTCTAATCTTATCGGCGAGTAAACCCTTAATGATTACTTATGACTATCCCGTTTATCTTTCTCCTACTTTTCTACAGACCATAGAATGCATAGGCGATCTAATAAACAGGCGAGGGCAGAGGCATGGCGACCCGATCAACGCTCAGCTAGCCACAGAGGTTATCAATGCACTAATAAAAGTCACCAATGACATCAACATATAAACTTTAATTAATGAGAAAGCAGTTTTAAGGGAGTGCAATCTTTCCGTTGTCACATTACACAAGCCACCAATCTTGATGAATTAAAGTTTACTAACACAATAAAACAAAACTACTTAATGAATTAAACACATGCAGCACCTTCTTACAGCTCTTGTATCTTTGATTTGGGTGTTTCTTGTGCTGCTACCTTGACTGAATTCGTCCTTGGTTTCTTGTCTTCGGTCTTCTGTTAAAACTTCGAAACTCGGAACTTTTAATTCGTCTGGTCTTTGGGGTATTTATAGTTTCTGTCTGAGGGTAGGATGCGGCGCATCTAGTAAGTAGATGCGGCGCATTTACTTAACTTCGCGTGGGGTCCAAGATTATAATATTCAGGAATATTCGTACACCGCCAGGAGATGCGGCGTATCTTCATCTTTGGATGCAGCGCATGTCCTCTTGTATCTTGGATCGTATCTGGTGAGATCTTGATAGCGATGCGCCGTATGTGATAAGCAAGATGCGGCGCATCTGGAGCAGATTAGTCTTGATCTTGTACATTTCAGTAGACTCTTAACTTCTTGCATGTTTTGCTCCATAATTAGTCCAAAATTGCCAAGTTTCACCAAATGCTTGTTTTCAACTGAGAATTACAAAAGTAAACGATTAAGTATCAATCCTCATACATAATATAATAAAACAAGTCAAATTAATAGGATAAATGATAGTAATAAAATGTACTTATTTGAGTTCATCAAATATCCCCCCACTTGAGCTTTACTTGTCCCCAAGTAAACCTTAGAATTAATCTTATGAAAATGTATCCTAAAAGATATTAGGATTTATTTTTATATTTAAGCATGTATTCATTTTTGTCATAATCACACAACTAAACACTTAACGAATTAGAAGTAAAATAAAATATTCTGATAAAAGCAAATCTAATCGTTTAACTGTCCAGTCGTGACGAATATTCTATCATAACACATGCCATAAAGGCAAGCTGGGCCATCCCGAAGGATACCATACTATAACACATGGCCATCCCGAAGGATACCATACTATAACACATGGCCATCCCGAAGGATACCATACTATAACACATGCCAAGGATGTAGGCAAACCATGCCGGTGAAGGCAAGCTAACAATCATGCCATAAAGGCAAGCTAGGCCATCCCAAAGGATGCCAAAACTAGAGCATTGGATCCAAGCTATATCTGTCTTATCATCTTTACTCGCTTTATCTTTCATGCATTTCTATCATTAGGCACACACTATCATTTATTCAATTTTCATTGCCTTACGCAATCTCAACATTCACTATCACGCTTACTATCATCTAGACAAGTTTCTATATAACACTTGCCCATTTATTAAATTTGCATTCTCACAATGCAACTTATCTTTCATCCGTCAACCCCAAGTTGACTCATACACTCACTATGTGCCATCTTTATTTTAGACAAGTTCTATATGAATAATGCTTATCCATTTCAATTTACATATCTTCTACGTGTTCTTACAACACACTTTTACTAATACCCGTCAACCCCTTGTTGACCATATTTTCAATTCATACTGTCACTTCCTTTAGTCTATTCAACTTTCACGCATATATAAACCTTACATAGGTTTATTCTTTTACACTATCACAAATCTCATCATACATATTCCAAATATATACTAACATGATCACATTCATGTTTTACAACTCTATCTAGCATACTTCAAGTCACTTATGAATATCTCATTCATCACTTTTAGTCATCATGCTTTACCATATATTACTAACACATTTTACTTATCATGCATGTTTTATATGAAACATGATCTCATCACGTTTTAACTATACACTTTAACTTTCTCATTTTAGTTATTCATATAAAGATTTCATGCCTTCAAGCATCTATTCATTATCATAACAATCATGTCTTTCTTATCATCAAGCTACAAACATATTTCATTCTTCACTTCTTTCTTTATCTCAAGCTTTCAAAGCATTTATGCTTTATCCAACACTTACCATACTTATCTTTTCTTATTTCACATGTCAAAGTATTCTTTCAACTTCCTTTCAACACTAAGTCATCATATATTATGCATTCCAATGCATCTACCTCAACTCATACACTTCTATACAATCGTGCTCTCAAGCACACCACATAAAACTTAGACATATAATAAACAACTACCATAGACTTATCATTGCATAAACGATAACACTTAACATCACATAAACAATCATATCATAACACTTAACACTTATCCAACAAGTGTTAAAACATTCATAACATAATCAAAACATGAAATCTATGGCATCATACATCATATCACAAAATCAATCTATGTCTAAGCTTCAACATTCTAATAGCCACGAGCAATAGCCAACCTCATAACTAAGGCATCATAAACCTTAGTTCACTTACTAACCCATCTCTAACACCGCTTAGCATGACTATTCGCATTCTATTACTATAACTTGATTATACAATCACATAATTGCAATACAAATCACCGGCACCAACCGAGGTGCGCGGTCAACTGATCGTCTAAACATCTCAAGTCCCCATGGACTTGTATCTCAAACACAACAACACTATCACAAGCATTCATCACCTATCATCAATAGGCTCAACTAACATAAAACATAATCCGTCTAACACGTAGCAATTAATTTCCGCGCGACCAAAACTTACGTCCAAAGCTTCTACGAGTGGTTTAAGTCTAGGCAATCCTAAATAAAACCTAATTCACTTAAACCGAAGCTCTGATACCAAGTAGTAACACCCCGTGCCCGCTTACTTCAAAAACCTTTGTTGGGAATTATATTTCTATAGATTTGATGATACAAAACAAGAAGAATGAAACATGAATTCTGGTTGCTGAAGTGATTAATTCTACCAGCAGCAATGATTAATTCTACCAGCAGAAATGGTTAGGTCTTGTAGTGTTACAGAGTTAGGTCTTGTAGTGTTACAAAGTTAAGTCTTGTAGTGTTACAGAGTTAGGTCTTGTAGTGTTACAAAGTTAGGTCTTGTAGTGTTACAAAGTTAAGTCTTGTAGTGTTACAGAGTTAGGTCTGGTAGTGTTACACAGTTAAGTCTTCTAGTGTAAAGTCTGATGATTACACAGTTAAGTCTTGTAGTGTATCAGGTGCTGCTATGAGTCATACTACTGCTGGATGGATAAGGATGAAGAAGATATTATCTATAGATAATATCTAGATATATTCTCAGTCAACAAAGTTGTAAACAAAGATACAACTTGTATCTTAATGACTGTAATACACAAGCAAGTAGTAGACAAGACTTATCATATTGTAAAAGATCTTCTTGGACTATAAAAGAAGATCTTACCCCTTAGATATCAAGTGTGATTTACAAAGACTCTAAAAGAGTGCTTAGAACTAAAACACCAAGTGTGTTCAAATGTAAACACCAAAGTGAGTGTGTGTGGGAACATTAGACATGGGGTCTAATGTTGTTTATTTTTGTTAAGCCTCAAGGATCATTGATCCCTGTTAGAGTGTAACCGTATTACTAATGATCAAGTAGTATTGGGGCTGAGTTTAATAACAAAGAGAAAGTTTGGAAAAACCTTGTTGTGATAGTATTGTTTCTTTCATAGAATATTCCGTCAATATTATCATCATGCTTTTCATAGTTAATCCTAGATCAAAGGTGTAACAACCTAGAGTCCATAAACGATCACGTAACTTGTTTTAGTAGATGCAAGCAGGTCTAAAACGAGTTTCCACAGTTGGTATCAGAGCGGGGGGCTCTGGATCTAGAAAAAGAAAAGGTTTTAGCTAAAGAAAGAAGAAAAATTCGTTTTTGCTTAATTTTTCGTAACTTTCTGCAGAGCAGTTTTGCAAAGGCTATAACTCCTTCGTTAACCGTTGGATCGGGCTGAAATTTTTGTTGAAGGTTCTTGGTATATCAAGGTAGATTCTCACCGGAGGGATCTTCAATCTGAGCCTTAGGTTGCAAGATATGCATCGTTGAAAACTGCTGCAGAAACAGTTGAGGTATGGTCGAATTTTTGGTTTTTCTTTCTTGGTTTACACACACAAAGGGGAAGACTCACACACAGAAGAGAGTTGGTTCTTAAAAGATTAAAGGCTTGTTTATCAAATTATTATTGGTGAAAAAGGTCATTTGTTGCTTATTTGAAGTTGAGGTTGAATTTTTCAAGATTGTGTTTTGTCATATCTTTGGAAGAAAAGATAACTTGTTTGTGCTTCAATAATTATGGCGATGACTTGTTAAATCTAGTTTTCATAGGTCAAGGGGAGGATGGACGAAGACCTAGTTAACTATCACTTAAAGGAGTTACTTTGTAGTGCTCAGTGTCTCATTGAAGATGAGGATTTTATCAAGAGACTGCGGTCTACTTATATGGTGTTAGTATAAGTTCAAAGTCAGATTTAGTACAAGATATAGGACACAAGGATGGTTTATTCAGCTTCATCAACAAGTTGGTAATGATTGGTTTTTCTTCATCAGTCATAAAAGCCTACAGAATTGAAGATTCGAAATGGTTAACATATGGGTTTCAGGGGAAGCTTAAATGTTTAGATGTATAACCATTTATTGTATTTGTGCAACACCACAAGGGAAAGTTATTGATTCTTACTACTATTGATTAGTATTAGTTTGTAGTTGTAAAAATCATATTTGTATACTTTTTCTATTTGTTGATAACAAAAAGGGGAAGAGACGTGGTGGAAAGCATAGATTAAGGGGAAGACAATATGGTTTCATTCATGGTGAGATTTAATTATCTCAATTTCTCTACTTCGTCTAGGGAAATTCGTTCAAGAATGTGTTTGTTTTGTCATCATCAAATAGGGGAAGATTGTTGGGAATTATATTTCTATAGATTTGATGATACAAAACAAGAAGAATGAAACATAAATTCTGGTTGCTGAAGTGATTAATTCTACCAGCAGCAATGATTAATTCTACCAGCAGAAATGGTTAAGTCTTGTAGTGTTACAGAGTTAGGTCTTGTAGTGTTACAGAGTTAGGTCTTGTAGTGTTACAAAGTTAGGTCTTGTAGTGTTACAAAGTTAGGTCTTGTAGTGTTACAAAGTTAAGTCTTGTAGTGTTACAGAGTTAGGTCTGGTAGTGTTACACAGTTAAGTCTTCTAGTGTAAAGTCTGATGATTACACAGTTAAGTCTTGTAGTGTATCAGGTGCTGCTATGAGTCATACTACTGCTGGATGGATAAGGATGAAGAAGATATTATCTATAGATAATATCTAGATATATTCTCAGTCAACAAAGTTGTAAACAAAGATACAACTTGTATCTTAATGACTGTAATACACAAGCAAGTAGTAGACAAGACTTATCATATTGTAAAAGATCTTCTTGGACTATAAAAGAAGATCTTACCCCTTAGATATCAAGTATGATTTACAAAGACTCTAAAAGAGTGCTTAGAACTAAAACACCAAGTGTGTTCAAATGTAAACACCAAAGTGAGTGTGTGTGGGAACATTAGACATGGGGTCTAATGTTGTTTATTTTTGTTAAGCCTCAAGGATCATTGATCCCTGTTAGAGTGTAACCGTATTACTAATGATCAAGTAGTATTGGCGCTGAGTTTAATAACAAAGAGAAAGTTTGGAAAAACCTTGTTGTGATAGTATTGTTTCTTTCATAGAATATTCCGTCAATATTATCATCATGCTTTTCATAGTTAATCCTAGATCAAAGGTGTAACAACCTTGAGCCCATAAACGATCACGTAACTTGTTTTAGCAGGTCTAAAACAAGTTTCCACAACCTTGACTTTACACGCGGAAACGAATGACTTTTATGGACCTGTTGTTACTCTTTTGACATCTGACATAAATTCATACACATTCAGCCCTTGAGGCTATTTTTAAATGAAAGTAGATTCAATTACCTTCGAAACAATAGGTGGCACAACCCATTTTGACTTGCGGATTAAAGGATATGAATTTTTGAAAATTGCCAAAAATCTGAAAAATCTGCCAACAGCTTGCTGTCCGCCCGGGCTTATTTTCAAAATGCTCGGCTGGAAACCCGACCTCCCGAACTCGAAACTTAACCAAACTTTCCAGATTCATTTGGTATATCAATGGGCTCATTTTCATGCAAAAACGTTTACCTTACGACACCCCAAAGGGGTACTTTACGACGGGTTATGCAAATAACCCGTTTTGACCCATTTTCACAACAAACCACTTATACCACTTTCGTTTTACACCAAACTTGACCAACTTCATTTCTTTAACATAACAAATACGTTCCAACGACACTTGACCCGTTTACTACTCAAAATGGGTACGTTTACACTCAAACCAAACGCCCCTTTAACTTTACTCAAAAACACATAAACCATACTTTGACTTATCAAATGACTACCAAATCGTCATACAATTCTTGACATACAATTTGCTATGCGGCTGCACTTTAACAACCAATAAAAGACCAACGGGGGTACAAACTTTACACATGAGCTCGGTATTCTACCTAAGCTCCTAAACACATATTACCTTTAATCTCGCATATCCAAATCCTTAATCCTTACATTCAAGCCAATCCATATAAACATGCCAACCTACAAAACGGTTAGACAACTAAACCGTAAGCACAAAGGCTTAGTAAGTAAAACGACTATAACATACAATTATACTTCAATCCACATAATGCATCATATACATAAAACACTTACTTCATGGCTCACTACTCAAATCTCAACTAGCACATAACATCAACATATTCCATAGCATCATCTCATCACATAAGCCATAAACATGGCATCACATAAGCATAACCCAATCTCATCTTCTCAACATAGGCATACATAACACATAATGATAGAAATCCATATAACATATGCTATCGTCATTTTACTTACCTTAATCCAAGCTAAACATATCAAGAACATCATCATCATCACAATGATCCATCATCATCATCGTCGATCATAACAAACCGTAACCTAGCAACATAACAATAAATAACATAACAAGGGTTATCAACCCATTAAACATACTTATCTTTCATATCATATCATCATATGATTATATCTTGATCATATGATGAAAACCCACTTATTCATACATCTTAACCTCGTTAATCATCAAGAACATGACACTTACTTGAAAGGGAATCATGATTTAAGCTTATCCTTTGACAAGAATGCATCTCATCTATTACTTGATCATCAAAGTCTCATCTTCCCTCCATTTCTTATCTAAAAGCCGGTCCTAACAAAGACCCAAGAATAATGTAGAGGAGACTAGAATCTCCTGGATTTATTTAGCTAAAATACAAGTTTGAGTCATTGGCAAGAATGGCCCCTCAAGTCCCTTTCCTTATAATTTGGCCACAACAAACTTATAACATACTTACCACAATAGCAACTTAGGCCCCTTTAGTTATACATCATATTTACATTACCACTTTAGTCATATTTTGACTATCGGGTTTGACCACAATGCAACATTCGTTGACTGGCCAATCACGTAAAGCCTTTGGTCCATTTCATCTAGGGTGGGGTCCCAATACCCGGGAAACGGGTCTAACACACTGACTCTAACAATCAGTCTGTTCAAAGTGCTCAGGAACCAAATAATCTCAGTGATCAGCCAAATCATTCAGACACCCAACACCCTGAAAGCCCTCAAGTGTCTGAACCAATCCCTTCACCTCTACCCAATCTGGCCTCCACTAGTTCAAATCAGTATCCAAGACCTCAGGACAGATGGACTAGGTCTCAGGATATAGAACTTGTCAACATTGTTGGAGTGCCTACTGAAGGCATGCTCACCAGAAGCATGGCTGCTAAACTTACTGCAGCCTCAGCCAATGAATGCCTATTTGTGGACTTCATTTCCACCATTGAACCCAAAAGTGTCAAAGAAGCACTTACTCATCCTAGTTGGGTTCAGGCCATGCATGATGAACTGGAACAATTTGACAGAAATAAGGTAATGACCTTAGTCAAGTGTCCTGATGGAGTTACAGTCATTGGCATGAAATGGGTATTCAAAAATAAATCTGATGAAAATGGCATAGTCATCAAAAACAAGGCCAGACTAGTTGCCAAAGGCTACAACCAGCAAGAAGGCATTGACTATGAGGAAACATTTGCACCAGTTGCAAGAATGGAAGCCATCAGGATCTTCCTTGCATTTTCAACCTACATGAACTTCAAAGTGTACCAAATGGATGTTAAAAGTGCATTCTTAAATGGTTCACTGAAAGAAGAAGTTTATGTCCAACAGCCTCCTGGATTTGAGAACAGTGAGTTTCCTGACTATGTCTGTAAGCTTGACAAAGCCCTTTATGGACTGAAGCAAGCTCCCAGGGCATGGTATGAAACTCTCTCATCCTTCCTGATCCAAAACAAATTTGTCAGAGGCAAGATAGACAATACCTTGTTTATCTACAAGACAAATGATGATGTTATACTTGTTCAAGTATATGTTGATGACATCATCTTTGGCTCAACAAGTTATAAACTTTGCAAACAGTTTGAAAAACTGATGGCAAAGAAATTTGAAATGAGCATGATGGGAGAACTGACTTACTTTCTTGGCTTACAAATTAAGCAGACTGATAAAGGAACCTTTATCAGTCAAGAGAAGTATGTCAGAAGCATACTGAAGAAGTATGATCTCAGTGACTGTGCCTCAGTCAAGACTCCCATGGTCCCACCAAACAACCTTGGATATGACCTCACTGGTAAATCAGTCAATCAAACTCTATTCAGAGGAATGATTGGGTCACTGATGTATCTCCTTGCATCTAGGCCTAACATCCAATTCTCAGTATGTTTGTGTGCCAGATATCAATCTGACCCAAGAGAATCTCATCTCACTGCTGTGAAAAGGATCCTCAGGTACCTGAAAGGTACTCCAAGCCTTGGATTATATTATCCTAAGTGCTCAAGGTTTGACCTCAAGGGATACTCAGACTCTGACTATGCTGGATGCAACATGGATAGGAAAAGCACCTCAGGCTCCTGCCAATTTCTTGGTGGAAAATTAGTCTGTTGGAGTGCTAAGAAGCAACAATCAGTTGCCATGTCCTCAGCTGAAGCTGAATATGTTGCAGCAGCTAGCTGTTGTGTAAATGTACTATGGATGAAAAGTCAACTCAGTGACTATGGCATTCAGTATAAGATGGTTCCCATCTTTTGTGATAACACAAGTGCAATTGCAATTTCCAACAACCCTGTTCTTCATCAGAGAACAAAACACATTGATATCAGATATCATTTCATCAGGGACCATGTCATGAATGGTGACATTGAATTACACTTCATCCCTACTGAATATCAGTTAGCTGATATCTTCACCAAACCCTTGGATGAACCAACTTTCACTAGACTGAAAGCTGAATTAGGGATGTTGGATATTGAGAATCAGTCCACTGATTGAATCCATCCGACTGAAGTGTATATTCTTAGAACCTCTGGTCCCTGAATCAATGTGTCCCTCAGTGTCAAGTATCACTGAATCCCCTTCCTGAAACCCTCAGTGAATGAAAAGTCATTCAGGGCCCTCAAGATGTCATTCAATGCTAACTTAAATGCTCTAAGTATTTTGTTAGTAAATGTCCTAGGTTGGTGACTGATTTCCTATTTAATATAGGAATATATGTCTCTCTGGCATACACATCTTGGGCCCCCACTTTCCCACTAGGCATTAAATGCCTCTCCAATCACATTAGACAAAAATGTGATGACTCATCTCTGCAAACTACACTTTTTGCAGACGGCTCAACTGTTCACCATGATGGTTGCCGAATACATGGGGAAGTGGAATCGTGGCATTAAATGCGGACTTCAAATTTTTATTAAACAATTTTCAAAATTTTGAAGTTAACTGCTCTATGCCCTAAATACCCCCAACCATTCCACTTCCCTATAAATACCCATCCAAAAGAATTCACACACACGTTTTTTGAAAATTATAAGCAAACTCTGCCCTTTTTCTCTCTCAAAACAAATTGTGTGTGTGTTCTTAGCATTTAGAAACATCCGACCATTTTTTCGACCAAAACCAAATCATAAAATGGCTTCCTCTAATGCTGTAACCATCGCCCCCAATGTGAACTTCACAATGGAGGGCATGGACCTGACCAAAAACAATGTGGTTAGAAATTTCCACTATCCTCAGCAATATGAGGGTTACAAGGATGTAGTTAAGTATTTACAAAACTGCTTCCTTGCCACAACTTTTACAACTACCCCAGAAGTCATTTATAATGACTATCTCAGGGAGTTTTGGTGTACCGCAACGGCTACTAGCCCTAAGGACACCAAAGAGTCGATCATCACTTTCACTGTGATGAATGGGACTAGGACTCTCTCCCTGAACTACAAGACCTTCATCATGGCCACAGGTCTTAACTTTGTTGAGAACTTTGAGGCAAACCCTACTGATCAGGAAATAAAAGCTGAAATGCTTTTCCTAGGGCCTCATGATGTTAGGCGTCCTACCGAGTCTCCTGAAGCCTTGCTGGCAAAGGCTCCAATAGTAAAGACATGGTTTCACCCTGTCTGGAGACTTATGATGACATTCGTCATTCAGGTACTTGGAGGAAACAAATCCTCCACTGAGCAACTGAACTCATCACAACAATTGATGATGTTCAGTCTCTTGGAGGGTAGAAAAATTGACATCGGAGGAATAATCTTCCGTGACCTCATGTCAAAGCTCTCAGGGAAACATAGGCAAAGACACATGTCTTACCCTAGGTTCATTTCCTGTGTGCTTCAGGACCTCCTTGGTTCTGACTACTTAAGGTCTGACGTAGAAGGCTTAAAACCTGACGTTCTTCATAAGACTAACTTTAGTAGTGACATTACTGAGGTACAACCTGTTGGGAATAAAATGTTCAAGTCAAAGAGCCTGCTGAAAGAAGTATTGAGCCTGCTAGTTGATTTTGAAGAAGATGAAGATGTACTAACAGTACCTTCTGGGTAAGAAGGTACTGCTAGTTGATAAAGGTCCTGCCAAGATTATGATCAAGTTGATAGATATTTAGTTGTAGATATTTGTTGTATTATTAGTCTTTGTACAATGTAATACGTAATGTAGAAGTAGTTCAGTCTTCACATGTTTGTGCAGAAGAATATACAGAGTAGTTACATTGGTAGTTATATTTAATTGTAGGCTAGGAAAGTCCAAGTATATTATTATATTCAACAACTTGACAACTTGTAATAAGGGTACCTTATTCTATAAAAGGTTCCCTTAGTCACCACCTTCGTGCATGCATCTCTTCAACTAATAACCAAAACAGAACAACCTCTCTAGTAACTTAGTTACTCATTTTCACAAATCCTTTTACAATCAAAGATTCAAGGTTACTTTGTAATCCTGGTGATAGTTAGATCATCCGTATTATTTCATCAATAATATTGTATCGTTTTGTGTTACTAAAGTTGTGTTCTTTGTTCATTATCATTCACGTTTACATACTCATCACCTTTGTGTTCTTTTAAAGTGTGTTATAGTAGATTCCGCATACTACATCACATTCATACATAAATATCCCAAACACATTATTAAGATTCACATCCCAAGTGTTTGTATAATCCTTCACAAGTGGTATCAGAGCTAGGCTGATATTTACAATTTAAAAGAACAATGGATGTTGAACATATTCAAACCAATGTTGCAGCAAAACTTCCATTACTCAAACAAAATGAGTTTGATATGTGGAGACTGAGGGTAGAACAATATTTCCAAGTGCAAGACTATGCACTTTGGGAGATAATTGAAGAAGGAAACTCATTCAAACCTTCAATCACCACCACCACAGTAAACGATGCACTTGTAATATATGTGCAAGTAAACCCATCAAGCGCAGAAGAAAGAATTCAAAAGAGAAATGATCTAAAAGCCAGGAGTATGCTACTGATGACTATTCCAAATGATCAGCTTTTGATCTTCAACAAGTACAAAGATGCTAAAACCCTTTTTGAAGCTATTGTGGCTAGATTTGGTGGAAATGATGCCACCAAGAAAACACAGAAAACTCTCCTCAAACATCAGTTTGAAAACTTTACAGCCACAACAAATGAGTCTTTGGACAGCATGTTCAATAGACTTCAAAAGCTTTCAAGTCAGTTAGCCATCCATGAAGTGATGATAACTCAAGAGGACTTAAACTCCAAATTCCTTAGGAGTTTACCCTCTGAATGGTCCATGCATGTCATTGTCTGGAAAAACAAACCAGATATTGATCAGATGAGACTTAATGATCTCTACAACAACTTCAAAATAGTAGAGCATGAAGTGAAGAAAACTACTGGTTCAAGTTCAGGAAATATGGCTTTTGTATCATCTCCAAGCACCTCAAGAGTTGTAGATGAAGAAAAAGATGGCAGAGAAGAAGGTACTGCCAACACAAACTTTGGTACTACCAGTACTTCTAGCAGTACCAAAACCATTCTAGATGAAACAATTGGGTGTGCCTTCCTGACATCACAACACAATGGGTCCATATTAACTTTTGAAGACCTTCAAGAGATCAATCCTGATGATCTTGAAGAAATGGACATAAAGTGGCAACTTTCACTTCTGAGCATAAGGGCTAAGAAGTTGCTGATGAGGACTGGAAAGAAGATTATCATAGATGGTAATGAGCCTGCTGGGTATGACAAGTCCAAAGTGGAGTGTTACAACTGCCACATGAAGGGTCACTACTCAAGAGAGTGTAGAAGACCAAAGAAGCAGGATGACAAGGGAAGAGGGTTTGAGAACAGGAATAAAGGAAGCTTTAAGAAGAAATGAAGCTTTGAGAGCAAGAGTAAGGCTGTGGAAGTCACTGAGCCCAAAGCAATGGTTGCTATTGATGGGATGGGTTTTGATTGGAGTTTTATGGGTGAAGAGGAGTCAACTTCTGATGAATTAGCTTTGATGGCTTTCTCCACTCCTGAGGTACAAATACTAATGATAATGCAGGTTTTGAAGACAATGTTGAAACACCTAAAGATCAAGATTACATCTGGATGCCAATTTGGAAAGGGTTGGATTTATCTTCAAGTCATGAAGAACCTTCAAATACAACAAATGAAGGTACTGAAGATGATCATGGAACTCAGAATCAAGAGAATCAAGAAAGTAGTGCAAATGACAATGGTACTGCTAGTTCACCAGATGGTACTGCCAGTTCACAAATTGGTACTGCTGAGCCATTAATTGTTCAAATTGATGATTCTTTATCTGAAGAAGTGGGGATTGGCAATCTTCCATTTACTTATGAAGTTCCTACAACACACAATACAAGAATTCTCAAAGATCACTCAACTGATGATGTGATTGGTAGCATTGATTCTGGTGTTAGAACAAGATCTCAAGTCTTGACTTCAGATCAAGAAGGGTTTATCTCATCTATTTATGAAGAAAAGAATCATGAAGTTGCCAACATATGCCTGTTTTCATGTTTTCTCTCACAAGCTGAACCCAAAAACATTAACAAAGCCTTAGATGATGCAAGTTGGGTTGAAGCAATGCAAGAAGAACTTCTTCAATTCAAGCTTCAGAAGGTTTGGAAATTGGTTGATTTGCCAAAAGGTCACTGGGCAATTGGAACCAAATGGGTGTTCAGAAACAAGAAAGATGAAAGGGGGATAGTGATCAGAAACAAAGCAAGATTGGTGGCCCAAGGGTATACTCAAGAAGAAGGGGTAGATTATGAAGAGGTGTTTGCTCCAGTTGCAAGACTTGAAGCAATCAGGCTATTCTTGGCCTATGCTTCTTTCATAGGCTTCACTGTTTATCAAATGGATGTTAAGAGTGCCTTCTTATATGGTACTATTGAAGAAGAGGTGTATGTTTCTCAACCTCCAGGCTTCATTGATGCAGAGTATCCAGACAAGGTGTATAGGGTTACCAAGGCTCTTTATGGTCTACACCAAGCTCCTAGGGTATGGTATGAAACATTGGCTTGCTTTCTATTAGAAAATGGATTCCAAAGAGGCAAGATTGATCCAACTTTGTTCATCAAAAGAACAAAGAAAGACATCTTGCTGGTGCAAATTTATGTTGATGACATTATCTTTGGATCCACAAACCAAGACTTGTGTGTAGAATTTGAAAAACTTATGCATAGTAAGTTTGAAATGAGTTCCATGGGGGAACTTACTTTCTTTTTGGGTCTCTGATGCGTGGTTTTGCGACCTTACAACAGGTTTTACCTCTCGAGGGATCTCAAGAGGCTTACAACCCCACCAGGCAGTGTACCTGACCGATGTAGTATAGTGTAGTGGTAAGTACGGGGGATTGATCGTTCTCCACAGGGAATAGTGTCGTTAGGATTGAAAAACTACTCTAATAGGTCTAAGGGTGAGAGAAGATTCTTTTTTGTATTTTTTTATATTTTTATGAAAGCAAGTAAAATCTCGGGTTTGAAGGAGTGGGCGGAATTAGTTGCTAGTCAACTAACCCAAATAACTACAAATGCAAATAAAATAAAATAACTGAAAATAAAAAGGTTGTGAAACTTATATGGAGAGAAATGTGTTTACTTAGATTTCCTTACTCCCTAACTATCTTTTACCGGTTGATTAGTGTGTATTAATTGCGTGGATGACGGGTGTATTCCTTAATACCAATCGTGGGGTGGCGTACGTACTTCCCCAACTCTACAAGCTCCTACTTCACTCCTATGTCGAGCCGGCTAAGAAGCTCCTAACATGGGATCACTAGAATTCGCTCATGCATTAAATACAACCATAAAAACCTTAGTACGCATTGGTTCATGTTTCTTAAGACGTTCAAGCAAGTTACCGTATAGGAGGTTAGCCAGTTTTCTTAAGCCTAACATCGATAAACAATCATCCAATACAATTAATAACACACTAATAACCAATAATCAATAGTTAGGTTTCATTAGATCTAAGCAAACACAAGATAAATCTAGCCTAGCATGTTAATTAAAAGACAAGAACAAGATATAATCAAACAACACATAGACATATTGATTGATTAAATGATTACTTATCTTCAATTAAACATGGGAGATCCAAGGGTATGAAAACCCTTAAAAATGGCAGAAATTCGTCTTAGGGTTTCTCCTCACAAAGTTGCACACTAATGACAAAAAATTGCAAAACTATATATAGAGTTTAGGGGCTGACGGCGTCACGTTGTAGATCTTGACGCCGTCACCTCGCCGTGTCTAGGGTTCCCGGATGGCCTTCTTGACGCCGTCCCTCTTTAATGCTCCAAAATCCTCCCTGGCTTATCAAGGCTTGACGCCGTCAGAAATAAGCTTGACGCCGTCTCGCTTTAACTTAAACCGTGATGGCCTTGATCACTTCAAAGGGTGACGCCGTCAGATTTTCCATTGTAAAATTCTCTGGCTTCTCATGTGTATTTTTCATATCCACCTCTTTTGCCAAGCCATGACGCCGTCAAGAGCAATCCTTGACGCCGTCAAAGGTACTTTTTCAGCCGATTTTGAGACTTTGTCATTTTCTTCACTTTTATGCTCCAAAAACGTTCAAAATGCTTCCTTTTCCAGATTTCTTCTTCAAAGTACCTAAAATGACAAAAGGAACGATTTAGGGCAATATTTGATCAAATAAACACGATTTAGGGCTTAAATGACCCCCTAAAAGCGGTACACTTTTCGCTTCATCAAATACCCTTACACTTGAGATTTGCTTGTCCTCAAGCAAATGCGCTTTTATTCTAATCAAAATACAAGTTAGGGGTCATTTAACACTAATATAAAAGTAATTACAACAAATAGTCGTTCCACTTTAATCATAATAAGCACGGAGATTACAAACTAGCACCTCACAAGTAGTGTTTAGATACTCACATCTCTCAGGTGTCATCAAAATAAATCTCATAAATGAAAACGGATAATATCTCTCACTACCTGTCATAGCAAATAGATTACCATAGGCTTGGGAAAGGATCAAAAACCTCCTCCACTAGGCGTAAGCACCTAAGATAAACTATCAAAGAGGGATTTTACATGGGTTATAACATGAGGTGTAGGGATATGATAAACACGGATTTGTTGGATAAGGGATATTTTACTGGTGGCGAGTTAAAGATCTTGATTAATTACATGTACAATATGGCATTGCTAAGCCAAGACTAGACTCGACTTAAGCTAAAAACAAAATAACAAAAACATAAAATAAACATAAAATGAAACGGGATGGTAGTCCGTATGTTTTTTCTACTTTTCTTTTTCTCATTTTTTTGTATTTTTCTTGATTTTTTCGATTTTTTTTTTCATACACTCTTGCCCTACCATCCAAAATAATACATCATAGGGGCGTTGCATTCCCCTTACACTTGAACTTTTACATAACTTTACAAATAACTATTCTAATGACTCGAATTAAGATAATTGAAAAACTTGGAGTACTTTTAAAATATTTAGCACATATGGGGGTAATAATGTTGTTCTTCCCCATTACTCCATTACACTAGTACTTTACCCATGAGTCCCAATCGTCCCAAAACAATATGTACAAGGATATGACTCGACTTAGCAACCATGCAATCAATTAGATAATTAACTTGGGTTTAAACAAATGTTGTCACAATAATGCACTAAAAATGAGTGCATACAAGGTAGGCTAAGGCGATTTGGGTGTACATTTAAGTGGGGTGTAACAAATTCTTCCTTTAAGTAAAATGCTTAAAGGTTGAAACGAAAAGATAGGCTCTGAGGGGTGTACTAGGGGTATCGTGTACTAAAAATGAGTACAACGCAAAGGGTGCGGGAGAATTACTTGACCAATGTAGCCAATGTAATTATAACAAAAAACACAGGTGTAAAACAATGGGTTAATCCTAATGCCTCTTATCATGTAGTAAATCTAACTACACGAATGTAGTCTCACTTGTGGCTTCAGAATGGTCCTAACGTAAGTTCTAGAATCTAAGTGCTACCGGTACACACATCATAGCATAAATGCTTTTCCTACCAATTCTAGGGGCGAACCTCACATATTTGGGGTGGAAATTTTTTTTTTAGTGGTACGGTTTTGTGCTAGTCATATAACTCCTATTCATGAGATGCTCATTAAGATCAAAGTTTCACTCCTAAATGTTGTAAAAAATTTTAAGTTTGGCACTAAAATTGCCCTAACAGGTATTTATCTCAGTTTTATTACACATCTACTATTGAACAAACAAAAATCAAGCGTAATTGTATTCTCTAAAGTATCGTATTTTACCCCCCCTTACACTTAAGATGAACATTGTCCCCAATGTTCAAATAACAAGATGTAAAAGTAATTAAGGTAAAAGAATGAAATCAAATACTCCCCTGATTCGCTCGGTGGATAATGTGGTAACATGGTTAGATCTTCTTCCAAGAGAATGTAGAAGCTCCAAGACTAATGCAACGCCATAAGCTAGATTCCACATACATCTCCTTGTCCAAAATAACATGTTAAACCTGAGAAAACAAACACGAAAACCTGCATAACATCGGCGGGATAAATTCTATATATAAGGATATAATGCTTGTGGAATGATAATTTTGCAGATTCCTGGAGTTTATAAGTTAGAGATTTAATAAAAACTTTTTATGAAAACAAAACTTTCAAAAATTTCTGAAAATTAAAACCTGACGCCGTCAGGTTGTAAATCCTGACGCCGTCAGAAATGATCTGACAGAATTCTCATGTTAAGTTTCCGGAAAATTTCTGGAAAAACCTATACCTTACTTCCTGGAAATCCTGCAAAATATCATTATGACTCGATACAAGCATTTGACTCAAACAAATACTAATATGTATGTTAATTTAATATTATTACGATTCATGTTCATTTGTTCTAATAAACCGATTTGGATTTCCCTTACACTTAACTTTTGCAAAATACCTTTATATGTAGTTAAGACGAAGTTAAAAACAAAATAAAGCATTTTCACAATTTAGTTTTGAACATGAATCAATAATAATAAAAATTAAACACACATACGAAAACAAATAAAATCAAACAAACAAATAAATAAACACACAAAACAAATAAAGCTTGGGTTGCCTCCCAAGAAGCGCTTTTCTTTATTAACGAGTCTTGTAGCTAGACTCAAAGTCCTTCTACCCTATGTAACTGAGCTCGTCATCGAGGACGTCTTTAGGGTTAATCTTGGATTGAAGTTTCCTATTGGTCTGCTTAGTACAATATATCTTTTCAAATTTCTCTCCATCCGGGTCATACAATGTCATCTTAATATGCCATGACCCATCTCCATCTTTGGGTGGTTTGTCCTGTAGGTCACGACTAAATCTCAAACACACACTCGATAGGACAAATAAGAACTCGTACTACTACTATATTAAGCTACGTATGAAGAGATGAATAAGCTAATAAGCACTACTAAATAAGAAGAAGAAGAAGAATAAGAAGAAGAATGGTCGGCTTTCAATATATCGAATGTTACACAAGCATAGCTCTCGCATACAACATGAAAAACCAACACTATGAATGACTCCCATGCATTCTATTTATAGGCATTGGGAGGGGAATAATTTTTAGGAATATTCCCTTACATGTGATAAGGATAAATTAAATAATATGACCGGTCCAAGGACTACTATTGAACCGGTCCAAAAATACAAACAATATAGTCCTAATCGTGCAACATTAAATCAAAATGAACAAGACTTGAAATTATATAAAACATGTTCCTAACAATCTCCCCCTAAGTCTTGATCATCAATGTTGCTCGACGTCTTCTTTGCTTCTTGGGCTTCTGACGTCTGTTAATCTTTGTTTCTTTGTTCTTGTTTAATGATGATATGATGTTGTCTCTTTCTGCCAATCTCCAACGTCTTTTCGTCTTCTCCATCATGCTCATATGTCTTTGTCTTGTTTTGAATCATATTTTGAACTTTTGATGTTACTGAGTCTTTGTGAAAACATTACTTCAATATATGAACATGATGGAGTCTTGATGGTCGAACTCCAGCTCCTCAGCAGCAGCAGCAGCAACAGCAGCATCAGCACGAACCAACCGGTACTTACAGGCTCAGATTTGAGATCATCAACAGCATAGTGTGAAGACTTTCTCAAATCCTAACCCAGACCGTTCTGAACCGGAATCCCCCGAAAGGGATTACTCGGACACACCGAAGTGCACCCACGATTCAGTGAGTCGCTGGAGATCACCCCACGACTGTAGACCATTTTGGAGCAAACACTAAGCGTAACCCATAAGGAGTTACCGAAGTGACCTGCTGACAGAGTTGTTTGATGTTGCTCTGGCAGGATTTCCATTCAATCATTGATAATCTCAATTGTGATTTCTCTCATGAATGTTCTTGGCAGATTGCTAAGATCTGCGAAGGACACTTTCTTAATTTTACATCTGATGCCCATAATGTAGAACAACAGAGTAATACTAGGTGTACCTAAGAGATCTTTTATGAATCTCATGGCTCTAGACTCAATCAGTGCACATTTGTTTGGTCATCGGAGGCATGGAGCAGATTGCCTCCTTTTCAATATCAACACTCTCGTAATGAGAGGTCGATAGATTATGAAGGGTTCTCCGTGTGAATGAAACAAGTGTCTTTTGAGAGACACCTGAGTGGCTTAGAAGGTTTATTAGTGCGTCACTGGGTCCATGACGTCTTTAGTCTTCAATACTGGTGATGCTCATCAACCAGTAGATTATGAATTGAACCCGGTGTCTGCCCTAAGGTTGAACAAATGGAGGGCTATTTCTTTTCACCCTTTTCTTTGCATTTCTTTTTAATTCTTCAACCCCTTCTTTCTCCGTTCATTCATTTTTCTCCTTTTTTATATCATACCTAGGACTTTCTAGTTCTAAACTATTGGTATTGTCCTTGGGTAGATCCCTCCGGCTCTGGCGGATCATAGGACGGTTTTCCCTAACCTTAGTCACCTTATAACTCCAAGACTATCCTAATGATGCCATAGACCAAACCATTGAAAATCTCTCAAAGTGTCGATAATTGTAAAGACATTTTGTTGACACCTTGAGAGTTTGATGATTTTCAGAAGTACTCCCCCTTAACATGTGCTCATACGTATTAAATTTTGAAATTTGCACATGCCGGAAAGAGTTGGCACTTTTTGAATTGATTGATTCTCAATGAACCTGATCGTTGCGAGACACGCTTACATCACCAGTTAGACTGGCTTGAAATTATTACCCGTCCAGATCAGATTCAAAGATTATCGCTCGAAATCGGTACATTCTACTCAGACACATCCTTTGCGAGACACGCTTACATCACCAGTTAAACTGGCTTGAAATTATTACCCGTCCGGGACATGTCCTTTCGACTACTGACTTTCCTATTCGTCAATTCGAGAGTCAATTCTGAGTTTGAGCACACGAGATTCCAGCAAATGAGACATCATATTTTAATCATCTTTTTCTTCTCCCCCTCAAAAATAGCATACTCATGATGTTTTTGGAAAAACGTTTATGATTAAAATATGCTGTTTTTGAGTTTTAGGGAAGAATTTCAAGAACATTTATAATTCTTTGAACAAAGATTACATTTTCAAATACTCCCCCTTAACAAGGGAATATTTGTCCTTATGAGCAGAATGTTTGAAAAACGTTGGAAAACATTCTGATTTTAATTCTGCTCATAAGTAAGAAGCTTTCGCTCCTTTTTCAGGATTGAGGCACTGAAGCGTACCTCAGGGTCCTTTCTTTGAGGTCCGGGTTGTACACTGTTATGTGTGCACAAACCGTAATGTATAGGCCAATTATGGAAAGAAGAATGATATGATGAAATTTGAGAATTGATTCTTACATCATCCACCTTTACCAAAAGTTGTGAACACTGGGTCAGTTCGCTGAAACAGTCTGATGGCGAATGGTGGACGACCCCCAACATAGCTCTCTAGCCTTCTCATCTGATCCCGATGGTATAACCGTTCTTCCATCTTCCGAATAAATTCCTTTACTTGTCGCAGCTCTTTCGAATTCCATCTTCTTGATTTTTCCAACATTGAATCTCGAACTCTATTAGCTAACCCATCTCGTACACTCTTGAGGGTATCATCACAGAACTTGTGAATTTCATTGAATGCCATGAAGCGGTGAAAATCAGTTGTGCTTCTGTAGACGAACCCAAAATTTGGACGATGTAGCATGGTGTACTGAGGATCCTTTTTGCTGTGTAGAAGGAACTGTGGTTCAACAAGGTTAAGCTGAGTCTGATAACTTTCAACACCAAGCTGGAGATCTTCTACACGTTCTTTGATGATGGATCTCCTGATGTAATGACAGAGTGAAGTACTAAGTGCATATCGAAGCTCATTGGTCAGATGCTGCAGTTTGCCTTGGACCTTCATTAGATACATGTCTTCGATATCATTCAGATTTAAATCAGGAAAATCCGCCTCTGAGAATGTGTAGAGGTTGTTGTCGATTCTTTTTACTGTGATCTCTTCTAGAAATATATAATCGCATCTTCTGGATCCGCTTACGTTGATGACGGCCAATATTCTGAGATCACTGTAAACTGGTTCTTTTGATTTCTGGAGGGCAAGTTTGTACTTGTACCAGCTTTGTCTTTTAGAGTACCAGTGATGAATCCCCAGCTCTGCATCACGATCATATTTGACAAGCCTTTTAACAAACAGATTGCTGTTAATAGCTGCCTCTTCAATAGCTGATTGTGTGTAATGAGCAGCTGGTGTGAAAGTGATAGATGTAGCATACTTTTTCGTCCCTTGAGCTCCATTCTTTAGAAGTTCCAGATCTTTGTTGAAGAACATTAGAAAGGGAATTTTCGAGTGATGATGTCTTCGAATCACGGTCAGTGGCTTGGTCCAATCAGTGATGAATGGTTGATTCTTGCCTACTTTCCTGACGACGTCTGGACTAGCCCAGTCAAAGTCACTTGACATTGCCCGTGCAATGTTTTCAAGGTGATATTCGAGTTCTGCTGCGCTATTGGATTTGTTCTTCAGAAGAAGGAAAGCATCATTCTTGATCCGACGAAGTTCCTTTTTGGTCATTTTCTTAATATTGAGAGTTCTTTTAATTTCTTGAGTAACAGCAAAGGTGCTGTCTTCAACTCGTGAAGCTTCGTCAGTCTGAACTTGAGCGCTTGCTAGATGATCGAACCATTCATTTCCTAGCACATCCGTATCATTATCCAGCCATGAGACAACTGTTGGTCCGGTAGATGACTTTCTGCTGTGTGAAGGCTTGGACTTGGATGGCTTTGATTTTGGTGATGGTGATGGTGAATGAGGTTGATCATCGTGTGGCTGGAATTCCATATCTTCAGTTGTAAACTGCTCATGGTGATGCTCGGTTTCAGTGGGACCAGAGGATTGATGTTTAGAAGGTTGAGATGATGTTTTATGTTCAGTTGGCTCTTGAATGTGAATCCCTGACCCGCCTTTGTGTTTCTTTTGTTCGGGTTTAGGGTCCTGATCATCCTCATCATCTTCTCGAATGCGTTTTCCTTTGTCAGCAGTTTCCTTGCATGACTTCTTCTCAATATGTGCTTGAAGAGCTGCAATCAGGTTAACTTCTTCTAGAGAAGGAGAGGTGATTTCAAAGAGTCTATCGAGAAGCACAAGCTCGATATATTCAGTGGTGTGTTCTGGAAGTGGTTTGGTGTGGGAAGAAGAAGAGACAGCTTCTTTGATCTTTTCATCAAGTTGTGAATCAATATGATCATTGATGTTTTGTTGAAGATCAGGAAGAAATTGCTTAACAAATTTTCTTGCCTTGCGTGTCATATGATCTTTGATGTTGAAACCAAGGAATTCATCGATCTGCTTCTTGCTTTCCTGCATTTCTTCCATTTGTTGAGACAACTTTTTGACTAAGTCTTCCATTTCAGCCAATTTAGTTGTAGCTTGGTTGTCTCGTTGTGCTTGTGCTCTCTTTACCGCCTTTTTAAGTTTCTTTGCTGCAGGAGTCACAACCTCAACTTTCGTAACATGGACGATTCTTCTCTTGCTCTTTCCTTTGTAGGCCTTAAGAATATTTTCAGAAACAGTTGCTTTTGATTTTGATTTTGGTGATGAAGATCTCGAAGATGATGGAGTGAGAGAAGGGATTGGTTCATCAGATTTAGTAGTTGATTCCTTTTGAGGTGAGGGTGGAGGTGTAGGACTCTTAGGTGGTGATTCAGGAGGTGTCTTGGGTGAAGAAGCAGACGAGGGTTGAACTGGTGGTTGTTCTTGCTGCTGTTGTGGGTTATAAACAACCATAGTCAGTGCAGATTTGGCTGTGTCCTTTGGAGGGGAAGGAGGAGGTGTTGGAGTGTGAGAACGAATATAGCTATCTGCTTCCAGGTTAGCTTGATCATCCTCCTTACGTTTCCGTTCTTCCTCTTGTCTTTTCTGCTCCTCAAGATCTTTGGCTGCTTTAATTGTTTGATCTCCCAGAATGTCTTCTTCTTCTTCTAAGTTCCAATCTTCATTATCATCATTGCGTGTTTGTTCCTCGGGATTGTCATTAAACATAGAATCAGAAATATCCTTGTCAGATAAAACAATGTTGCTATCCTGATCTTTTTCCTTTTCCTCCTGAGATGGTGCTCCCAAGTCGGGTTGATTAACCGAACTTGTTTGCTGTGAAGAGACCTTTGTTGATTCAGCTCCAGACCCTCCGGGTTGATTAACCGGATCGTCTTGGGTCGAAACTGCTTTAGGAACATTTTGTGATCCTCCAACTCCATGTGTTCTTTCATACTCCCTCTGTTGTTCCAATACTTTCTTTGCTCTACGCTCTTCATCTGCTTTTAATGATTTGAGACTTTGTTTTTGTGCATTCTCCTTAGAGATCTTATTGTGAAATTCAGCTTCTTCTTCAGTCATAAAGACATGTTCTTCTTCAGATTCAGATGATTCAGAGTTAGATTTTGTATCTTCATCAATGATTCTATATGGTTCTGGTTTTGGCTGTGGTTTGCTGGGTACTCTCCTCTTGATGAATGTTGTTCTTGGATGTTTTTCTTTTGGTTTAGAGACACTTGAGGCACTTCCTGTCTTTGTCTTACCTTTTGAATGAGTCTTTGAAGATCTAGGTTCTTCAACCATCTTGGCAAGACCCACCCGACGTTCACGGTATGCTTGGTCGTAATCATGATAAGCTTTTGTTTCTCTGACCTCATCAGGCATCAAAAATTCTGGCAACCTTGCACCTTGCTTTCGCGTGCTTTCTTTTGGGAAATAAACTTTGCCCAATGTTTTATCCATGCTATACTCATGAACTTCTTGATCTGTAGGACGCTTATCAAGGTCTTCATGTTGATCAAGTAGATAGCTGATAAGAACTTTGGTGAATCGAACAAATGGGATTTTCTTGAAAATTTTACGCTGTAAGTACATTATGTCGTCCCAAATAAGAGCAGCAAAGTCAATAGGTTCTTGGTTTAGAAATCCCCATAAGACTTGAAGATGAGACAATCTTGGATGCTCAAACCCACTATCTCTTCCAGTTATTGAATGTGTTATGATGAAGAAGATAGTCCTCCAGGGTTGAGGAATGTATCTAGCATTAACTTTGGATATCGTGGTTAATGGTGTATCAGGTTGAACATCATAACCAATATCTTCCAGGAATTGCATGACCTCAGACTCTGAAGGTGTTGGGTGGAATCGGTTAGCAGCTTCAGGTGCCTCTGGAAGTTTTAAGGCTTTTCTGAGTGTAGCAGGTGTAACTCTGATTTTCTTCCGATCCAGTGTGCAAGTAAAGTACTTGTCATCATTGCTCTTAGTGAAGGTATCCCAGAATTGATGAATATATAGCTCTGGAATGGTGTCTGAGCTGTCAAGAATATCCCTGCATTTGTGAGCTTTGAGAATCTCTACAGCAATCTGACAACTTGGATCAGAACATTTGATCTTGTCCAATTCTACCCGTGAATTGTTCTTCCCTATTTCCAGAGTATACCCACGAGGAAAGACTTCTTCTTTGGTGAGAGCAGGAAGTGGTTGTTGTTGGGAAGATGCCATTGATGTGTTTCTGAATCAACAATCATATACAAATATACAGAATGCATGTTTGTTAGAAAAATTGTTAGCTTTTAAGAACAACACATAGCATTCTATTGTATTAATGATTGTTTGTTACATGCTTGGTCAAAGAATTTATCAAAAATTAGCCAAATTCTATAAAATTTTGATTAACTTTGATAAGTATAGAGAATATACCTAAGGAAATTAATCAAAATCTTATATCAGATCACAACTGCGATAAATTATGTCAACTGCGATAATTATTGACAACTGCGATGATTATTGTCAACTGCGATAATTATGACAACTGCGATAATCATTCAATCAAGATAAGTATCTTAATTGAAATAATTATCCAACTGCGATAATCATCTCAACTGCGATAATCATCCCAACTGCGATAATTAGCTCAACTGAGATAATTAACCCAACTGCGATAATTATCCAACTGCGATAATTATCCAACTGCGATAATTATGACAATCATGATAATTAAGTCAATCAAGATAAAAATCTTAACTGCGATAATTATCCCAACTGCGATAATTATCTCAACTGCGATAACTATCCCAACTGCGATAATTTTGGCCAACTTCGATAAACTCTTATACAAGAGTTTACGAACACTTTTTGACGATGAACATTCAAATCTTTATCGTGATTCATTATGATTTGTGACCACAGATTTTCACAAACAATTTGTATGACTATTATGGGCATTTTGGCTAAGTTATAACAAAAACGAACCATAATTACACATAAATCAAACTGCTAGTGTTCTTGTTCTTGATAAACCCTAAAATGCAATCGATTCACCTAGAATGATACTGGGTACAATCCAATCATGGCATTATTCAATTAAACATCAAATAACATCTTTCCAACCAACAGATTATCCAATAACACTTTTACACAGTTTTCCCCAAATCGTTGCTTAAACCCTAAAATTCGATTAGACTAATTTGTGGTTTCTGAGGGTGATTAAGCATGCAATATAGGTTAACTATCATTGTAAAAGTCTTATCGTACAATCTTTTTCAACACAAACGCTCTAAATCAAAAATCCCCAAATTAACGCAAACCCTAGAACTAATTTTTACGATTTTGCTTGTTCTAGCCGTTGGATCTAAAATCTGTTTAAAACCATTGTTAATAATTACATAATAACCATAAGATCACTCACAAAAATTGAAAATCTTGAGCGGATTAGCAGAATGATTGATGGCCGTCGATGATGGTGGGTGGAAGTGAATTGAATACGGTTGGTGAATATTTGGCAGAGTAATAACTGCGGTTATTAATTTTGCTTGACTTTAAGTATCTAGCATTAAGTTTTGCAATTATTACACAAATAGTCCTCTAACCTTGATATCTTTGAAATCCTAGTCCTAAACCACCATCATGCTAATCACTAAGTCTCATTTTGTTACAGTTAATGCACACAAGTTTGTTATCTTAAAATCTTATCACCAAATTGCACAACAATTTCTGAAAATATGCAAGTACAATTTAAAACTTGTGGAAAAAAAAATTATGTCTCCCCCTCAACACGTGTTCAAAAATAATTAGTGACATAAAAAATGAACAAAGTGTTGGATAAGGGATTGTACTTGCATTTTTTTTTTAAATGTTTATTTACAAAGATAGTTTGGATATTTGACTCATTTATTTGTTTTGGAGAAAATTTGTCAGTTCTTGAGGAGTCAAACATCGCATTCCAATTTGATGAACCAATTTCACAAAACGATCATGAGGTAAGGCTTTCGTGAAAAGATCCGCCAATTGGTGTTCCGTTCCCACAAAATACAACTCAACGGTACCCTGCTCCACATGCTCCTTGATGAAGTGATATCGGAGAGCGATGTGTTTGGACTTGGAATGTTGCACTGTGTTGCACGAGATAGCAATAGCACTTTTGGAGTCGCAGTACATCGGGATTTTGTTGAATATGTAACCATAATCCATCAGTTGTGATCGCATCCAAATGATTTGAGCACAACAGGCAGACATGGCTACATATTCTGATTCCGTAGATGAGAGAGACATACAATCTTGCTTCTTTGACTGCCAGGACACCAGCTTATCACTGAGGAATTGAACACCACCGGATGTGCTCTTTCTTGTATCAATACATCCCGCATGATCCGCATCTGAAAAAGCAGTTAGTGCAAAACCAGAATCCTTTGGATACCAGATCCCCAAGTGAATGGTTCCCTTGATGTATCTGAGGATTCTTTTAACAGCAGATAAATGTCTTTCTGTTGGGTTAGACTGATAGCGGGAACACAGGTATGTGGCAAATACAACATCCGGTCTACTAGCTGTGAGATACATAAGAGACCCAATTATACTACGATAATTTGTAGGATCAGTGGGTTTCCCATGTATGTCAGCATCTAGCTTCGGGGATGAGGAGGACATAGGGGTGTTATAGGTGTCACTAGTTGTCATGCCATGTTTCTTTAATATCTCTTGTGCATATTTAGACTGACTCAAAAATATACCACGAGGTGATTGGTGAACTTGTAATCCTAGAAAAAAGTTTAATTCACCGATCATGGACATCTCAAAGTTTTGTTTCATAAGTTTTGCAAAAGCATTTGAGTACTTTTTGTGGGTAGACCCAAAAATGATGTCATCCACATAAATTTGTACGATGAGAATGTCCTCCCCATGTTTTTGTATAAACAGAGTCGGGTCCACAGATCCTTTAGTAAAATGATTAGCAAGCAAGAATGCAGCAAGTTTATCGTACCATGCTCTCGGGGCTTGTTTAAGGCCATAGAGAGCTTTCTTAAGCCTGTAAACATGTTGTGGATGTTCTGGATCGACGAAGCCTTCTGGTTGTGAAACATACACCTCTTCACGAAGTTGTCCGTTCAAAAATGCTGTCTTCACGTCCATTTGGTAAACTGTGATATTCTTATGAGCCGCGTACGCCAAAAACATTCGCACTGCCTCAAGCCTAGCCACTGGAGCAAAAGATTCCTCGAAATCAATTCCCTCTTCTTGACTATACCCTTTAGAAACCAATCGAGACTTGTTACGAATAACCGTTCCTTCTGCATCCAGCTTATTTTTCCAAATCCATTTTAAACCCACAACATAAACTCCATCTGGTTTCTCAACTAGTTCCCAGACTTCCAATCTTTTGAACTGATCCAACTCTTCTTGCATTGATTCAATCCAATTGTCGTAAGTCATGGCCTCTTTGATATTTTTCGGTTCAGCTTGGCAAACGGTGAGAGCATAAATGCAGGTTTCACCATCTGTGTGGAGTTTCTGTCGTGTCATAACTGGTTTATCCGGATTGCCAATCACATTAACTAACGGATGATCCCTTGTCCATTTATGAGTTGATGGGTAGTGTTGAATGTTGTGAGGATGATATGACGGGTCCATGTTGCTCGAGGATGATTCTCCGGTATCTGGAACGGTTGGTGGTGGAGCAAATGGATTAAAGAAGGCGTTCCCGTCATATCCTGATGGTGTTGGAACATTGTTAGAAATGGGGGATGAATCTTCAACTGCTGGTGGAGGTGTTGTAACCATTGATGATGATAGTTCAGGTTGTGGTGCATCGGCAGCAACTACGGTAGAGGTAGATGCTGATGGATCAGGTGCTTGTTGTATGACATGTTGAGCAGCGGAACTGGTGGAAACATCTAATGCACTAGTAACACGAACGTCATCAAACATTGGTGCAAACAAATCTTCCAAATCCTTCCTGTTGAAAGGTAGGGGTGCAGCCGAAGATTCAGGGAAGTTAAGACGGTTGTTTACGGGTTCCAAGCGGTCTTGCTCAGAAGCCATTTCAGTGAGTTCATCAAAATTAGCGTGTATGGTTTCTTGAATTTCCCCGGTCTGACGATTCCAAATTCGGTATCCCTTGGAGTTCTCACAGTATCCTACAAATATCCCAATATCTGCTTTAGCCTTAAGTTTACCAAGATCATCCTTATCATTCTTCGGATAACACAATGCTCCAAAGACGTGAAAATAGTTGATGTTTGGTTTTCTTCCTTGTATAAGCTCATATGGTGTTTTGCTGTGTCGTTTGTTGATCATGGCATGATTCTGAGTATAACAAGCAGTGTTGACAGCTTCAGCCCAAAGATAATCCGGTAATTGAGCATTGATCAACATAGTTCGAGCTGCTTCCACGAGCGTACGGTTTCGTCTTTCAACTACACCATTTTGTTCTGGAGTGCGAGCTATTGAAGTCTGATGAACAATACCCTGTTTCTCAGTGAATTCCCGAATGATTTGATTCTTAAATTCAGTCCCGTTGTCTGTTCTGATGATGCGGACGGTGTTGCGGACTTGAACTTGAATCTTTGTGAGAAACGTGATGAGGATAGAAGGAACTTGATCTTTAGTCCGAAGAAAATAGACCCAAGTCCATCGTAAGTAGTCATCCACTATTACCAGAATATACTTCTTCCCGTTAATACTCTGAACTCGCATCGGACCACACAAATCCATATGAAGCAGTTGTAGGACATGATCTGTGCTGTGTTCTGTTTTGGGAGGAAAATGAGCACGGTGACTTTTCCCTTGTTCACACGCAGAACACAAGTGATCCTTGGCATATCTGAATTTAGGTAGACCGTCAACTAATTTCTTCTTGGCAAGGTCAGTGATGGTTTTAAAATTGAGATGAGACAATCTTTTGTGCCATAACCAAGCCTTTGTGGGATGAGCCTTGGAGAGTAAGCAAATAGGAGTAGAAGCTGTCATGCCTTCAAGTGAGATAGTATACAGACTGGTTCCGTGTTTCCCTTTCATGAGATCGTTCCCTTGAAGATCACGAATAAAGCAAGTTTTCTCCCTGAATGCAAGTTCTCCCTGAATGCTACTTCCAAGTCTCCATCGCAGAATTGTCCCACGGAGAATAAATTATGACCAAGGCCTTCAACATAATACACACGGCTGATTTCGATGTTCCCATTAATATAATCCCCATAGCCCATAATTGCAGCAAAGTGATCATTCCCGAATCTGACCGTTCCGATAAACTTAGCAATAAAGTTTTGAAGAAGTTTGAGATTGCCGGTCATGTGTCGGGAGCACCCGCTATCAACAATCCAGAGGACGATTTGAATCACCTACATCACAAACATTGGAAACAGGTGGAGAATTGATAACGGTTGGATCCGCTGGGTTAGTGACACAAGAGGTTAGCACTTTAGGTAACCATTTAAAATTAAAAGTGTGCTGTAACCAACGTTGCCAGGTCCAACTAGTCTCTGCCTTTTTCCTAATGTATGCACTAGGTGACTTTGTAGTCTTGGATTTGGGCTTTTCCATTTTCTTCTCAGAAACATCTAGTGGAGGCATTCCTAAAATGGACTTTGTAATGTTTTTAAGCCTAGAGGAAGCGCGACTAGTTCGTTTCTTTCTCTTAGTCAGCAGAGTTTTAGCAACACATTTTGTGTGATCACCAGATAATATGCTATTACGACAAGAAACACAAGTAGCATCAACCAAAACATCTTCATTACACTGGTACAGATTCTGCCTATCGTCACACTGGAAATGCGTGACTATATGCATATAGTCACACACGTTTTTTTGGGTGTGTGTGACAAAAAGTCGCGCCACCGTAGGTATCATATGGTCACATTGTTTATTTTGTGGCCGTTTTCATCGAAAAAGAGTGACCAAAACCCGAATATGTGTGACTAATTAGGCACAAGTTTTGTTGGATTCATCAGTATGTGTGACTATTTCCCATCCTATGGCCACACGAAAATATAATAAATGTGACGTTTGTGATGATTTAGTCACACATCGTGTGTTGTTTTTTTCGAGTTAGTCACATACAATTTAAAAAACAGTGGCCAAAAGTGTTAATAAGTGTGACCATATGCTGTTTAAAGTGAAGAAATGTGTACTATTGATCATCCAATGGTCACATGAATTCTTAGTTTGTGTGGCCTTTTGTAATATTTAGTCACACAAAGCATGTTTGCTTTGGGTATTTAGTCACATACAATTAAGCATAAAGTGGCCAAAAGTGTTAATAAGTGTGACCATATGCTGTTTTAAGTGAAGAAATGTGTATTTTGTGTGACTATTGATCATCCAATGGTCACATGAATTCTTAGTTTGTGTGGCCTTTTGTAATATTTAGTCACACAAAGCATGTTTGTTTTGGGTATTTAGTCACATACAATTAAGCATAAAGTGGCCAAAAGTGTTAATAAGTGTGACCATATGCTGTTTTAAGTGAAGAAATGTGTATTTTGTGTGACTATTGATCATCCAATGGTCACATGAATTCTTAGTTTGTGTGGCCTTTTGTAATATTTAGTCACACAAAGCATGTTTGTTTTTGGTATTTAGTCACATACAATTAAGCATAAAGTGGCCAAAAGTGTTAATAAGTGTGACCATATGTTGTTTTAAGTGAAGAAATGTGTATTTTGTGTGACTATTGATCATCCAATGGCCACATGAATTTTATGTTTGTGTGGCCTTTTGTAATATTTAGTCACACAAAGCATGTTTGTTTTGGTTATTTAGTCACATACAATTAAGCATTAAGTGGCCAAAAGTGTTGATAAGTGTGACCATATGCTGTTTAAAGTGAAGAAATTTGTATTTTGTGTGACTATTGATCATCCAATGGCCACTTGAATTTTATGTTTGTGTGGCCTTTTATAATATTTAGTCACACAAAGCATGCTTGTTTTGGGTATTTAGTCACATACAATTAAGCATAAAGTGGCCAAAGTTGTTAATAAGTGTGACCATATGCTGTTTAAAGTGAAGAAATGTGTATTTTGCGTGACCATTGTTCTTCCAATGGTCACATGAATTTTTATTTTGTGTGGCCTTTGGTACTATTTAGTCACACATCGAATTAAACAAAGAGTGACCAATAATGTTGGAGCAGAGTTGCTACTGCTAGCAGTACTAAGGTAGTCCAAGGTAGTCCTGCTGAAGCAGAGTTACTGCTGCTAGTACTATGCTAGTGCTGCTGGAATGTGTATATATATTATATATAAAACAATATTAAAAAACACAAGAAATTTCAAATTGAATTAAACTCTAATGTATATAACTGGACAAAATATACAATTGTAATGTCGTACTTAATTAATCAAATATCTAAAGACTTTTGAACCTTCACCCCCTTAGCAGTTTGCCTTAAGTCGTTAGCAGATATATATTGTTTCTTCGTTGGTGCCTGTGGTACACATTTAGTCACATGGTTTGTTGGTGTAACCTGTAGTAAACAAAAGACGCTTCTATCAAACATTGAATTACATATGAATAATTATATATGTAGGTTGAAAAAACACATGTACGTACCACCTCTTCAAAAATAACTTGATCCTTTGGCCATGCAATGAAACTACCTTCGACTTCCTTAACTGTTTTGAACCCATTATTTGCTACGTCCGGTATGCATGCTGCATCAACTAACGATGAATCAATTGACACTCTGTAGCAATCATTTGGGAGTGGTAGGTTATGCAGCATTTGCTTTCCATGAGACTGGTATACGGTACCAAAAGCAACGATATTTGATTTCTTTGTGTGCCAGAGTTTGCACTTAAGTGTCTACAAAAAAAAAAAAAAAATTGCATGTATATATCAGAAATTATTTAAACAAAAGAATAACAAGAAACATGTTGAAATACATACTGTTGGCAGTGCTTGTGTTAGAGACACATCTTGTTGCGATTGGGAATCTGGAGACCCGTTTCGTCGCTTCTTTTGCTTTGGCTTATTGGGTCCGACAGTTTTAGCAAGTTCCTATATGTATATATAAAACACGTTACATTATTTAAACAAAAGAGTAACAAGAAACATGTTGAAATACATACTGTTGGCAGTGGTTGTGTTGGAGACGACACATTTTGTAGCGATTGGGAATCTGGAGACCCGTTTCGTCGTGACTTAAGGTTATGCTTAGGCCTGACAGTTTTAGCAGCAGGTTCCTATACGTATATATAAAACACGGTACATTAGTCGATCATGTATGTAAAATTCAAAAATAAAAGGGCGATCTTTTATTACTATACTTACCATTGTTTCCGTTACCTTTTTAGAAGTTTCAAGGCCATTGGATTTCTCCTCAATTCCCGCATCTTTAGGACTTACAACACCACTTGTCTGAGTGCCATTGGAGTCACCTGCAATATTGTCAATGGCCATTGGAGTCACCTGCAATATAAATTAAGAAATACAGTCACTCATCAGTTTATGTTCAATGCCTAGTATCATTAGCATCAGTGGTGTTAGCATTAGAAAATGAAATTGTTAACAACATAAAAAATGGCTTACAACTGAGGCTATTGGCGATGGTTGAGTTGGCAGAGTTATATTCATCCCTTTATCATTCAACTGTTGCAGAATTTGAGAAAGCATTACATTTGTGTTTTCCACCTCACCGGATAATTTATTGACCTGCACATCTTTTTCGGTCATCTCGGCGGACAATTTTTTGATCAATTTATCTTTTTCTTCACGCTCGCGTCTCTCATTATCCAGTTGAGTTTGAAGTAAGGCAATTTTTTCATTGGCTTCTTGTTTTCTTCGAGGAAGGCCAAAATACTCTTTGAATGTTACTGCACCTCCCACTCCCCTGGCATAACCGCCCTTTTCCTTACCAAATACAAATGTCATGGCATCAGTGCCATCATCAAAACCCGATGTTCCTTCCTTGATCTTGTCATCAGCTTCTTTCTGCACAAAAAATATAGGAAATGTTGGGATTAAAAGTCTTCTTGATGCTGTTAGAGTAACTGCTGGTATACAAGCTACTACTGCTAGTACACAGTTAAATGTTGCTGCTATATAAGCATAATAATAGAATTAGCAGTCAAACTTACAAGTTCATCTCCCTTTGATTTAATATCATCATTTGGGTATTCGCCGTCTTTGTTTACCCTTCCTTTCACCCACATTACATCACGGGGGGGTTCTTCATCCGCTTCAATCTCTTTATTTTCGATCTAATAAACATCAAATGCATACCCATGTAAAGTTAAACCAAGATAAATGAAAATATGTGGATGCTTACACATGTACAGTTAAACCAAGATAATCGAAAATATGAGGGTATTAATGCAAATGTGCAAATTGGGCAATGTAAACGGATTCATTTCTCATACTGATCGTCTCTTAATTGGTAAAACAAACATTGTGTAATCTTACCATTTTCTCTTTGACATAAGCATATCCACCTCGTCCCATTTTATGCTGATAAATATTTTGGGAACGCGCCATTTTACCTTTCTCAGATTTCTCCTAAAAACACAAAATCATAAGGCGTTTAGATGCGCGGTAATGCTGCAAACTGAAAATAATAAAATGACATATACACTTAATTAAAGATGACTAATTAAAACCTTGTATGCTTCGGTGGTCGTGTATTTAACATACTCGACCCAGTCTTCTGATTTCATTATTGTATTATACAAGTCCGGGACTTCATTCAGTTTGGAAGGTGTATTTAGGTTGGGCAAAATGTAGTTGACTTTGAGCTTCCTTCTGTAATTCCTTAGCATTTTACCAAGACTAATCATTATCAATTTTCTGTATTGGACGTCAACAACAAAAAATTTCTGAAAAGATTAACACAATGTTGTTAATTAGTTGCACATAATGTAACTGCATACATAAACTTATGTAGTATTGGGTTACAAAATAGTATATATGTACCAAGATTTCATCCCATAGTTTATCTCTTGCTTCTTTATTCACCTTCTTCCAGTGTAGAATCTTCACACCTATCTGCTCACGAGCCACATCTCCTAAAAAACTCACAAACACTGCTCTGTTTTCCCCTGTTACCCTACCGAGTGCATCGAAGGTTACCTTGAGCTTTGTTGCACCAGGTTTGTCATGCTTCGCGCGAAACTTTACTAGCCTGGTTGAGCCCCTCTTAGCTACTGATGAGGCGAAAAGTGTACCGCTTTTAAGGGGTCATTTAAGCTTTAAATCGTATTTATTTGATCAAATATCGCCCTAAATCGTTCCTTTTGTCATTTTAGGTACTTTTGAGGAGAAATCTGGAAAAGGAGGCATTTTGGACGTTTTTGGAGCATTAAAGTGAAGAAAACGGCAAAGTCTCAAGAATCGGCTAAAAGTTACTCTTGACGGCGTCATAATTTACTCTTGACGGCGTCATGCCTTGGCAAGAAAAGTTGGACGTGAAATTTACTCATGACGGGCCAGTGAAATAGCATGTGAATTCTGACGGCGTCACGCTTTAACTTGATCGAGGGCGTCACGGCTTAAATCATAAGGGGACGGCGTCACGTTCATGGTTCGACGGCGTCAAGCCTTGATAGGCCAGAATGGATTTTTGAAGAGCTAAAGAGGGACGACGTCAAGAAGGTCATCCGGGAACCCTAAAAGCGGCGAGGTGACGGCGTCACACTCCATAAGGTGACGCCGTCAGATCCAAAAATCTATATATAGTTTTCTAATTTTTTGTCATTAGGGGAGAGCTTAGTGTGTGGAATTTTGGGATAAAACCCTAAGACGATTTTAGCTACTTTTTCAGGGCTTTTTGCCTTGAGATCTTCCATGTTTCATTGAAAGATAAGTTATCAATTAATCATTCAATATGTCTATGTGTTGTTTGATTCTATCTTATCCTTGTCTTTTGTTTAACATGTTAGGCTAAATTTATCTTGTGTTTGCTTAGATCTAATGAAACCTAGCTATTGATTATTGGTTGTTAGTGTGTTATTAGTTGTATTGGATGATTGTTTATCTATGTTAGGCTTAAGAAAACTGGCTAACTTCCTATTCGGTAACTTGCTTGAACGTCTTAAGAAACATGAACCAAACGCGTACTAAAGGTTTTTATGGTTGTATTTAATGCACAAGCGAATTCTAGTGATCCCATGTTAGGAGCTTCCTAGCCGGCTCGACATAGGAGTGAAGTAGGAGCTTGTAGAGTTGGGGAAGTAAGTACGCCACCCCACGAATGGTATTAAGGAATACACCCGTCATCCACGCGACTAATACACACTAATTAACCGGTAAAAGATAGTTAGGGAGTAAGGAAATCTAAGTAAACACATTTCTCTACACATAAGTTTCTCACCAACTTTTATTTTCAGTTATTTATTTTATTGCATTTGTAGTAATTTGGGTTAGTTGACTAGCAACTAATTCCGCCCACTCCTTCAAAACCGAGATTTTACTTGCTTTTCATAAAATATAAAAAACATAAAAAGAATCTTCCTCAACCCTTAGACCTAATTAGAGTAGCCTTTCACACCTAACGAACACTATTCCCTGTGGAGAACGATCAATCCCCCGTACTTACCATTACACTATACTACATCGGTCAGGTACACTGCCTGGTGGGGTTGTAAGCCTCTTGAGATCCCTCGAGAGGTAAAACCTGTTGTAAGGTTACAAAACCACGCATCAAGTTTTTGGCGTCGCTGCCGGGGAATAGTTATTGTTTAGGTTGAATTTTTATTTCTATTAGGTCTACTCACTAGATTCCTTTCTAGTGAGATTTTTATTTTATTTTTCTAGGTTTTCTTTAGTCTATCTATTTTCTTCGTGTCTTTGTTCGTAACCATACCATCCGACATCATGGAAGATGGTAATATCCTTAACCCCCACAACCCACCACCACAACAACCACCACCACCTCCTAGAGCCCGTACTTTAGGAGAGTATTCCCGTCCTAGCCACCATGGCTATCGAAACACCATTGAGCTCACTCAAGGAGCCAATATCACACCCTTGCGATCCGACACCATCCGGTTGGTGCAAAGCGGATGCGCATTCCATGGACTTCGTTCTGAAGATCCTAATCAACATCTCAAGGACTTTCTTAAAATCGTTGATTCTATAGACCTTGATGTTGCCACTCGAGAGACGACCCGATTGCGTCTCTTCCAATTCTCTTTGCGGGACCAAGCTAGTCAGTGGCTAGAACGTCAACCCGCAGGATCCATTACCTCTTGGAATGATCTCACTACTCGTTTCCTTGCTCAGTTTTTCCCACTGGGAAGAACTACCAAGCTAAGGAATGATATCTTGATGTTCCAACAACGTCAAGGCGAAACTCTCTACGAGGCATGGACTCGATTCAAGGACTTACTCCAAAAAGTCCCTCACCATGGCATAGAACTTTGGCTCCAAGTCCAAATCTTCTATGACCATATCAATCTCTCCACGAGGCAAACCATTGACCAATCGGCCGGTGGCAAGCTACGTGATCTAAGTGCGGAACAATCATGGGCTCTCCTAGAGGATCTTGCTCTTTATGACAACGAAAGTTGGAGTGATCCCCGTGATTTGAATAAAACGGTCAAGGCAATATCTTTGCCTTCGAACAATTCAAGCACTTCCGACCGTAGGATCATAGAACTTGAAGACCAAGTCAAGTTTCTTATGAAATCCTACGAGGCTCCTAAACCTTCAAACCGAGTGAACAAAATCACTTCTTCATGTGAATTATGTAGTGGTCCCCATGACACTCGTGATTGCATGGAACTCCCCGAACAAGCTTTTGTGGACTACGCATCCTCGCGTACCGACGGAGCGGGAGACAAGTGGTACACTTTCAAACCCGAGCCAAACCATTACGGTGATACATACAACCCCTCATGGAAAAATCACCCGAACCTTAGGTGGAAACAAAACCAAAACGCACAACAACCCAATTCTTCTAGCCCACCTAATCGTTTCCAATCAAGCGGTTCCAACTCGAACCGTACTTTCAACAACAATCCTTCCGGCAATGGTAGTACCAATAACTTTGAAGGATTGATTTCCCAATTTATGGCATCTCAAGAAGCTCGGATAGCTAGATTCGAGACCGAATTCAATCAACAACAAACAGAGATGACCAACAAAATTGACAACTTGTTGAAAGCCCTCAATAACCAAGTGCTATCACCTCCACATAAGGACGCTAGGAACACAAATAGCGGACCCCAAGTAAAAGACCCCTCTTCATCCAAACATGTCCACTTTGTCAACATTGTCACTATTAAACCAATTGATAGGAATGAGGATAATAGTGAACCTAAGGATGAGGATAAGAAAGTCGAGGTTGATAAGGAAGTTAGGACAAGTGAGATTGATGAAGTAGATGATGATGAGGACTACTTCAATAGGCTACCCACTAAGGAAGAGCGCGCATATCATACAAACTTATTCGATGACCCCGAGACACCATACCTCCTAGGTAGACCAATCATTGAAATAGGCGACCCTTCTAATCTCAACATACCATGCAACATCGGACATCTACATGTGTGGAAAGCCTACATCGACCTTAGATCACCCATAAACATCATGACTAGAGCCCACTACAACTTGATAATGAAGAATCAACTTGGGTATAGGATGTTCCCTGACAAGGGTTGGATGAGTAACTTCACGGGAAGAGTTAAGGGATTACCGGTTTATGTAGGAAACTTCACCTATGTCACCGACTTTATAATTGTAGAAGATATCCGCCCAATAGTCGATGCATCCTTAACTCAAGTGGTTTTTGGAAAACCATTTGTTGAGGTCTCTAGAATGACTTATGAACCTTCCTTAGGGATAGTTAGATTTAAGGATGAGACCGATGAAGTAAGCTACCAAATGCCATATAAGATAGAACAATTCCAACACTTGTCAAATGTTGAGAAGGAGCTCAAGCAAGCGGTCTACTATAGGAATGATGAGGATAGAAGTAAAGGAGTAGACTATGTTATGGAAAGGATATTCGGTTTCTACAAGGATTGTTTGAAATTAGGACCGGAATATAAAACCGGGAAGGAGAATGGCCTAGGAACCATGACCGATGATGGAGTCACGTAATGTACGTGACTTTGAGTCTAGCTACAAGACTCGTTAATAAAGAAAAGCGCTTCTTGGGAGGCAACCCAAGCTTTATTTGTTTTATTTGCTTTGTGTGTTTATTTATTTGTTTGTTTGATTTTATTTGTTTCCGTATGTGTGTTTAATTTTTATTAGTATTGATTCATGTTCAAAAGTAATTTGTGAAAATGCTTTATTTTGTTTTTAACTTCGTCTTAACTACATATAAAGGTATTTTGCAAAAGATAAGTGTAAGGGAAATCTAAATCGGTTTATTAGAACACAAATTAACATGAATCGTAATAATAATAAATTAACATACATATTCGTATTTGTTTGAGTCAAATGCTTGTATCGAGTCATAATGATGTTTTGCAGGATTTCCAGGAAGTAAGGTAAAGGTTTTTCCAGAAATTTTCCGGAAACTTAAAATGAAAATTTTTGTCAGGTCATTTCTGACGGCGTCAGGCATTATAACCTGACGGCGTCAGATTTAATTTCCAGAAATTTTTGAAAGTTTTGTTTTTAGAAAAGTTTTTTATTAAATCTCCAACTTATAATCTCCAGGAATCTGCAAAATTATCATTCCACAAGCATTATATCCTTATATATAGATTTTTCCCGCCGATGTTATGCAGGTTTTCGTGTTTGTTTTCTCAGGTTTAACAGGTTATTTTGGACAAGGAGATGTTTATGGAATCAAGCTTATGGCGATGCATTAGTCATGGAGTTTCAACATTCTCTTTGGAGGAAGATTTAACCGTGTAATTTCATTATCCACCGAGCGAATCAGGGGAGTATTTGATTTCATTCTTTTACTTTTTGCTTTTACATCTTATTATTTGAACATTGGGGACAATGTTCATCTTAAGTGTAAGGGGAGGGTAAAAGTACGATTTTAGAGAATACAACTGCGCTTGATTTTTGTTTGTTTGATAATAGATGTGTAATAAAACTGAGATAAATACTTGTTAAGGTAATTTTAGTGCCAAATTTAAAATTTTTTACAACGTATAGGAGTGAAACTTTGATCTTAATGAGCGTCTCACGGATAGGAGTTATATGACTAGCACAAAAGCCGTACCACTAAAAAATTTTCCACCCCTAAATATGTGAGGTTCGCCCCTAGAATTGGTAGGAAAAGCATTTATGCTATGATGTGTGTACCGGTAGCACTTAGATTCTAGAACTTGCGTTAGGACCATTCCAAGGCCACAAGTGAGACTACATTCGTGTAGTTAGATTTACTACATGATAAGAGGCATTAGGATTAACCCATTGTTTTACACCTGTGTTTTTGTTATAATTACATTGGCTACATTGGTCAAGTAATTCTCCCACACCCTTTGCGTTGTACTCATTTTTAGTACACGATACCCCTAGTACACCCCTCAGAGCCTATCTTTTCGTTTTGACCTTTAAGCATTTTACTTAAAGGAAGAATTTGTTTACACCCCACTTAAATGTACACCCAAATCGCCTTAGCCTACCTTGTGTGCACTCATCTTTAGTGCATTATCGTGACAACATTTGTTTAAACCCCAAGTTAATTATCTAATTGATTACATGGTTGCTAAGTCGAGTCATATCCTTGTACATATTGTTTTGGGACGATTGGGACTCATGGGTAAAGTACTAGTATAATGGAGTAATGGGGAAGAACATCATTTATTACCCCCATATGTGCTAAATATTTTAAAAGTACTCCAAGTTTTTCAATTATCTTAATTCGAGTCATTAGATTAGTATTTGTAAAGTTATGTAAAAAATTCAAGTGTAAGGGGAATGCAACGCCCCTATGATGTATTATTTTGGATGGTAGGGTAAAAGTGTATGCACAAAAAAAAAAAAAAAAAAAAAAAAAGTCAAGAAAAACACAAAAAAATGAGAAAATGAAAAATAGAAAAAACATACGGACTACCATCCCATTTCATTTTATGTTTGTTTTATATTTTTGTTATTTTGTTATTTCGTTTCTAGCTTAAGATCGAGTCTAGTCTTGGCTTAGCAACATTGTATAGTACATGTAATTGATCAAGATTTTTAACTCGCCACCAGTAAAATATCCCTTATCCAATAAAACCGTGTTTTCCTTTTCCTACACCTAACATTATAACCCATTTAAAAGCCCTCTTTGATAGTTTATCTTAGGTGCTTACGCCTAGTGGAGGAGGTCTTCGATCCTTTCCCAAGCCTATGGTAATCTATTTGCTATGACAGGTAGTGAGAGATATTATCCATTTTCATTTATGAGATTTATTTTGATGACACTTGAAAGATGTGAGTATCTAAACACTACTTGTGAGGTGCTAGTGTGTAATCTCCGTGCTTATTATGATTAGAGTGGAACGATTATTTGTTGTAATTACTTTTATGTTTGCATTAAATGACCCCTATCTTGTATTTTGATTAGAATAAAAGCGCATTTGCTTGAGGACAAGCAAATCTCAAGTGTAAGGGTATTTGATGAGGCGAAAAGTGTACCGCTTTTAAGGGGTCATTTAAGCTTTAAATCGTATTTATTTGATCAAATATCGCCCTAAATCGTTCCTTTTGTCATTTTAGGTACTTTTGAGGAGAAATCTGGAAAAGGAGGCATTTTGGACGTTTTTGGAGCATTAAAGTGAAGAAAACGGCAAAGTCTCAAGAATCGGCTAAAAGTTACTCTTGACGGCGTCATAATTTACTCTTGACGGCGTCATGCCTTGGCAAGAAAAGTTGGACGTGAAATTTACTCATGACGGGCCAGTGAAATAGCATGTGAATTCTGACGGCGTCACGCTTTAACTTGATCGAGGGCGTCACGGCTTAAATCATAAGGGGACGGCGTCACGTTCATGGTTCGACGGCGTCAAGCCTTGATAGGCCAGAATGGATTTTTGAAGAGCTAAAGAGGGACGACGTCAAGAAGGTCATCCGGGAACCCTAAAAGCGGCGAGGTGACGGCGTCACACTCCATAAGGTGACGCCGTCAGATCCAAAAATCTATATATAGTTTTCTAATTTTTTGTCATTAGGGGAGAGCTTAGTGTGTGGAATTTTGGGATAAAACCCTAAGACGATTTTAGCTACTTTTTCAGGGCTTTTTGCCTTGAGATCTTCCATGTTTCATTGAAAGATAAGTTATCAATTAATCATTCAATATGTCTATGTGTTGTTTGATTCTATCTTATCCTTGTCTTTTGTTTAACATGTTAGGCTAAATTTATCTTGTGTTTGCTTAGATCTAATGAAACCTAGCTATTGATTATTGGTTGTTAGTGTGTTATTAGTTGTATTGGATGATTGTTTATCTATGTTAGGCTTAAGAAAACTGGCTAACTTCCTATTCGGTAACTTGCTTGAACGTCTTAAGAAACATGAACCAAACGCGTACTAAAGGTTTTTATGGTTGTATTTAATGCACAAGCGAATTCTAGTGATCCCATGTTAGGAGCTTCCTAGCCGGCTCGACATAGGAGTGAAGTAGGAGCTTGTAGAGTTGGGGAAGTAAGTACGCCACCCCACGAATGGTATTAAGGAATACACCCGTCATCCACGCGACTAATACACACTAATTAACCGGTAAAAGATAGTTAGGGAGTAAGGAAATCTAAGTAAACACATTTCTCTACACATAAGTTTCTCACCAACTTTTATTTTCAGTTATTTATTTTATTGCATTTGTAGTAATTTGGGTTAGTTGACTAGCAACTAATTCCGCCCACTCCTTCAAAACCGAGATTTTACTTGCTTTTCATAAAATATAAAAAACATAAAAAGAATCTTCCTCAACCCTTAGACCTAATTAGAGTAGCCTTTCACACCTAACGAACACTATTCCCTGTGGAGAACGATCAATCCCCCGTACTTACCATTACACTATACTACATCGGTCAGGTACACTGCCTGGTGGGGTTGTAAGCCTCTTGAGATCCCTCGAGAGGTAAAACCTGTTGTAAGGTTACAAAACCACGCATCAGCTACTATCTCAGGTGTTTGGTTGGTTAAAGGCTCATCTATATCTTCTTCATCAGAAGACTTTTCGGATTCATATTCTAAGGCGTTATCATCATGTACAATATGATCAAGAGGAAGCAAAGTATGGTTATCAACAATGGGTTCAGTTTCCATGACTCTTGAGCAACAAAGGGTAAAAGAAAATGATTATGGCTTAGCTTGGAGAGTAATGGTGAGAGAAGATTTGATTTTTGTTTTTTTATTTGCAGTCTTTTTTTTAAGGAGAGAAAAGAGGCTATACACCAAGAATATGAATCGTTTGTGATTCAAAAAATTTCGATCCAAAAATTTGCCTCCAAGTTGTAATTTGAAATTAACAATTGAATTATTTGAAAATTTTCCCTTTGAACCTGTTAATTAAAGCATAAACTTGATTTTTGTTTTTTATTTACTATCTTAATAATCGCAAATAATGTATCATACTGTGCAACCATCACATCAACAGTACAAACGTAATTACTACATATTGTACCCTTACCAATTACATTTACAAAACACAAATTACTAATTACCTTTTTGTTATTTGGTTTCATTGTTTGCGTGCTTGTGTTTGCCATAAGAATGTGTGTGTTGATTAGGGTTTATTGATTTTTGTGTGTGTTTACAAATGACCGGGTAAAGGGATTAATTGCTGGTTGAATATTGAATTTGTGGTTTGGTTTAACTATAGCTGACGTGGCAAGATTTGTTTAAAAAAAAAAAAAAAAAAAAAAACTAATGGTGATGAGGTGGCGGTGAAATCCGGCTATAGCCGGTAAATAGGGATGGCAACGGTTCGGGTTCGGGGCGGGTTTTAGTATACCCATAACCGAACCCGTTTATAATATACCCGTACCCGCCCCATATCCCACCGGATACCCGATTAATATTATCCATCGGTTTTTCGGGTTTCCCCGCGGGTATTAGTTATCCGTACGTAGTTGAATATTATATGGACAAAAATTGGCGGTATTAAGATTAAGTCACGCTAAAATCCACCGAAAAAACAAATGAAAATACTCTAACCACTCCCAACAATAACTCAGCTTTAAACTTTAACACAATGCCACGTCAGCTTTAACACACTCACCCTTAATTAACTGAGCTTTAGTTATACACAAGATGTTTAACGAATGAGCCGAGATGATATGGTTGTATACGAGATGTTTAACGAATGAGCCGAGATGATATGGTTGTATATATACGAGATGTTTAACGAATGAGCCGAGATAATATGGTTGTATACGAGATGTTTAACGAATGAGCCGAGATGATATGATTATACACGAGATGTTTAACGAATGAGCCGAGATGATATATATGGTTGTACACGAGATGTTTAACGAATGAGCCGAGATGATATGGTTGTATACGAGATGTTTAACGAATGAGCCGAGATGATATGGTTATACACGAGATGTTTAACGAATTGAATGAGCCGAGATGATATGGTTGTATACGAGATGTTTAACGAATGAGCCGAGATTATATGTTTGTACATGAGCAACACACCCAACAATAACTCACGCAACCTTTCGACCCTGTTTCATCATTTCTTAAAAGAGTTTAATTTCTAGACCAACCCTGATAGCTGGATGGTCTTGAGGCAACTCACGCAACCTTTCGACCTCTGGATCAGCACGATTATGCATCTGTAGCATAATACGAGTTATCTCACCTAGCAAATTGTTAATCAATTTGAGTTCTTTTTCGTGTTCATTGTGTAATCGGGTGAGGATAGCCTTTTGCACCTCTGCTAGTTAATTTGTTAGCCACAGTGTTTGTGTTAAAATTAGTGATACTTGCGAGAGAGTTTTATAAGAAGTTGTGTGAGAAAACGAAGTGTTGTGAAAGTGGCTTTGATAGTGGAAAGCCGTTAAACTAGCCGTTGGAGGCTATTTTAAAAATCAGATTGAAAGTAAAAGTAACCGTACGAGTATTATTCAAATTCAAACGTAAAGTAACAGTACAACATATTAATAACGAGCGGGATATTTAAATTTTAAAATTTCAAATTCAAATTAAACAAAAAGGCGGGATATATTTAAAATTTATCAATTCAATTCAAATTCAATTCAATTTATAAATTGAAAATAAAGTATCAAATACAAATACATTAAACATGAAATAGAAATACATTAAACATGAAATAGAAATACATTAAATGTCAAATAAAAACTACGTTAACATAAACAATGATTGATTAACATAAACAACATACGATTAACATAAACAACGGACGATTAATAAAAACTATCATCTGAATCTGGGTAACCATCTTCAGAGGATTCGGAAGGTGTGAAAAAACCAGACTCCCACCTTTGCCTACGTTCTTCATCCTCCCTGGCTTGCCGCTCCAAACGATCAGCTTCCTCTTCTCTTTCAAGTGCTTCCATTTCCAGGAGGACTTGCATATCTGCTTCCTCTTGCCTAAGTTGTTCCTCAGTTAACCCAAACGGATTTGGGTCTTGGTTATGAACTGGTTCATTTTCAGGTTGATTATTCACCGGAAAATTTTCCGGTTGGAAAACCGGAAAGATATGCTCGGGTGGAGTATGGAATTTTTCATTTTCGCTAGGTGGGCTTGGAAACTGTTGGCCAAAATCCTTTTGGCGAGGTGGGCTTGGAAATTGTTGGCCAAAATCCTTTTGGCGAGGTGGGCTTGGAAATTGTTGCCCGAAATCTTTTCTGGAAGACATCTTGAATTTGAGATGCTTGGATCTTGAGTATTTGAGAAGTTTGGAATGTGTTTCTGTGTGACTTGTGCTTCAGAAGCATTGGTATTTATAGGGTACAAATGCACACGTTTTATTAACGTGACTTTGAATTTTAATTGTTGGGGCTAACCTGCGTTAACGTAGCGTTAATATGTTGTACTTTATCTTACGTTTGAATTTGAATTTTAATTTTAATTTGTTAAGGCTGAGTTATTGTTGGAAGTGGCCTAAATATACCCATACTTCTCAAACACATTCAGACTGCGATAGATATTAAAGCATGTATTTACATTAAACATGTACTAGAAAATATCAATTACCCTAATGAAAAAGTCAATTAGTCATTAAAGTTAGCACACAAATTACATTAAACATCATTAATATAATATAGAAAATATCAATTACCCTAATGAAAAAGTCAATTAGTCAATCCAACACCAAACACACTTCTAGATCAACTACACTAGTCAAATCCAAACCAAACACAAACCAAATCCGATCAATATTATCCATCTGTTTACTTTTGGCGCCTCTCGATGGTCCCTCTTCCCGCCTAAAGTATTGGGAACCGTTCGTATACCTCTCTAGCCTATTTGTACAACTCGACATGGAAAACCGTTCATAATTAATCAACCGTACCATATACAACTCCTTTGATATTTTCATTAGAAAATAAATTTCAAATTTCAATGGCCGACTCCTCTTCAACTCCTTCTTCCAACAAAAACAAACGCCCAAGGGATGATTCTCCTCCACCAATGCCTGAAAATTATAAAAAAATGGGCATATCCCAAAATATTTGGGAGAAATGTAGTAAAGGCCCGTATGGTGTTGAAAACGCATTGTTAGAAATTCACAACAAGCGTATAAATATGTATGAAGAAAGGAACAAGAAAGATTTAGAGGTCATTGAGGAGCATCAGAAGAAAATTGAGGAGAGGAACAAAAAAATAGAAGAAGAAAGAGAGAAAATAGTTGATGTTTACAGAAGTATTGAAGCTAGTAAATATGTGTCTTAATGTATCTTTTCTTTATATATTTTGCCTATGTATATTTTGCCTATGTAAATGTAAACTTATTTTGACTTGGTTTAATATATGAATGCAGTTATTATGTACAAGTTTATGATATTTGAATACAGCTATTATTATTGTACTGCTAGGTAAACAATTGTACTGCTATCGAAACGTTGTACTGCTGGGTATCCTTTTAGCAGTGGTTGGGAGTGCAGGGTAGTTTGTATCACTTTTTACTTAAAGTGTATAAACCCCCAATTGCTGCACACAATCACATTCACGCACACATTACTCTCTCTCTTCCACTCCCTAATCGAATTTTAATTGTCAAATTGCAAAACCCCCAAATCAAATCATAATGTCGAACCTAACTTTTACCGAACCTCATAATAATGTTGCCTTTTTAGAAAAATCCAATAAGTCTGTAGATTTTACTGAGATCATTGATTTCCTTAATGCAAGCTATATTAAGTTTGCATTAACAGTAAAACCTACTATATATACTTCCAACATTATCCAGTTTTGGTCGTCTGCTAAGGTCAAAACTATTAATGGGGAAGCACAAATCCATGCCCTTGTAGATGGGCAGATGATTATCATTACAGAGGCGTCTATTCGAAGAGATCTTCTCCTAGATGATGCTAACGGAGTTGAGAATCTTCCAAATACTACAATCTTTGAAAAACTTGCACTGATGGGCTATGAGAGATATACAGATGCTTTAAAGTTCCAAAAAGGTAATTTTTCTCCTCAGTGGAAATTCTTAATTCATACTGTCTTAGTGTGTCTAAGTCCAAAGACCACTGCATGGAATGAATTTAGCAGTAATTTAGCTTCTGCTATAATTTGTTTGGCTGAAAATACTCAAAGATTTAATTTCTCAAAATTAATTTTTGATAATATGGTTAAGAACTTGGATGGTTCTTTGGCTAAATATTTTCTATATCCAAGGTTTTTGCAACTCTTTTTGGACAACCAATTTAAAAAAAAGAAAAGTCACAAAAATGTTTATCCCACTCCCTGCCTTACCAAAAAGGTTTTTGCTAATATGAGTAGGGTTGGAAAAGATTTTTCAGGGAGAGTGACACCTTTGTTTCCAACAATGTTGGCACTAGCCCAAACCCAAATGGGTGAAGGTTCAGCAATCCCAGCTGGTACCCATCACACACCCACAGAACAACAACAAAAGACCTATAAACGTAGGACTAACACCAAGAACACTGAGCTACCTCAGGCTAGTGGTTCTATACCAACTGTTGCAGATGAGGATGTCACTGGGGGGGAGAGTGACATGTTGGCAAGGGCTGCCACTACTGTGTCTAGCTTAGCAGCAGCACAGGACAGTGGTAACATCATTAAGACCCGAACCAAGACAACTTCTAATGAAGAAAGTTCCTCTGGAACTGATTCAGGTGAAGGTCCCAGTCACATGGAAACAATGGGGGGTTCGGATGTTCATCCTAGGGGTGAGACTGAACTTAACTTTTCCAGTGATCCACCTCTCGGGCTAGGTAACACAAGCCGAAGTGGTGAGGATAGTATGCAACTTTTGAATGAATTGAAGGATACCTGTGCCAAGCTGTCTGCACAAATTGGTGATCTGCGAGCAATAGCTTCTTCCCAAGATGGAGTCATCAAAGCTCAAGGTGGGGAGATAAAGGCTTTGAAGAGAAGGGTTAGGTATTTAGAAGGAGTCAAAGGATCAAGAATTCCCAAACAAAAGGTTAAATCTTCTGAAGCTTCTAAGGATGCTCCCAAACAGGGAGGGAATGAAGGCAAAGTTTCAGGGGAGGATAACCAAGGGAATCAAGTGGTGATTGATCATCATCTGGGCAAGGTTACAAATGCTGATAGTGCTACTGAGCCAATTACAGTTGGTACTACAAAAGCTAGTACTGCTACACCAGAGGTTTTTGCAAATGCTGTTAGTGTACTTGCTGAGCTGAAGACAGCAAAACCAGTAACCAAAGGTGTTGTGATACAAGAGCCATCATCCTCTCCAAAAGCTAAACAATCAACTCCACAGGTACAAGGCAAAGGTAAAGGGATTCTTACTGAAGAGCCTGTGGAGAAACCATTATCAAAAGAAGAGCAATTAAAAGTTGATGCTGAACTTGCTATGAAATTCTCAGAAAAGTATGATGCAGAACATCAGACAATTTTGGAACAAAGGAGAATACAAGAAGAAAAAGATGCAGAGTTAATAGCTTCATGGGATGAGCAAAGGGCTCAGGTTGCAGCTGATTCTGAGCTTGCTAAGAAACTACATAAACAAGAGCAAGATAAGTACTCAGTAGATGAAAAAGCCAGGATGCTGAAAGAATTTTTTGATGAAAAAAAGAAGTTGTATGCAGAACAAAGATATGCAGCTAAGAAGAACAAGCCACCCACTCAAAAACAAAGAAGAGATCTCATGTGCAGGTAGTTTTTTTTTTTTTTTTTTTTTTTTTTTTTTTTTTTTTTTTTTTTTTTTTTTTTTGCAAAGGTATTTATATTAATATCAACAATACCCAATATGTACATCATATCATAAACATCTACTCATGTGCAGGTATTTGAAGAATGTGGACAGATGGAAACTAAAGGATTTGAAATTCTTGGATGATAAAAGAATTGAAGAATTATATGCAATTGCCAAGAGAAACAATGATCTCTTCTTGAATGACAGTTCAAAGAGAGCAGGTGAACAGTTGGAAATAGAAAGCAGTAAAAAGAGAAAACAAGAACAAACTGAGCAAGCTGTTGCTGAAGAACAAATGCAAGCTCACACTGAACTTGCAGTTGACTCTGTAGGAGAAGCCATGGATGCACAACCTTTAACTGTCAAACATCCCATTGTTGATTATAAGTCTGGATCTTTTGGGGAAACAGTTTATTACGATATTAAGAGGCATGATGGTTCTTCTAGAAGGTATGTAAGCTTTCTTCACATGGTTCATGATTTTGATAGACAAGATATGATAGCTCTATGGAAATTACTCAAACAAAGATTTGGTAATAAGACACCAGAACAAGCTAATTATGATAGAGAAGTCTGGAATTATTTAAAGGTAATGTTTGAACCAAATCATGAAGATGAATGTTGGAGAAGACTAACGCACAATACTGTTAAAGAATGGAAAATTTTTCAACGATGTGGAGTACATGCTTTAACTGTGAATGAGTTGGTGATCTACATGCTTGTAGAAAAGGATTACCCTTTAAAGTTTCACAAAGACATTCTACATCAGATGTTGCGTGTGAAGAAAACACTCAAGCTTCAGCTTAATTATGATGACATGGCATATGAACTGCTCAGGAAGATGGAAGAGTATCTAGGACCCAAGGACAAGAAATAGAATGTATAGTTATTACTGCTACAATGTATAGTTTGACTTAAACATGTATAGTTATTACTGCTAGTATGTATAGTTATTACTGCTAGAATGTATAGTTATTACTGCTAGAATGTATAGTCTGACATTTATCATGTATATGTCCACTTGCAGTCAAGCTTTATTGTATTTGCAGTTTCCATTTATCATGTATATGCACTTGCAGGCACTTAGTAACATGTTACTTCATTATAAAGTTGAAAATTGACTTTAGAAAGTCAAGTAATCTGGTTCCAGCTAGGGGCAAGTAACATACTTACATACTACTGCATTAAACTAGATAGACTATAAAATCCCAGCATTGTAATGGGGCAAATTAAATGAAGAGTCATGACTAACAGTCTGAACTCAAAATATGACTCTATGATTTAGAAACCTAAATAAATACTTCATGTGACCATATGTAACATCTTGAATTTAGTCACACAAACACTCAATGTGACTAATATCAAGGTTAATGATAACTGAGTTCACATTTTGCTATACATATTAGTCACATGAATATTTCAGTGTGACTATTTTCAATGTATTGGTCACATATAATACCCTTATAATGTGGCCATAAACATAATTTAGATGCACATTTGTGGTATGGTGTTACTATTGTATAGCCTATAGTCACATGATTGTGCTACAATTAAATGTGACCATACACATTAGGAATTGGCAGGCAAACACACACTTAACTTTAGACACACATATTAACTTACGTGACTATTTGTATCGAATTTTGGTCACACTTAATCATGTATGCCTATGGTTTAGTGTGACCATATATGACATTTGGTCACACATCTCAAGTGTGTGACATATATTTGTCACTTTTAAATGCATATCGTGACTATGCTTCAAACTTACTTTTCAGTTGTCACACATTTCAAATTCATATGTGGCTAAATTTTCAACAAAAACTAGCAGTCACGCTTAAATAATGTGTGACAAACTTGAGCATATGATTTAGCCACATACACAATTACTTCGTGTGACCATATATGGATTTTGGTCACACTTTTCAATTGCGTGACATATATTTGTCACATATGTATATATATAGTGTGACTAATGTTTCAACCTTATTTGTATCCGTCACACGTCCCAAATTATAAGTGACTAAAAAATCAAAAAAAATTTTACCAGATACGTATAGTCACGAAAATATTCAAATGTGTGGCTATAGCCTCGGATGTAATTCCGAAATGGTCACACAAGTCGGATCAAGTGTGGCTGTTTATTTTATTCTGGTACATTTAGTCACATAAAAAGGCGACTGTGTGGCTGTTCGAAAAATAGCATGTGTGACTAAATCCCATTTTTGTACTAGTGTTAATATTTAAAGATTCATCATCTGTTACATCAATCCTAGAGCTAGACTCAGATAAGTGCAAGTCTATTCCTGATGTTACATTCGTCTTATTCAAACTACTAACTGGAACTTCTTCAGACTTAGATAACTCCTTCCTAGGTTTCTTGACTCTATTCTTCCTCTGTTTCTTGTGAGTCTTGACCTTAGATGTGGTTTCTAGTCCTGTGGAAGTACAAGTAGCTGAATTAGTTATTGTCTCAGATGCATGGGTATGTTCTTTGTCTACTACATACATCCCTGGGGCAATCTTATGAACATTTGTTTTGCCTTTGTCTAAAACTCTGATCTTCTTCTTCAGATCAATAATGGCGTGTTGAAACTCTTGATTTTGTGAGTCTAACTTTCTGTTGAGGCGGACTGTGTCATTTCTGTTTTGAAGAATTTCATCTAGTTCCTTTTCATTTTCAAACAATTTAATTCGTAAGAAAGCTTTTGTTTCCTTAAACTTTTCCGGAACATGACTGTTTTGAAATGATAAAGACGCTAAAAGATTTTGAAATTTAATTTCAAATTCAACACTCTGTTTTTGACACCAGTCAAGCCTTTTTTGAAGATGAAAAACTTTGTTTTCCACATCATTATTGATCTGTCGAAGAATCTCATTCTCATGTATCAGATTATCAATCTCCATACGCAACATCTTACTATCCACAGCATGATCATTCACAAGTATAGCATTTCCAGATTCATAGAGCGAATTCATAATCACAGACACTACGTCATAACACAAAACCTTTTCCAAGAGTCGATCATTTTCTTTTGCTAAAAATTTCCATTGAAGTTTTTGACGTTGAACTTTGTCATCTTTAGCTTTGAAAATGATTTGCATAGATGCTACTTCCGTTTGTAACTCCTCTTCCCATTTTGTTGCGCATTTCTTCAGATTTCTGACATGAGGAAGAATTTTCTTTTGAAGAATCTCTTTCTTTTCTTTTTGAACAGGAGAAAGAAAAGAAGAGACAGGAATTTGAGAACTAAACTCAATTTCATTCTCCAAAAGAGAAATTTCGTCCATAAATGTCTTAAAATATCGAAGAACCCGACATTTTGGAGGCATTTGTGGATCAGCAAGATCCTCTGTCAGACAATCTTTGAAATGTACAGCAGTCGTGGGATCAGGAGTTATAGACGAGGGAGCATTTATGTTTGTGTATGTTAACGTTTGTTCTGGATGGTCCTTAGGAGGGACAAATGATTTGCTCAAATGAGGTAGTGCATTATAATCATAAGGTACTTTTGAAAATTCTTTTTGTGAATTTGATCGACCCTCAACTTTTTGTGCCAGAAAATCAGTTTCTTCATCAACAGAGTACATAACAACACGTTGAAAGGTATCATCTAACAAAAATGTTGCATCGTATAACTTGGGATTGTCTTTGAGTGCTTTGTGTGAATTACGGGGTGTATCACTTCCAAGTGCAAAACTTACTCCTTTAGGACTTGGTTTCACAGTTAGTTTTTGAATTTGTGTTACCAAATTACCCGTTTTATACACAACATTTTGAAATTCTTTGAGTTTGGTTTCCAAATCCAGAATTTGATCAAGATATGAGTCAACACGTTTCCTAGAGGCTTGCTTTTCTTCAAGAAGATCCTTCTGAGATATAGAAAGCTCAGATTGAGTTTTTAATAACTCAGAATTTAAAGCATCAATTTGTTTTTTTAATTCAAATTGATCCTTTTCTTTTTGAGAGAAAAGTTCAGCTTTGGCTACGGTTAGCTCACGAACTTGACTTTCTAAATTTTGAACCTTTACATATTCTTGTTGGAAAGCTATTTCAAATCCTTTTTCACGTTTATCTTGTTTAAGATATCCTGAAAGTTGTTGTTGGTAGCACTCATTATCCTTTGTTAACAATGCAATCTTTTCTTTGAGCTTTTGATTGATGTCATTGCATTTTTCTATTTGTGACTGGGTGGTCAATAACAAGGCCTGTAATTCCGAATCTTGATCAGTCAAAGGATCAGTTTGATCAAGATGATCACAATTGTCATCATCAATGAGATCATCAAATGAAACAACGGTATTATCATCATCAAATGATACGACCGTGTTAATGTGATCATCGGATGGTGATGAGAATGAATCATGTTGATCAAACGTTTCATTTGTAGATGAAGATGCAGCTGGTAAAGCAATTTCATGGATGAGACATGTAGGATCAGGTACCTGAGAAAGACCATCGGTATCATATACCGGGCCTGACTCGGACATATTCATTTCTTGCATATTAGCCATAAGCATGACCGCAGCATTTGCCTCTAGATCTTCCATTTCATCATCTGATTCCACATTTGCCATAAAACTTTGATCATTCTGAGTCAATCTTCCAGCAGCTTTTTCATCTTTGAGTGCCATCAGAAGAGCCTCTTTGTGATAAGCACTGCCCATTTTTCTTGGCTTTGGACAAGCATTTGCCATGTGATCGTTCCCCCCACAGTTATAACATGTGATAGACGTATTTGCAATGCCTCTCTGAACATTCCCAATAGACGAATTTCCTCTCTGAGCATTCCCCATATTGTTTATGTTTGACCCTGCAGTACTGAACCTATTTCCTCCTGACTGAACCCTTTGATTACCATATCCACGATTTCCCGAACCATATCTGCCTGAAGACCTGTTTTGAATCTCTACTCTGCCATCATTAACAACTGCCTGATTCCTGGTATTTGAAGATGAACGAAGACGGTTGTTGGATTTGGTGAATCTGCCAAATGCGTTAGCAATCAATCCAAATGCTTCATTTAGAGAGTTGAAAGCATCCTCTTCTTCATCATAATCTGCATTTGAGTACAGCATTGAATCGGTGTTGTTGTATGGAACCAGCTAGTTATCAGAGTATTGTTGTGGTGCTTCATAAGGAATGATTTGATTATGAGGTTGGGATGGAGGACTTGGTTGAAATGATGAGTGGCCAAATTCCTGGTGTGGTAAAGAGAAGTTAGATTAAGCAACTAGAGCAAGTGAGTTTGATGTTGGTGCGGGTGTGAAACCTCCTCGTGCTGCAATCTCTTTATCCACTTCTGATTGATGTTGTCTGAGGTAATCATACATGAGTCCATATTTGACATCACCAATTTTCTTTGTCTGTCGAACAAAAGTTGCATACTTCTGCCATTCAGGACCAAGACATCCAAGGAATTTTGAGTTGACAACAATCTTTGGTAACTTTATATCATGACGATCAAGGTCATTGATAATGTTGGTGAAACGGTGATAGTAAGATTCAATGGTTTCCCCTGGTTCCATTATGAAGTGAGTGTACTCCATATACAATTTAGACTCAAGATCTTCCTGGTTTAGCTCTGTTCCTTCCATGAGAAGATGAACATGTTCCCACATATCTTTGGCTGTCTTTTGAGCATCAATACTTCGATAGATAGGATTGGGAATCCCTTGAAGTATGAAAGACATTGCCAATTGGTTTGCTTCTTGTTGTAATGTTTGCTCAGTTGTATAGTTTGCAACAGGGGTGGGAGTGCTTGTTTCTTCTCGCTCTGTAGTTGCTGGAACCACAGTAGCTGGAATAGGATAGGGTCCGTCTTCAATGACTTTCTTGAGGTAGATACCATGAGGTTTTTTCAGTTCAACGAATCTGAGGAATCTACTAGCCCATTGCACGTAGTTACCCGGAGTTAGCATTGGTGGAGTTTCTTGACTTCCAGCTTCATGACGTGATTGCTGACTACTAATTGCCTCACACATTTTGTTAAACCAATGTGGTTCTCTGGAGTAGGAAGAATAATTCTGCAGTTGTTGATTCTGTTGCATGATCTGTTGTGGGGACACTTGTGGTGGAGAGAGAAATTGATGTTGTTGTACGAATGCTTGTTGTTGTTGATACTGAGGATGAAATTGCTGTTGTTGTTGTGGATGTTGCTGTAGCTGGTAGTAGTAATTGAAATGAGGTGGTTGAGACATATCTGGATCTTTTAAGATAATTAAGATATGTGTTGATGATGTTAGTTAAGTTGGTTTAGATATCCAAAAATTTTGTCCAAATGCGATAAAGTACTGTTCACCAAATGCGATAACACAGTTCACCAAGTGCGATAACCAAGTGCGATAATGACAGTTCACCAAATGCGATAAGGACAATACACCAAGTGCGATAACCTTCAATAGCGATAACGAAGTAGAAAGTGCGATAAAACTATCAAGTGCGATAAATAATGACAAGTTAAATATGTTATCTTAAAGTGCGATAATTTATTGCAAACTGCGATAAAGTATCCAACAGCGATAAGATAAAATATCAAACTGCGATGATTTATGGCAAGTGCGATAGATTTATCACAAATCCAAGTTCGATAAATTCTCAACTCTTGTACAAGAGAAGAGAAGCAACTAAGTCGAAGTATTACTACTTTCTAATACAAGAAAGTCTAATACTGAGTCCCAAATGCGATAATTGAAGATTTCCCAAATGCGATGAAACCCTAATCTTTCTTGATTCGAACTGCGATAAAACCCTAAGTTATCTTGATTGCCAACTGCGATAAACCCTTCAACTGCGATGAAACCCTAACTTGTCGAAGTTCACTCAGAAACCAAAACTAGCACTTTCCATCAACTTTTCCAATACGCTAAAAATACGGATTACACCAAATCGTCTAAATAACCAATAAACCCGATTGTTTTTGACCTTAAACGATTAGTAATCAAAAGATTTAAGGAAGATTAAACTTTTTAACGTAGAAAATATGAAGATTAGTGAAAGTTTTGACGAAATCAAAGCTATTTTCAACAAAAAACAAGAGTTTTCACGTTGAGATGTGAACAACACTTTTCGAAAACTATAAAACCAACGTAATTAACACTACTAATGATTCAAACACACGATCCTAATTATCCCTAGGTGAATGATACCACTTGTAGGTCACGACTAAATCTCAAACACACACTCGTTAGGACAAATAAGAACTCGTACTACTACTATATTAAGCTACGTATGAAGAGATGAATAAGCTAATAAGCACTACTAAATAAGATAAGAGAATAAGAAGAAGAAGAATAAGAAGAAGAATGGTCGGCTTTCAATATATCGAATGTTACACAAGCATAGCTCTCGCATACAACATGAAAAACCAACCCTATGAATGACTCCCATGCCTTTTATTTATAGGCATTGGGAGGGGAATAATTCTTAGGAATATTCCCTTACATGTGATAAGGATAAATTAAATAATATGACCGGTCCAAGGACTACTATTGAACCGGTCCAAAAATACAAACAATATAGTCCTAATCGTGCAACATTAAATCAAAATGAACAAGACTTGAAATTATATAAAACATGTTCCTAACATGTCCCAATCCCACTTATGATCATCGTCCTCACGAATCCACTTATTCATCCCTAGGTTAATTGGCAAAACTCCTAGGAAATCAATCATCTTCCTAAAAACTAGAGGGTCTTCAAATGGATCCAATTCGGTGTCCCTAGCCAAGAGTTGCTCTACCGTATGTGTTCGGTTCATAAAGTCCTCTTCTAGGTAAAATGGGCATTGGGGTCCTATGAAGTCTCTATCGATCCAAGGTCCATATCTAGATGGTCTCCTATTTAATTCTAACCAATGGGGTGTTGGTTCATCACTAGTATCATAGGCATGTTTCTTCACATCATAGACTGACCAAGTATCACCTTCTCCTACCGCTATCTTAGATTCCTTACAATCAATCATAGCACTAGCGATCGCCAAAAATCCTCTACCTATCAACAAGGGGCATGTAGGGTCGCTAACCATATCAAGGACGTGGAAATCGGCTAAAATGGTTAGTTTTCCTATGTGTACTAACACGTCCTTGACTACTCCAACCGGGTAAGCAACACTTCCATCCGCTAAGCCTATTATCACATCGGTTTCTTCAAGTTTTCCTAGTTTTAGAGAGGTGTAGAGAGGTAACGGAAGTAGGTTAAGGCTTGATCCAAGATCGGCTAATGTGTCATAAGCCTCCGAATTACCGATCTTGCAAGGTAGAACAAATAAGCCCGGATCATCTAACTTCTTAGGTAGCTTGTTTTGAACGAAGGCGGTCCCTTTTTCGCCTAACTTGAGCTTCTTCTCATCCAACACATCAATAACCGGACTTTCAAGGTGGAGCTCCTTGAATTCATTGTCAAGGTTTTGAGTGGGAGGTGTTTCAACTACGACTTGGGTTTGTTTGAAACACGTGCTCATGGAATTGACCGAATAATATTGTGGACAAGAACTAGGAGACGAAACCGACGAAATGGCGTTGACGTTTAGTTTCGGGTTCTTGACTGTGTTGCTAGGGAGTGCTCCCATTTCTCGGTCATTGAGGGCTTTCAACAAAGTGTCAATCTTATTGGTCATCTCGCTTTGTTTTTGTTTGAAATCGGCTTCAAACTTGGCCAAACGAGCTTCTTGAGATGCCATAAATTGGGACATCAATCCTTCAAAGTTATTGGTACTACCATTGCTGGAAGGATTGTTGTTGAAAGTACGGTTCGAGTTGGAACCGCTTGATTGGAAACGATTAGGTGGGTTGGAAGAATTGGTTTGTTGTGCGTTTTGGCTTTGTTTCCACCTAAGGTTTGGGTGATTTTTCCATGAGGGGTTGTATGAATCACCGTAGGGGTTTGGCTCGGGTTTGAAAGTGTACCACTTGTCTCCCGCTCCGTCGGTACGCGAGGATGCGTAGTCCGCAAAAGCTTGTTCGGGGAGTTCCATGCAATCACGAGTGTCGTGGGGACCACTACATAATTCACATGAAGAAGCAATTTTGTTCACTTGGCTTGAAGGTTTAGGAGCCTTGTAGGATTTCATAAGAAACTTGACTTGGTCTTCAAGTTCTATGATCCTACGGTCGGAAGTGCATGAATTGTTCGAAGGCAAAGATATTGCCTTGACCGTTTTATTCAAATCACGGGGATCACTCCAACTTTCGTTGTCATAAAGAGCAAGATCTTCTAGGAGAGCCCATGATTGTTCCGCACTTAGATCACGTAGCTTACCACCGGCCGATTGGTCAATGGTTTGCCTCGTGGAAAGATTGATATGGTCATAGAAGATTTGGACTTGGAGCCAAAGTTCTATGCCATGGTGAGGGACTTTTTGGAGTAAGTCTTTCAATCGAGTCCATGCCTCGTAGAGGGTTTCGCCTTGACGTTGTTGGAACATCAAGATGTCATTCCTTAGCTTGGTAGTTCTTCCCGGTGGGAAAAACTGAGCAAGAAAACGAGTGGTGAGATCATCCCAAGAGGTAATGGATCCTGCGGGTAGACGTTCTAGCCATTGACTAGCTTGGTCCCGCAGAGAGAATTGAAAGAGACGCAGTCGGGTCGTCTCTCGAGTGGCAACATCAAGGTCTATGGAATCAACGATTTTGATAAAGTCCTTGAGATGTTGATTAGGATCTTCAGAACGAAGTCCATGGAATGCGCATCCGCTTTGCACCAACCGGATGGTGTCGGATCGCAAAGGTGTGACATTGGCTCCTTGAGTGAGCTCAATGGTGTTTCGATAGCCATGGTGGCTAGGACGGGAGTAGTCTCCTAAGGTACGGGCTCTAGGAGGTGGGTGTTGTTGTGGTGGTGGGTTGTTGGGATCAAGGATATTACCACCTTCCATGATGTCGGATGGTAATGGTTACGAACAAAGAAACGAAGAAAAAAGATAGACTAAAGAAAACCTAGAAAAATAAAATAAAAATCTCACTAGAAAGGAATCTAGTGAGTAGACCTAATAAAATAAAAATTCAACCTAAACAATAACTATTCCCCGGCAGCGGCGCCAAAAACTTGATGCGTGGTTTTGCGACCTTACAACAGGTTTTACCTCTCGAGGGATCTCAAGAGGCTTACAACCCCACCAGGCAGTGTACCTGACCGATGTAGTATAGTGTAGTGGTAAGTATGGGGGATTGATCGTTCTCCACAGGGAATAGTGTCGTTAGGATTGAAAAACTACTCTAATAGGTCTAAGGGTGAGAGAAGATTCTTTTTTGTATTTTTTTATATTTTTATGAAAGCAAGTAAAATCTCGGGTTTGAAGGAGTGGGCGGAATTAGTTGCTAGTCAACTAACCCAAATAACTACAAATGCAAATAAAATAAAATAACTGAAAATGAAAAGGTTGTGAAACTTATATGGAGAGAAATGTGTTTACTTAGATTTCCTTACTCCCTAACTATCTTTTACCGGTTGATTAGTGTGTATTAATTGCGTGGATGACGGGTGTATTCCTTAATACCAATCGTGGGGTGGCGTACGTACTTCCCCAACTCTACAAGCTCCTACTTCACTCCTATGTCGAGCCGGCTAAGAAGCTCCTAACATGGGATCACTAGAATTCGCTCATGCATTAAATACAACCATAAAAACCTAGTACGCATTGGTTCATGTTTCTTAAGACGTTCAAGCAAGTTACCGTATAGGAGGTTAGCCAGTTTTCTTAAGCCTAACATCGATAAACAATCATCCAATACAATTAATAACACACTAATAACCAATAATCAATAGTTAGGTTTCATTAGATCTAAGCAAACACAAGATAAATCTAGCCTAGCATGTTAATTAAAAGACAAGAACAAGATATAATCAAACAACACATAGACATATTGATTGATTAAACGATTACTTATCTTCAATTAAACATGGGAGATCCAAGGGTATGAAAACCCTTAAAAATGGCAGAAATTCGTCTTAGGGTTTCTCCTCACAAAGTTGCACACTAATGACAAAAAATTGCAAAACTATATATAGAGTTTAGGGGCTGACGGCGTCACGTTGTAGATCTTGACGCCGTCACCTCGCCGTGTCTAGGGTTCCCGGATGGCCTTCTTGACGCCGTCCCTCTTTAATGCTCCAAAATCCTCCCTGGCTTATCAAGGCTTGACGCCGTCAGAAATAAGCTTGACGCCGTCTCGCTTTAACTTAAACCGTGATGGCCTTGATCACTTCAAAGGGTGACGCCGTCAGATTTTCCATTGTAAAATTCTCTGGCTTATCATGTGTATTTTTCATATCCACCTCTTTTGCCAAGCCATGACGCCGTCAAGAGCAATCCTTGACGCCATCAAAGGTACTTTTTCAGCCGATTTTGAGACTTTGTCGTTTTCTTCACTTTTATGCTCCAAAAACGTCCAAAATGCTTCCTTTTCCAGATTTCTTCTTCAAAGTACCTAAAATGACCAAAGGAACGATTTAGGGCAATATTTGATCAAATAAACACGATTTAGGGCTTAAATGACCCCCTAAAAGCGGTACACTTTTCGCTTCATCAGTCTCCAAGTGAAACAATCTCAAGAAGGCATATTTATCAGCCAAGATAAGTATGTAGCAGAGATCCTAAGGAAATTTCAGTTTGCTGATTCTAAGGTTGCAAGTACACCAATGGATGCAGAAAAAGGTTTACTAAAAGATGTTGAGGGTGAAGATGTAGATTTGCACAATTATAGATCAATGATTGGGTCCTTGATGTACCTTACATCATCAAGACCAGATATCATGTTCTCAGTATGTGTATGTGCAAGGTTTCAAGTTCATCCCAAAGTCTCTCATCTCACAGCAGTCAAAAGAATCTTTAGATATCTCAAGGGTCAACCTAAGTTGGGTCTTTGGTATCCAAGGGAATCATCTTTTGATTTAGTGGCTTATTCTGACAGTGACTATGCTGGTACAACTCTAGACAGAAAATCCACAACTGGTGGATGTCAATTTCTTGGTTGCAGACTCATATCTTGGCAATGCAAGAAACAAACAATGGTGGCCAACTCTACAACTGAAGCAGAATATGTTGTTGGTGCAAGTTGTTGTGGACAAGTTCTTTGGATCCAAAATCAAATGCTTGACTATGGGTACAATTTTCTTAACACCATTATTTATATTGACAATAGCAGTACTATATGTATCATTAAAAATCCAGTTCAACATTCAAAAACAAAACACATTGAAATCAGACACCATTTCATAAGGGATTGCAATGAGAAAAGGTTAATACAAGTTGTTAAAATTGATTCTGAAAAGAATTATGCAGACCTTCTCACCAAAGCTTTTGATTTAGGTAGATTCAAATACCTTGTAGGAGGTATTGGAATGATTAATCTTTGAAAAACATGTGTTTTTGTACATAAAATATCGGGTATTGGCTTTTAAACATGGTACTGCTAGTTAGTCAAAAGGTACTGTCAGTTCATAATTGGTCCTGCTAGTATAAAATTGCTCTGTTTTGTTCATATTAATGCTTAAATGTTTACAATGCTATAGATCAAGTGCTTTGCACTTTGTTCTTTTGGATTGCAACTAACAAATTTCAGGTTGATAACAAAACAAGAGATCTTCCAAACAAAAAGAGAAATATAGGTTATTTAAATCTCAGGGGAGGTAACAATCTCAGGGGAGGAAATGATAGCCCAGAATGGAAGAAAAACCAATTTATGAAAAGAAAAAGACAAGAGCATACAAGATGATGCAGAGGTTGAAAAAGATAGGATTAGATCACATATTCAGAAGGGATGAAGCATTCCTAAAGGAGAAAGTTCTATCTAGATCAAACTAAGGAAAGTTTCAAGGCAAAAGCATGCTGATAGATGATTTCACTTGTTGAACCAAGCATCCAAGATACACAGCATCATTGTCTCTTATATTTCCTCCATCCAAGGAAATTGCACCATCTTTAGGTCATTATGGCTTTTGGTATTCAGTTCACCAAGTTTTTACAAACTTAAGAGCTGGCTAGTCCATAAGCAAACGGCTTTTGGTAAAGACAAATCAAATCCGTTGATGGTTGATAGTTTACCAAAAACTATATGGTATTTAACTAACCATACTTAACAGTAAATAGTTAACTAGTCCATAAGCAAACGGCTTTTGGTAAAGACAACTCAAATCCGTTGATAGCTGATAGTTTGCTAAAAACTATAAGGGATTTTTGCTAAACTTTCAAAGAGACTGCCAAGTAATATTTTCTTTCAAAGGTACTGGTAGTTCAAATTTTGGTACTGCTAGAGTAAAATGGTACTGCTAGATAACCGTTGAGCCTGTCAGAAAAAGTTATAGCCGTTGGGCCTGGTAGTTAAAATTAGCCGTTGGGGTAGTTATGTAAATTACTAATGATTATATTATATTATATTTCACATATAAAAGATCTTTTTAATCGCCTTTTCATTTACTTATTATAATCTTTCTTATTGTCGGTTAAAAGAACAACTCTCATAATATCTTTCATCAGTCCTTATCACAATTAACTCTAATCTTTCATCTTCTACCAGTACCACCAACAAATCCCACCAACAAAATCAAAATTTTCATTAACTTTCATCATGGCTGTTCTAACCTTTGTTAAACGTCACAATCAATTAGCATTTTTTGAAAAGTCTGAGGATAATGCCTCTTTTCATCAAATAGTGGACTTTTTAAATGAGTCTTACATCAGGTTTGCTTTACTAGTTAATCCCACTATTTATGAATCTCAAATTTTGCAATTTTGGCAAACAGCTAAAGTTAAAACGTCTGAAAATGGGGAACAAAGAATAAAAGCCAAAGTGGATGGCAAACCCTTGACTCTTACTGAGTCATCCATTCGAAGACATCTTCATTTGGATGATTCAGATGGTATTAGTCAATTGCCTGATACTGAAATTTTTGAACATTTGGAAAGAATGGGGTATAATGCTGATTCTAATAAACTCACCTTTCTTAAAAAGCATTTTACTCCACAATGGAGATTTTTGATCCATACAATCCTTCATTGTTTGAGCCAAAAGAAAACCTCTTGGGAGCAATTTAGTGGAAACATGGCTTCTGCTCTCATCTGCTTGGCAACAAACAGAAAATTCAATTTTTCCAAACATATTTTTGAAGGATTGACTAAAAATGTGGATAGTGAAACAAAGTTTTTGATGTATCCAAGATTTATTTCATGCATCATTGCAAAATCAAAACATTTGTTGCTTCCCCCAAACTCACTTTATGAAACACCAAAACTTTCTCACAAAGTATTTTCAAACATGAGAATTGGTTTCACTGGGGAAGAAATACCACTATTTGATGAAATGTTAGCACAACATCCTGAAGAACCAACACCATCATCTGAATCACCATCATCAAGTTCTTCAACTGGTTACATCTCACCAACTCATCAAACATCACCAATCCCATCACCAGTACCATCTGCAACACCACCAACATCATCACATCATGTATCACCACCCCAATCTCCTCCACATTCAGGTCTGGATTCTCAGACAGTGAAAGAACTCAAGGAAAAGGTGCAGCTCTTAGAAGATGCTCTTAAAAGTCAAAACACAAAATTTTCTGAGATCAACATCAAGTTAGTTAAGAGGGTAAAGAAATTGGAGAATGAAGTGAAGAAGCTAAAGGGTAAAAGATCTTCAAAGGTTGTTTTATCTAGTTCTTCAAGATCAGATGCTGAAAGGTTGGGTCACTCTTCCAAAAAGGGGAGGATGGATAGTTCTGAAGAAGAAGAGGAGGCTCAATTTGATTTTCATGAAGGAACTCAGGTTTATGATGAAGAGCCTGCTGGTGCAGAGCAAGAGCCTGCTAGTTCAAAAGAGTCTGCTAGGATTGAGAGGCTATTGGCAATGGACTACAAAGGTACTGCTGATCATGTGTACAAAAGGAAGAGGGAATTAGAGCCTCAAGGGAATTTGTTTGTTCAAGGGAGGTTATTTATTGCTGATGAGCAATCTACTGCTCCATCTCAAGAACCAACTCCAAAAGATAAGGGCAAGAGCATTATGGTTGAAGATGAACCAAAACCCAAAAAGTTGAAGAGAACAGAGCAGGTACAGATGGCTAGAGATGAAGAAGTCTCCAAAAGGATTCATGAAGAAGAAGTGCAGAAAGCATTTGAAGCTTCAAGACTGCTTGCAGAAATGCAAGAGCAAAAAGATGCTGCTCAGACTCTTCTTGACACTCAAGTTGCTCAAGAAACCTTTGATGCACAGATGCAATGGATTATTGCCAATGATCCAATTGTGAAAGGTCAAGCAGCAATAATAGTGAATGACAAGAATCTTAACTCTGATGAGAAAACAGCAGAGCTTGAATCTTTTATCAACAAAAAGTATAAAGAAGCAGCTCTGGCAGATATTTTTGAAAAGATGAAAGAAAGTCAGAGAAGAGGTTTTAAGGTGGGCAAATCTCAGAAAGATCAAGTGACTTTTATGAAGAAATTTCTAAAAGGTCAAGCAAATTGGACTGATTATCAACTAAAGAAGAAATCTGCTGATGAAATCTACTTCTTGTATCTAAATGCCTACAAGAGTCTTTACTACAAGATCCCATCTGATGCAAAGCCCTCAATGAAAAAGAAAGATGCTCAGAAGAAAGAAGAAGCAAAATTGGATTCAGAGCAAGTAAGTAAGATGTTAATTACTTTGCCAACAATCATACATGCTGATCCAATTAGGTCTAGACGCCCTATTATTGATTGGGAGATTCACCATGATAGATTAGGAAAGTCATGGAAAATAACAAGGGTTGGGGGTCAAACTGCTATCTTCAAAAACTTTGAAAATCTAGTAAGAGCATGTGACAGAGCAGACTTAGAAGAATTGTGGAATCTAGTTCAAATTAGGCTAGACACAAATTCTAGTACTGATGTTAAGGAACAGGAACTATGGGTAGAATTCAATAGGATGTATGATCCTAATCCAAAAGATGTTCATTGGAAGTTTCCATATCATGATCCTTCAACAACATGGGAATTTCTAAGCCTTAGCAGTATTCATCATCTTTACACACAAAGTGGGATTGAACTCTTTATGTTGGCTGAGAAAGAGTATCCACTTAGTTATGAAGTTCTTACAAGTATGATCTCCAAGAGATTAAGATGTGACAAAGATGAAGAAAATTCAGAAGTTGTTCAAAGTTTGATGAGGAGCATATTTGAGCAATGTGAAAGAAAAAGGAAGAACAGAGAGTAAAGGTTTTTGGAAGAGTTCCCTCAAATCCTCAAGGTATGTATTTTATTCATCAGAAACTTGTGTATTTTAAAGGAAATAACAAGTTTAGGGGAGGATTGTTGGGAATAAAATGTTCAAGTCAAAGAGCCTGCTGAAAGAAGTATTGAGCCTGCTAGTTGATTTTGAAGAAGATGAAGATGTACTAACAGTACCTTCTGGGTAAGAAGGTACTGCTAGTTGATAAAGGTCTTGCCAAGATTATGATCAAGTTGATAGATATTTAGTTGTAGATATTTGTTGTATTATTAGTCTTTGTACAATGTAATACGTAATGTAGAAGTAGTTCAGTCTTCACATGTTTGTGCAGAAGAATATACAGAGTAGTTACATTGGTAGTTGTATTTAATTGTAGGCTAGGAAAGTCCAAGTATATTATTATATTCAACAACTTGACAACTTGTAATAAGGGTACCTTATTCTATAAAAGGTTCCCTTAGTCACCACCTTCGTGCATGCATCTCTTCAACTAATAACCTAAACAGAACAACCTCTCTAGTAACTTAGTTACTCATTTTCACAAATCCTTTTACAATCAAAGATTCAAGGTTACTTTGTAATCCTGGTGATAGTTAGATCATCCGTATTATTTCATCAATAATATTGAATCGTTTTGTGTTACTAAAGTTGTGTTCTTTGTTCATTATCATTCACGTTTACATACTCATCACCTTTGTGTTCTTTTAAAGTGTGTTATAGTAGATTCCGCATACTACATCACATTCATACATAAATATTGATGCGTGCGATGTGTCGTTGCGGTTTAGCAGTTTTAATGCCTACTCAAGTTTTAAATTTATATTTAGCCGACTTATCAATAACACACACACTTAACGAGCAGTGTACCCGGTCAGTATGAATATAATGGTAAGTAGAGTGTCGATCACTAAGAGTGGAACGTATTATCTAGTTATTCTAATTAGTATTTTAATATATTAAGTTAGCTATACAACCTAATCTAACGCAAGGGGGTTCAGCCTGAGAGACTGGCACGATTTATTTGCAATTAAATAATAAACTAAACCAATAGGCACGAATCAGCAAGTAGCACACACGTACACAGATAAATACTCGAGACAATAAGAGGGCTGTCCTGATAATAAGTAGTTTGTCACTTGTTTTATTGCTAGTGTTATATGAAGTGTATAGTTCGATGCAACGCACCGAGATTAAGTCCTTTCTCGTTGGTTCTAATCTTATCGGCGAGTAAACCCTTAATGATTACTTATGACTATCCTATTTATCTTTCTCCTACTTTTCTACAGACCATAGAATGCATAGGCGATCTAATAAACAGGCGAGGGCAGAGGCATGGCGACCCGATCAACGCTCAGCTAGACACAGAGGTTATCAATGCACTAATAAAAGTCACCAATGACATCAACATATAAACTTTAATTAATGAGAAAGCAGTTTTAAGGGAGTGCAATCTTTCCGTTGTCACATTACACAAGCCACCAATCTTGATGAATTAAAGTTTACTAACACAATAAAACAAAACTACTTAATGAATTAAACACATGCAGCACCTTCTTACAGCTCTTGTATCTTTGATTTGGGTGTGTCTTGTGCTGCTGCCTTGACTGAATTCGTCCTTGGTTTCTTTACTTCGGTCACGTATATATTATATGTCTCCCGAATTCGTCTGGTCTTGGGGTATTTATAGTTTCTGTCTGAGGGTAAGATGCGGCGCATCTAGTAAGTAGATGCGGCGCATTTACTTAACTTCGCGTGGGGTCCAAGATTATAATATTCAGGAATATTCGTACACCGCCAGGAGATGCGGCGTATCTTCATCTTTGGATGCGGCGCATGTCCTCTTGTATCTTGGATCGTATCTGGTGAGATCTTGATAGCGATGCGCCGTATGTGATAAGCAAGATGCGGCGCATCTGGAGCAGATTAGTCTTGATCTTGTACATTTCAGTAGACTCTTAACTTCTTGCATGTTTTGCCCCATAATTAGTCCAAAATCGCCAAGTTTCACCAAATGCTTGTTTTCAACTGAGAATTACAAAAGTAAACGATTAAGTATCAATCCTCATACATAATATAGTAAAACAAGTCAAATAAATAGGATAAATGATAGTAATAAAATGTACTTATTTGAGTTCATCAAATATCCCCCCACTTGAGCTTTACTTGTCCCCAAGTAAACCTTAGAATTAATCTTATGAAAATGTATCCTAAAAGATATTAGGATTTTATTTTTATATTTAAGCATGTATTCATTTTTGTCATAATCACACAACTAAACACTTAACGAATTAGAAGTAAAATAAAATATTATGATAAAAGCAAATCTAATCGTTTAACTGTCCAGTCGTGACGAATATTCTATCATAAGCTTGGCAAGTATACACATCTCCACCACTAAAGCTAAGGAATAACAAGTCTAAAGCGGTAAAAAGGGTTTTTAGGCTTAAGGGTTAATTATTCTTTAATCTCTATCGATCTCAAATTCCAGAAAAGGCGACAAAATCACAAATACATGATCGAATCCACGAACACGATACTTGCAATTGCTCAAATCCTTAACTCGAATAGGCTAAAGATAGGTCCAAACTTTACCAATAATAATATATCAAAAAGGGCGACAAAATCATAAATACATAGCCGAATCCACGACTACGATACTTAAGATTGCTCAAATCCCTAATCTCAATAAATCAAAGGTTTGGTTGGATAAAGAATAATATAGGGCATGGATAATATTTGGGATATAAATTGGTGTAAAATGAAAAATAAACAAAACAAATAAATTAAAATCCTAAGTGTGGTTAATCACTATCCCAACCATCCCATGAATAAGACTCATATCATTGAATAACTCACGCTTTAACACTTGAAACACACGCTTTAGGTAGACACGAATTATACTCAACAAGATCTTAATCAAAGAATAAACCTTAGTTGACGTTCCCATAACTGCCAACTCCCATTTCAATCCATAAATATATAACAACTAGTGGTGATATCGACCACTTACATAACTTTACATCGTTGGTTAAATCAAACATCCAACTTTTTTTTTTTTTTTTTTTTTTTTTTTCAACATAAACATAGATGTGTAAAATTTCACCACATCACTATAATGATAATTCTGGATAATTTTTCCATACTTTTCATAACTTCAGAAATAACGGTAATAGTGAAAGTAGTAAACACACGAAAAATAAACTCAAAGATATACAATATTTACTTTCACTCCAATTGCATTGTGCAATTTCCCGACCTAACCATAGATAATGAATTACGCACGCGAACACAGGTAATGTAAGGAAACTCACTTTGCCTATAGCAATTAACCAACCACGGATTTTAATCTACAGGGTAGGCTAAGGTGTAAGGGTGTAACGAAACATTTTAACAAAGGTGTAAGAAACGAAAGGAATGGCTCTGAGGGTTTTTCTAGGGGTATCTTACTCTAAAAATGAGAGTAACAAAGGGTTTATACGGGGGTTAACTAACCAGTGTAGTTAGCTAATAACACATAACATATAAGGCTATTTGGGTGTAATCCTAGAAATTTACCAATTTAGACAAGTCATTCCAATTATATAAATAATACTTATTATGGTGGTCTCGAATAGTATACAAGCCAAGTTCTAAAGTTTACAAGTCACCGGCACACTCATAGATTTGTGAATTTTGAAAAATCACAATTTTTGAAAATAACGTCATGTGTGCAGCTATGCAACTTAGACTTTAAACAAAAACATGCTAAAAATTTTAAATTTTGATATATTAAGCACATTTTAAGCATATTTTGAAAAGTTTAGGACAAGTAAATGTTAAGTGTTCTAATTCTCCAATCCCCCCACTTAAGTTAAACAACGTCCTCGTTGTTTGTAATAAAGGTTAAAAACTGGAAAATAAAAGAATTAGAACAGAAAAACTCCCCTGAGATTTGCTCGGTATGATCCTCCATTAGTATTAGAGCAAAAATCATCTTTCTTGTGGATTAGAACGTTTAAGCTTCATATTCGACGTTTCCACAGGAAATGCAGGAATCTATAATACCACCAAGGCTTCAAAACACACCTAAGGTAAGAAAGGTTCAACTTGCATAACACATTAGTAGTTAGGTATAAATAAAACATAAAAATTAAAAATGAAAATCATCAGGTCAGTCGATGCGCCGTATCTTATGAAAAAAGATACGCCGTATCGAGCCTGGAATAAATACGGATCAGAATAGAAGATGCGCCGCATCCTTAACCAGGGATGCGCCGCATTAAAATAAACTGATAAAAAGTTTTAAAGTCGAAAATAAAAATATGCGGAAAAATAAAGATATGACCATTGCAGGAGATGCGTCGCATCTCAGAATTGAGATGCGCCGTATCCTCTGCGGCCTGACTGACTCGACACAAAAACAGAATAATAAAAAGATAAATCCGGGTTGTCTCCCGGTCAGCACTTGTCTTTATTCCAGAGTCTTCAAGTTAGACTCACGTTCAGCTCTTTATTCTCGATCATATTTGAAAGGTTGACTTTCCGCCTCTAGGTGTAATCCCTTTCAAATCGTGTTTTACCAAAAGAACTTTGTTAAGCACCGTTGACAATTGGTGCACTCAATTGCCAATCCATTAATCATGTTGTTTTGTTCCTTTAGCAAGATATCCGTTCATTGACATATCTTCCATAGCAAAACCTGTTATCATAGGTAAAATCGTCAGTAGCATCTGTTCGCTAGAAGATAAATTAATGAATTTAGAAACGGATATAAAGAATAAAAATGGCTGATATCTGCGGACGATGCTCCGTATCCAGAAAGTTGGATACGCCGTATCATATTACGTTAAAATGTAATCAAACTTTATTCAGAAAAATAGATACGCCGCTTTAGAAATTAGAATGCGCCGTATCTGTTTTAATTATCAAAAATCGACATACTTATTAAAATTAAATGCGTCGTATTAACAAAAGTTAATGCGCCGTATTTTCGTTACGTTTCAAAATATAAGATTTTTGATTCAGAAGATGCACCGTATCGATAAAAATCGATACGCCGTATCTGTTTAATAATTCGAAAACTGTTTTTAATTAAAATAATAGATACGCCGTATCTGCTAAAGCAGATGCGTCGTATGGCGTTAACGTTTAGAAAATTTTTTTATCAAAAACAGATACGCCGTATCTTGGGGAAAAGATGCGTCGTATCGAATTAATTAAACGCGTTGTATTTTATAAAAATTAAACGCAATACGCCGTATCTGAAAAATCAGATGCGCCGTATCGTTTGATTTAGCTCAGTACAACGATAGCAGAATACAAAAATTACGAAAAATTAAAACAAATAAAAAGACACGAAAATAAACACAAATAAAAGCAAACAAATAACACACAAAAAACAGAAAATATGCAAAATAATACAATGAATGCAAATTAATCTAATACACAACAAAATTAGCGGTTAGATAAAAAAATAAATTAGAAACCTAATTAAAATACTAATCAAATTAACAGATAATAACAATTCACTCCCCGGCAACGGCGCCAAAAACTTGATGCGTGCGATGTGTCGTTGCGGTTTAGCAGTTTTAATGCCTACTCAAGTTTTAAATTTATATTTAGCCGACTTATCAATAACACACACACTTAACGAGCAGTGTACCCGGTCAGTATGAATATAATGGTAAGTAGAGTGTCGATCACTAAGAGTGGAACGTATTATCTAGTTATTCTAATCAGTATTTTAATATATTAAGTTAGCTATACAACATAATCTAACGCAAGGGGGTTCAGCCTGAGAGACTGGCACGATTTGTTTGCAATTAAATAATAAACTAAACCAATAGGCACGAATCAGCAAGTAGCACACACGTACACAGATAAATACTCGAGACAATAAGAGGGTTGTCCTGATAATAAGTAGTTTGTCACTTGTTTTATTGCTAGTGTTATATGAAGTGTATAGTTCGATGCAACGCACCGAGATTAAGTCCTTTCTCGTTGGTTCTAATCTTATCGGCGAGTAAACCCTTAATGATTACTTATGACTATCCTATTTATCTTTCTCCTACTTTTCTACAGACCATAGAATGCATAGGCGATCTAATAAACAGGCGAGGGCAGAGGCATGGCGACACGATCAATGCTCAGCTAGACACAGAGGTTATCAATGCACTAATAAAAGTCACCAATGACATCAACATATAAACTTTAATTAATGAGAAAGCAGTTTTAAGGGAGTGCAATCTTTCCGTTGTCACATTACACAAGCCACCAATCTTGATGAATTAAAGTTTACTAACACAATAAAACAAAACTACTTAATGAATTAAACACATGCAGCACCTTCTTACAGCTCTTGTATCTTTGATTTGGGTGTGTCTTGTGCTGCTGCCTTGACTGAATTCGTCCTTGGTTTCTTTACTTCGGTCACGTATATATTATATGTCTCCCGAATTCGTCTGGTCTTGGGGTATTTATAGTTTCTGTCTGAGGGTAAGATGCGGCGCATCTAGTAAGTAGATGCGGCGCATTTACTTAACTTCGCGTGGGGTCCAAGATTATAATATTCAGGAATATTCGTACACCGCCAGGAGATGCGGCGTATCTTCATCTTTGGATGCGGCGCATGTCCTCTTGTATCTTGGATCGTATCTGGTGAGATCTTGATAGCGATGCGCCGTATGTGATAAGCAAGATGCGGCGCATCTGGAGCAGATTAGTCTTGATCTTGTACATTTCAGTAGACTCTTAACTTCTTGCATGTTTTACCCCATAATTAGTCCAAAATCGCCAAGTTTCACCAAATGCTTGTTTTCAACTGAGAATTACAAAAGTAAACGATTAAGTATCAATCCTCATACATAATATAGTAAAACAAGTCAAATCAATAGGATAAATGATAGTAATAAAATGTACTTATTTGAGTTCATCAAATATCTCAAACACATTATTAAGATTCACATCCCAAGTGTTTGTATAATCCTTCACACAACCAGTCGCCCTGATCACCTACATGTTAACGGTTATTCAGGGTGACAATGTATGCTCACCAGTACCTTCACCAACCAAGAAGGTGAAGAAGACAAAGAGGAAAGGGGGACAGTCCAGTAAGGTGGTTAGACCCAAATCACCCGTCACTGAGACTGTTGCCTCAGGCACCAAGAAAGTTGTTGTGACCTTGACCTCTAAGACACCCATAAAAGAGACCACATTGGCCACAAAACAACCGCCAACGGAGGGTGCTGAGCAATCATCCTCAGTATCCTCGGGCAAACCCTTTCCGAATGTCCCTACTGACAAAAACAAGTCAGGTGAGTCAGGAGCATCCACTCACTCACATCCCAATGAAGGCACTGATAAATCACAATCAGAGCCTGAGGGAGTTCAGGGTTCTATATCCTCGGTGGAGCAGTACTACTCCACTGAGAAGGGGACCCATACCCATTCACATCCCGTTCACGTCTCTAAGCAATCACACTTAGAGTCTCAGGGAGTTCAGGCCCCTAAATCCCCAAAAGGACAGCACAATCCTGATGGGAAGGGGGGCCATCAACATTCACTAATAGTACCTAGTGATTCTACTGGAAAACACACGTCAGTAGATGAAGGTGCTCAGGGGGACAAAGACTCGGGGGGAAACAAACCACCCGCTGATACGGAACCCATCACCCCCTCAGGCGGTCCAAGTCACTTGGGAACTGATCCTAACAGTCAGGCTGGGAAAACCCCCCCAGTTATTATGGCTAGTCAGGCTGGTAAAACCCCACCAGTTATTATGGCTAAAGGATCAGGACCTGGCCACAACAAAAGTGAGCCCTCTTTTGAGGGGGAGCTGGATTCCCTGAAGGCTCCTTCTCTGGCTGACTATGAAAATTTGTTGGCTGATGAGTCAAAGGAGGAGACGGATTTCGATTTTGGTGAGGATGAACCAATTCCTGATGTTGAGGAGGAAATGGAGGGTCAAATTAACTCTCCTCCGCAGTCTGAGCAACAACTCTCTTCTCCTCATCCTGAGGATCAACAACCCAGTTCACCATCATCTTCATCATCATCCTCATTAGGTGCCTCAGCCACCCCTGAGTGGTTAACCAAGTATGATAATGTTCATCCGCCTTCTGAAAGAAGTATGGCCAAATTCCTTCGCCAAGCCAACGAAGGTCTTTACAATGCTCTTACTGATGAACTAACGGATCAGCATACTGAAGCGGCAGCCTCCTATGCCGATTTCAGGGCCTCTGTGGAAGAATCACAGGGCAAGATTCTTCAGGCTTCCAGGCTCGCTGACAAACAACTTGGAGAACTAACCAAAACCTTTGATGAGACAGCCACTGGTCAGCATCAGGACCTTGCAAACCTCCTCAAGGCCGTTGAATCAGTCCAAGAACAACTTTCTGATGATCCCACACTGATTAAATCAATGAAAGACCATATGGCCACTCAGTCGACTGCCTCCACCAACCTAACTGAGCTACTTAAGCTCTTTCAGGGGGTAGATCTCAAAGGTCTCAGGGCACAACAGGATTCCATTCTTCAGGCTGCCATGGAATCCAAGGGGCACCTCAACAAGCTTTCCTCAGCCATTGATCAGCTCTCAACAAATCATAATGAGCTGATCAACCACTACACCACCCGTGTCACCGAAATCTCAACCAACCAACAAGTCATGGCTACCGAACTCAGTGCCGTGAAGAATGATGCTTCTGAGACAAAGTCTATGGTCTCTGATATCCTATCACTTCTTCAGGCCTCTCATGTGCCACCACCTCCTCAGTCAGCAGGTCTTTCCACTGAAGTTCCTACACCTGCTGAGGGGGAGAAAAATGATGAAATCCCTGATCCTTCCTCTGCCTTGGTAACTGTTCCAAACCCTGATGCATCCACCAGTCAACCTCCTCTCACTGACAAAGGGAAGGGTATTATGACTGAAACCTCTCCTCCTGAACCACACTTAGTCAAGGCTTCAAACATAAGACAGCCAGATCCTGAAGCACCGTCTTTTGTTGACATATAAGATGGGAGAAGAGTCTATGGGACTCAGGAGGAACTAGCTCAGATCTTACATCAGGAAGATCTCAGGAAAGCACAAGACCTCACCACATCTGCTATCTATGAGGTCGCCAAGGAAGAAATAAAGGAGTCTGAGAAAGAGATTCAGGGAGATGAGTTCATCAGGCTTCAAGCCCAACTTCTTCAGAAACACAACATGGAAGCCAAACTGAAGCAAGAAAAGAGGCAAAGGTCATATGAGAGGTATGTATGGCACATGACCAAAACCAAAGGTGAAGGCAAAATCACTGACATCACCATTCACCCCACCAGACCTCTGAGCTTAACAATCCATAGAGGTCCAAGAAAGTCTGAACATCTTCCAACAATCAAGTTTTCAGACTATGGGTTAAGAGAATGGGATATGATGATGCCCATCCTAAGGAAGAAAACCACAAGCAAGAATGCCCCAATCATCATCAAGTCACTGAGTGCCAAGTATGAGGAACTCGCAAAAGTGGCAAAGAGTATTGGCATTGACCATGATGAGGCACTTGCTTCTCAGGGACTAACTATCCCTGAATTTACTCAGAAGGTTGGAAAGAAAAGGAAAGCTGTAGCTATGGAGCCTGAACAATACATAGCTGCACTTCACTGCAACAGAGTTCCTCCTCAGGGAGTCAAGTTCTGTCCTAACCTAGTCATCAAAGAACCTGAGTATGGTATCTTCTTCGTGGATGAATTTGGTCAGGAAGCCTTTCAGAGAGTTTCTGACATTGACAAAGTGGAAACGACAACACTCCTAGCCTACAAACTGATGGCACTTAATATCAGGGGCTCTAATAATGAGGAGTTTGTCAGGCTGATGGATCAGTTGATGAAGGAACGACCTGACAAAGAAGTGTTAGTGTCGAAGAAGGCAAAGCTTGAACTAATGGGTCTCCGTCAGGAACCTTAAGTATTTTGTTTAGCTGATAGGACTTTGTAATGACATGAATAAAATGTTGTCCCATGTTTATGTTATATCGTAGTCCTTACTGTCTTCTAGTATATTCAGTATGAGAAGAAGTCATTAGCTCACTCATACTGATCAAAACACTTGGCATAATTTATATCCAAATAGGGGGAGATTGTTGGGTCCATAAATACCCAATTATCTTAAACAGGATTTGAACACAAATTAAGCCAAGTGTTTACCAACCGAGAACAATTCAAGTCACTGAGTTAACAGTAACTCAGTGAGTCATCTTCAGGATGCTTAAGACGAATTCATGAAGAAGGATTCACTCCTCAGGAAGGCGGTACTCCCTGAGTGTGACTTAAGCCGAAGAAGAAGATGATGGGTTCAGTGAGTACTGACAAGAGCTCACTGAACCCCTCAGTCTCCTGAACAACATAAAGACTGAAGACTAAAGACTGAAGACTTAGAATGAATCTAAGACCTGAAGTAAAGGCGGGATCGAGCGGGAAAGTTTGAAGAGGATAAGGACAAGTCTTATCACGCCGAAAGCAAACTTTCCTTAAAACGGCTTAAAGTCAAGGAGTGGTTGGGCAGACACTCTAAAGGACCTTTTAGCTTATTCCCGATGTAAATTCTTGGAAATGACAAAACACTGTTGTACTTTTGTCAGACTAGCATAGGTCAACTTGTACTTTAGTTATGGGCGTTCTTTTATACGTGTGTATAAATAGATAGACGAGGAGAAAAGTGAGCTAAGGTTGTGCACTAAAAGCTTAGACTTTCACAACCCACTTTTCTCCTCCAAAGAACAACCTACTCACTGAGATAGCTCAGTAGGGTCTTTTAGTTGTCACTCAAGAAAAGCTTGAGTTTAGAAGAGGAGAATACCATACCTTGTCTATTCAATCTCAAAGTGTTTATTCCGCAAAACACTTTGGGTAATAGATTCTTTGATTAATTTCTAATAAGAATTTAAACGTTGAAAAACCTTTGTCGTTTTTATCTTTACGTTCTAACTTATTTTGTAAAATTAATCATACATTGTATCAGTCTTAGTACACGATTAGGATAACTTTGTAGTTATTTCTATCAGTGTAACGGGAACAACAATTAGTAAACGTTTAAAAGTATGTTGGTCTTTATTGTGCATAGTGCTTTACAAGTTGGGTTATGCCATAATTTTTCAACATTGAAACATGTCATCAAACTTGTTATTGTGTCTTTAATGTAGGTTTTATTTAGTAGCCAAGTTTAAGATTTCAATTGTCAAGGGTTGCAGCTGCATGTAATTGATTCATATCATTTGCAAATCAAAGTTTTGGGTTCTAGTTATTTTGATTCAGCGTGGTTCTAGTTATGTGGGTCAATCACCTATTGCATATGGTTCTTAGGCTGTGCACACTGTGCTGGAAAAAGTCGGTCGAGCAAAACAGTCGACCGATATTCAAATCGATCGAGCCCTCTGTAGGCATGAAAAGCAAATATAGGTCGAGTTGCAAAAAATGAAACAATCGGTCTAAATATCGACCGACTTTGCACATCACAAAATTTTTTTAAAAAACTTTATTAAATACTCCCACATCAAAAGACCGACGATCCCGACTACCAAAAAATGACCCGAATTTGAAATATTTTTATTTTGAGTAAACGTCATAAATCGTCCCTGTGGTTTACCGAGTTTAACGAAAATAGTCTCTAAATTTTTTTTTCCAGGATTCAGTCCCTGTGGTTTTGTCCCGTAACGAGTTTGGTCCCTTTTCCGTCAGATGACGGTTAACTTAAAGTTGTGGCATACATTTTAAAGGGTATATTGGTGTTTTCGTGTGTTTTGTTAAAAGATCCATGAGTTCCATCAATTCCACAATTCCATCAATTCTCACCAACAACATCACCTGCACCTCATTTCCATCAATTCCCAAACCCAAATCTCAAATCCATCCAAACCCCATCTCGCAAATCAACAATCACATTCGCAAAAAGAACCAAATCCATCCAAACCCCATCCCACAAATCAACTAAACCCTTTATCCAATTCGCTCGGCAGCGACGGCGGAGGAATCTGGTGGATACCCTTTTCCGGGGGCGGCGGTGGGGGTGGGAGGAGAAGAAGGTTTAGCAAGAATTCACAGTTTTGGGTTTTGTTAGGGTTAGGGTTTTTGTGTGTTTGTTAGGGTTAGGGTTTTTGGGGTTTAAATTGGGAGACGAAGATGGTAGTAGGAAGAAGTACAGGAATTGGAAAAAGCAAAGAAGTTGAGGGGAATACCAAAGATCATTTGGCGGATGTGCGTAACATAAATACTACTGTAGTTTATATCAACAATCTCATCTTCTATTGAGGTTGGGAGTGTCCACTTATCAAATCTTTCAACTTGAGCGGGAATGTATCAGGTATATGGGGCAAAATGTTAATACTGGAAAACCAGGAGTGCAGGGCTATATACAACAGATAAGAAGATAATGGTGTAAAAGTAATTGGACCCCATATTTGTATTTAAACACTATTTCACTGCTTATTCTGTCACTGAAAACCCAATACAAGACACTAATTATACTTAACTTTTACATCTTCTGGTTCGTGTATAGTGTTTAGCAAAAAACTACGGGTTGAAACCTCGAATAGTCCTAGCCTTGAAGTCTACTAGTTACAAAGACAGAAATGCACAACACAAACCCGGAAACAACAATCACGCCACCTGCGAGTCTGACCAAATAATCTTTAAGTCCTGTGACGACAGCACTGCTTCCATCCCATACAAGTCCAAAACTTATACGAACTGCAAAAAATATCACATGATGAGTAAGGTTGCATATTAGTAAAAACATACTCAAACTGATAAGTGTGTCAAATGAAATGAGAGTATTAGTTGTTTTACCAAAGTAAATAACGTGAGAAATAGTACGTCCGAGAATTTCTGTGTAGAAAGTGATGCAGGTGCCGGTAACAGAAAGATCGCCCTCGAGATAGGACGGGGATAAACGAATGGTCTGCCGGGTATGAGCGATCAGGTGGTATAGAATGAACAGTACAAACACGTAGATGTACTACAATAACAAACAAACAAAAAAGCAAGTATCATATTATTTTTATTTTTTTTGCAGAAGAAACAAAACAAAAAACATAATCAAAATGATTTGAATATCATACCATGAGGTAAAGAAAAGGATACTTAAAACATATAGTAAGGATGAATATGTAGTTGATATGAATTAAGATGCAGCTTCTCCAAACCAATACAATGTCTCTACACCACCACAGCAATACATACCAAATGAATGGTACAACCAAAATGAATATGATAATGTATTCTGCCTCTTGTGGTATCACGAAAAAGGAGATGAAAACGGGAAGTGCAATCATGTTAATCTTGCCTATCAAGTTGAAATCACGAGTCCAAAGGGCAAGAACGTGATGGGTGAATAGGAAGACGCCAGAAGCGAAAAACGAAACAATGTTCCTGCAAAAAAGGGAGATAATTAATGTTCAAAATCACAGTTCTTGTACAAATGAACCTTGGCTATGATATTACACCACTTATAAACCTTCCTGCATTTATTCATCACAGTTTGACCTTAAAGTAATCAACTGTTTTCGCTGAAAATAACTTAGTTAACTTTAACTTCTAAAATCAATGGTAAAGAAAAAGCTATTGCTCTCGGCAACAAACCACCAACGCAAAGCATGAGCAGAACACCTACAAAGTGTCATCGTTTTCATTATCTCAAAACTCACTAGTTCTACTTTTACCCAACTAGAAACTAAAGAGTCTATACAGTTGAGCTTAAATATATCACTGAGATCTTATAATTTATACGGAGTACTATATTATACACACACATACAAGTATAAATAAACTAGGAACCGTAATATTACATTATATACTCGGTTTCAACAGAGTCAGGCCAAAAAAAAAAAAAAAAAAAAAGGGGGGGAGGCTAGGATTTATCCAGGCCAGGCCAGGCCAGGCCAGGCCAAAACTGTTTCCGAGTCGAGGCAGCTTTCAACTGGTATTTGAACTAAAAGTTGTCCTCGAGTAACACCAGACAGGCCTAATCGAGCCTTGCTTTTAGGACTGGGCTTAGGAATTGCCTGATTTCCTATCTCTATAAACAATGATGTCTCAGTAGTTTAAACTTCTTTAAGCAAATAATATTACAACAATGAGCCGAATCAGAATTTACCAGTGATCACTATGATAGAAGTGGTCTAGGAGAGATCCAATAGTTGCCCCAAAAAGAAGGGAGGCAATAAAGATGCAGATACACCTAAGAAACCAACTCCGTGCATCTATTGTCTTGATCCACCACACAAACACAATAAAATTAATCCCAGTGGCCACCCCTTGAAGCTCAAACCTAATGTATACAATCGGCCCAAGCATGGCAAAGAAGGCGGTGAACAGCAACATCAGGTACACCTGTTATTGACATCTTATGTTATTATATACATATAGATATAGTTACAGAAAAAAAGAGCACAATAAGGAAACTATAAATTGATAAACCTAGTTATGAAAAAGGAAACAATGTTTTTCATGAGAAACCTAGTTGAAAACACAACACAAACCAGCCTACTTATGATACACCAAGTATGAATCTCGTATAAAGAATGAGAGAAAAATGATAAGGAATCAAATCTTAAACCAAATACCAACAAACATAAGACTATTACTAAATCATCACAAACTTAACCAGTATGAAATCTTACAGAAATAACCTATAACAGAAAAAATAAATCATGAGGGTTGTATCTAAACATGGGCTGAACATCGCTGCGGTTTCAACAGGGGGAATATTTATCTTCAAAATTTTTCAGTATTACCATCAAGCCTTTCAAGTTGTATTTATTCTTCCTGCTTATACCTCTGTTGCGGATAATATATCTACTGTTTTAGTGCAGGGATGATTTTCCCGATTAAAATCGATAAAAGCTAGTAGTTATGAGTACACTAACATAATGTTTATTCACAAACTTAGCTATTTTTCAAAAAATTCGACGTGAACGGCGACGGCAAGATCTCCATATATAACCGAATTGAACTCGGCTCAATCCTATCCGCACTCAGCAGCTCCGTGACACCGGAAACCGAACTGAAATCCGTGATGAAAGAAATCGACACTGACGGTGACGGATTCATTGACTTGAACGAGTTCAATTCGTTGCGTTTCATAACGGTAACGGTGAGGAGAGTAAGGAGCTGTGTGAAGCGTTTGATTTGTATGATGAGGATAAGAATGGGAAGATCTCAGCGAATGAGTTGCATTCGGTTATGAAGAGGTTAGGTGAGAAGTGTTCATTGAAGGATTGTAAGAAGATGATTCAGAGCGTTGATGTTGATGGTGATGGTTGTGTTAATTTTGATGAGTTTAAGAAGATGATGAATAAGTCATCATGATTGGAACCAGTGGCGGAACTAGGATGAAAGTTCAGGGATAGATAAATAATCTAGTAATTTACAAGTAACATTATCATCCATTAAACTTGAATAGGCAGCATATATATCAGCATGGTAAAGTATAATGATGCAGTACCGTACGTAGGGCCAACTGAAAGACTAGTTAAAAAGTGAAGTAAAAACAATAAGTTATTACTTGATCACCTTAAAGACGAAAGTCCATTGTACACGTAAGTTTGCAGGTTGAGGATGAACATCAACAACAGCATCAGCTGGAGCATCCATAGAAATGCAGGTTTATTTGTTTTGCTCTGGAATATGGTTTTTTGGTTTAAATATATAAAGGTGTGGATTTTTTTTGATCATCTGAAATCAATGTTTTGAAACCAAAGGAGAATCAATACAGACAAGAAATGACTAGAATGAGATACAGACACTTATGGTCCTTTGAGTTCATTTTTATCCCTGATAACAAGAAATGACTAATATGCCCTCATCTTCTCCCTCTATAATTTTCTTTTGAATTAATAATATTTTTTTTTTTTTTGAATAACAATTTAAGAACATAAATGATTTTTCATAAACAAGTAAAAAACATACCCCAATTTCCATTTTTATTTAAATTAAATAAAAAAACTTCTAAAAATATTTTTTCTGTATTCATCTTGAAGCCACTAACACAAACAACACACATATGATTTGGACATGAAATAATAAACTAAAAATATCATACCTGCAAGAAATGACTAATATGCCCTCATTACGTGAAAGATTACAAAAACTACAACTATGATTTTTATCCCTGAAAGATTACAAAAACTACAACAAGAAATGACTAATATGCCCTCATTACGTGAAAGATTACAAAAACTACAACTATGATTACAAAAACTACAACAAGAAATGACGAGATACCCCAAGTCTGTGATCACCACCAACTATTCTCATGCCCAAGATATGCTCTTCTTCATCGAGAAGTTCCAACCTTTCCATACTCGTGGTAGCAGGAAGCCCAGATCGAACATTCACTTCTCTAACACTCCCAATTTCAAGGTTACATTGCACATTACACCCACTGACAAAGGGTTTGTACTTCTGTGGTTGATCGATCCTCCTCACCAAAAACCATACCTTCACAAGTGACACTGATACTGACACCCTTTGACCTGACCCACTCTCACCAATGATCGGTATACGTCTACCAGCAGTAACAAAATGTTCATTAACGAGCTAGGCTGCAAGGGTCTGATGATCAAATAGGCTGGATATGGGCAAGAATAAGACCAGTGGCATAAGTACTAGCAGAGTGTGGTGGTGAGATTGTGAGAATGTAGTCTTCCTTAGACCAACCAATTCAACATGTACTGCCAAACACTTTCTTACAACGTTGGTCCAAAACAGCTTATTTAGAGGGCGTTCGGGATTGCTTATTTAAGTGCTTATAGTGTTTGGCAAAAAAACCTGCTTATTTGCTTATTCTACACTAAAATAAGCACATAAAAAGTCCACAATAGCTTATTTGAAGGGTGTTTAGGAATTCTTATATAAGATGTGCTTGAAGTGTTAGGCAAAACGACGGCTTATTTGGCTAATTACACTGAAAAGTCCACAATAGCTTGTTTCTATTTCTGTCGTTTTCGGCTAAATGGTTTTTTCTTGAGCTTATGCCTTCGTAATCGTAACTTCAATAAATGTTAGTCATTCGCCGGTGCGGTTTGAAGTCGACTGATGCAAAATAGAAGGTCTGCATTTGTAAGCTCCAGCTTTCTGATATTGTTACAGATTTTGATTATATGTTACCTATACTGCATGAAAATATTAATAATGTATCTGATAGTTTGAAGTTATGCTAACCATTTTGAACACACAATGTTTTACGCACTTATAGTTCGCTTATCCTGATACCGACACCATATCTTAATGAGTGTTGATGCTGCACATTGTACGTCCTGCTGTGCATATGTTATCAGGTAGGAAGAAGAGTATCGTTTTAAAAAATGGTGGGGTGAGGCAAGGCAGGTCAGGTAACGGGTCAAAAAGGGTCATTTTGATGGCCAAGTCTACAAACTTTCCAAGGTAAAAGTTCAGCCCTATTTTAGGAATTTGCATGTTGTGAAGGTTTTAGTGGTTCTGAATTTTACGCTTTACGTTGTCGCCGGAAATTGAATTTGTAAACTGTAAGTGTTGTGTCCCGCGTTGGTTGTGTGGGTTTCCCCTGAAGAATCACGCCAATTTGTGGAGCTGTTAGCTGCTGCTGACACCGACGAGTTGCTGCATCATACAGAAAAAGCTGAAACTTTTGTATGTACTTGAGAACTAGATCCTCGATTCGGATATTTTCCATGTATAATTTTGACATATACTTATATAATACAAACTGAAATCGACTTTTTTTTGTGGCTTGCAGCTAACCTGAGACGACAATAGACAACAACACTGTTCGGCGACGCAGCAGTGTGTTCAAAATCTTCCCATTTGCCTAATGCAGGTGACTTTGGTGGTTGATTTTCCCCTTGCCATGGATCACACTACGACATATCTGGCAGAATCCGAAAGGGACACGCTCTTTACAATCTGGAGGTGCCTACTTATAGCTACTAACGGTAAATGTATAATATAACTTTTCAATTGCAGTTGGTTTATTTCAGTTAAACTATGGGAAACCGCAGCCTCTTCATGCTGCTCATACTTCCGGGTTTGTTTAAATTGAATGTGTTTGGTGAATATCATGTTATCTGCTTAAAAAATGCTATTCCTTAGTTTGCTGCAAGTGCTTATTATCATTTCTGCGGAACACGGGCCAATCTACGCTCCTAGGCTCCTCATGAATATTGAACATCAGCTGAAGACAAGGACAGAGGTAACTTAGCTTATTTATAATAGATTAGACATGGCAATACAACTCATTTGTATGAAAACTGATCTGTGTGGGCTATATTTATTTGTTTAATAACAGGTCAAATGGGTAAATAAATTGGCTAAGAGCGAAACGGGTCAAACAGGTAAGCCTCAAACAGGTATGGCTCTAACGTCACCTCATGTGTCGTAAATTAATTTTTCAGTTATAATCCATTAATTATTAGAAAAAACAAAAAAAATGTTCATGGGTTATCCTACATTATTTGATGTTAGTATACTATGTCATGTTTACGAGCCTCACCATCGTGTGCAGTGTTGCACGTTCAAGGTAACTTACTATGGTCTTGCATAACGTAGTGGTGGAAAAAAGGTATGGTTCAACATATTCTGACATTATTGATTTCACTTTTATGAAGGTACTAATATAGAATGATCTTATCTCATATTTTATCTTGATGTTAAACCATAAAATATATATAGCAATTAACCAGTTCAATTGCTTCTATAGGTCTAAACAATATGTTGATGGCTTCCGAGGACAAAACTACCTTAGGTCTGTGTATATTTGTTCTTTATTATTCACTTTGCTTCTTACTACATTAAATGGTTTAATTCGATAGCATCTCATATAACTTTACTCACAATATATTCTTTCAGGTGGAACATCGTTTCGGAATGAGGAACGAATGACTTTGCACGGGATCCAGTTTTGCAACCTCATGGTTCTGATTACACGTAAGATTATCTCTATTTTTATAGGATCATGTCCATGATAGGTGGCAATAGACAATAGTGACCAACATTTTAAACGGAACATATCTTAGGCAGAACCTGTGGTTCATAGCAAGTAAGCTAAAAACAGGACACATTAAATGGGTCGAGCAGGTAAAAATTTGTTTCCGAATTCATTTAAACTACATTTAATATCCGTAAAAATGTGGAGAAAGAAGTCTTTGTAGGTCTCCACCCTCCTGTTTGAACCTGAACAGTTTTGACCCATTTGAACTTGAATCTGACACACTAATGAACCAAACACATTAAGCCTTTTATAAGTTTTTTTTTCCCATCTCAATGGCACCCACCCCCTGCGTAGCAAACTCAGAATACACAAACTTTAAATTGTCAAGCAGTGGCTTGGTTTTGTTACTGAACTTATTGATACCTTAAAAATAGTTTAGGGTTATATACCTGACCATAACCACATTTATATATACATAAATTTAGCAAACTCATAAGACATAAACTTTAAGCTTCATTTTATGTAACATCGAATCATAAATAGGCTTCAGTGGCATGGAAAGAGTGTGAGCTTGCAGGAAGATATTATGTTTCATTGCTTGCCTAACTTAAGCAACACCCTTTAATAATCAACTCTTTAATACTCTTTTGTAAGTGAATGCCAAATACCTCCCTGCAAATACTTTAAGTTACATATGTATGCTAAAAGGTAATATTGGATCCTAAAGTGGCCTTGGTAGAATGGAAAAGGTGCTTCAGTTTCAAAGAAAGGTCTCATGTTCGATTTAGTGGAACATTCTTATTTTTTTTACTAGCATACTACCAAACATCTTTTAATGATGTATTTAAAGTTTGCTACTTAAGCATAAGATGCTTCTAATTTTAACCATGTTTACTTTTTTCAGGCTAGAAGGTGGCACACAGCACCATTGCCGGTTACAAGTCCAAAGATAGAAGATAATACAAGAAGACATTTATTAGTACACGGCATAAAGATCCCACGAAATTTGTATATTAATAACTACATGTTGTTTATCACTTGATGGGACCAAAAGAGTAGCAATTATATTGTAATTTGACACATTAGTACTACTAACACACTGATATAAAACAAGTGGCATTGTCTTATACATAATATGAGCCCATATAAAGCGTGAACATAGTAAAATCTAGATGATACAACAAAGAAAAAAAAAACGGTTACTGAGAAAATGCACAAATCCTTTGCTAATTTGTCGCATAGAGAAAACGCACAAATCTTATACAAACATTTGCCGAATCCATGTTCCTGAAACCTTATGCCTGCTTTCATCTTTCGTAAAGACATATTTTGTTTAGTGATTACTATATTGTATAGTGGCATTTTACTTTCCAGCAATATAGAAACTAACGATTTAAGTGACACAAACTTTACTTTGCAATGTTTGTAGGCTTGGCACGTGATCTACAAAAATGGTTACAGGATATAAAACCAACACAAATACGAACCTACTGGTAGCAAAAGTTTGCAGGCTTGGCACATGGATTTTACAAGTTTATACGTAATTTTTGAGAGCACTTATGTGCAATTTGGATAGACGGTTTTTTAAAGCTTTACCTACTCTATTTACGGCATTTATTTGTAGTTTTATATGGAAACACTAATGGACTTGCAAGATACAAAAATAAAAAAACCAGCCCGCTTTCTACTTAAAAAAGAACTACCGTGCAATAATCAATGACACCCGTTGCCCACCTCGTTATACTAAATGCCGTTTGAAACGACACATTTTGGGGTCATTTTGGACTTTGGGTACCACTTGGACCATTTCTTTGTCCAGCCCATTTTGGCATGTGAAGGTTGTTTCCTTTATTCTAGGCCTCCTACCTGTTTGGTTTTGTTGTTCGTAAGTAGAAGAAGCTATGACGCATGCAGAATGCTACTATCTTCTATTTTTATAATATTCGTTATATAAACAGCTATTATACGTCAAAAAGACCTTTAAAGAAGTCACGACTTAAAAAATACATGTAATTGATTCATATCATTTGCAAAACAAAGTTTTGGGTTCCAGTTATTTTGATTCAGCGTGGTTCTAGTTATGTGGGTCAATCACCTATTGCATATGGCTCTTAGGCTGTGCACACTGGGCTGGAAAAAGTCGGTCGAGCAAAACAGTCGACCGATATTCAAATCGGTGGAGCCCTCTGTGGGCATGAAAAGCAAATATCGGTCGAGTTGCAAAAAATGAAACAATCGGTCTAAATATCGACCGACTTTGCACATCACAAAAGTCCAAAAAATCTTACCGTTCGCATATAAAAAAAAAAAAAATAAATAAATTATATAAAAAAAAAAAAAAAATTAAAAAAAAAAATACAACCTTATAAATAACAACCTCAAACACACTTATAAACACACAATTTCAAACACAATTCAAACAACTTCTCATCCATATTCACCATGTAAAAAAAAAATACTCCCACATCAAAAGACCGACGATCTCGACTACCCCAAAATGCCCCGAATTTGAAATGTTTTTATTTTTAATGAATTTTAAATTTGTTATTTAAAATATTTGAATTAAAAAAAAATAAAAAAAAATAAAAAAAAAAGTCTGTCATCGACTGTGGCACTTGGTCATGTCTGGTCACCGGAGAGAGAAAGTTGATGCGGCAGAGGAAGACTCGGGTCACGACTGTGCATAGCCTTATTTACTGTGAAATTAGCACATCACTAGTCACTTTATTCAAGAATAAGGTCTGAAAACTTAGGTTCTACTACCTTGCATTGCAAACCCAGTGCGAGAACAAACTATATTGAGGTAGATTATCATTATGTTACGGAGCAAATCACAGATGGGTTTCTTAAAACAGGATAGGTCAATACCAAAGATCATTTGGCGGATGTGCGTAACATAAATACTACTGTAGTTTAGATCAACAATCTCATCTTCTATCAAGGTTGGGAGTGTCCACTTATCAAATCTTTCAACTTGAGGGGAATGTATCAGGTATATGGGGCAAAATGTTAATACTGGAAAACCGGGAGTGCAGGGCTATGTACAACAGATAAGAAGATAATGGTGTAAAAGTAATTGGACCCCATATTTGTATTTAAACACAATTTCACTGCTTATTCTGTCACTGAAAACCCAATACAAGACACTAGTCATACTTAACTTTTACATCTTCTGGTTCGTGTTTAGTGTTTAGAAAAAAACTACGGGTTGAAACCTCGAATGGTCCTAGCCTTGAAGTCTACTAGTTACAAAGACAAAAATGCACAACACAAACCCGGAAACAACAATCACGCCACCTGCGAGTCTGACCAAATAATCTTTAAGTCCTGTGACGACAGCAATGAGTCCATCTTGTATCTCATTAACGTAGGTGCAACTTGCCTGCCAAATTGCCATCACAATGGCACCGCTTCCAACCCATACAAGTCCAAAACTTATACGAACTGCAAAAAAAATCACATGATGAGTAAGGTTGCATATTAGTAAAAACATACTCAAACTAATAAGTGTGTCAAATGAAATTAGAGTATTAGTTGTTTTACCAAAGGAAATAACGTAAGAAATAGTACGTCCGAGAATTTCTGTGTAGAAAGTGATGCAGGTGCCGGTAATAGAAAGATCGCCCTCGCGATAGGACGGGGATAAACTAATGGTCTGCTCGGTATGAGCGATTAGGTGGTATAGAATGAACAGCACAAACACGTAGATGTACTACAATAACAAACAAACAAAAAAGCAAGTATCATATTATTTTAATTTTTTTTTGCAGAAGAAGCAAAACAAAAAACATAATCAAAATTATTTGAATATCATACCATGAGGTAAAGAAAAGGATACTTAAAACATATAGTAAGGATGAATATGTAGTTGATATGAATTAAGATGCAGCTTCTCCAAACCAATACAATGTCTCTACACCGCCACAGCAATACATACCAAGTGAATGGTGCAACCAAAATGAATGTGATAATGTATTCTGCCTCTTGTGGTATCACGAAAAAGGAGATGAAAACGGGAAGTGCAATCATGTTAATCTTGCCTATCAAGTTGAAATCACGAGTCCAAAGGGCAAGAACGTGATGGGTGAATAGGAAGACGCCAGAAACGAAAAACGAAACAATGTTCCTGCAAAAAGGGAGATAATTAATGTTCAAAATCACAGTTCTTGTACAAATGAACCTTGGCTATGATATTACACCACTTATAAACCTTCCTGCATTTATTCATCACAGTTTGACCTTAAAGTAGTCAACTGTTTTCGCTGAAAATAACTTGGTTAACTTTAACTTCTAAAATCAATGGTAAAGAAAAAGCTATTGCTCTCGGCAACAAACCACCAACGCAAAGCATGAGCAGAACACCTACAAAGTGTCATCGTTTTCATTATCTCAAAACTCACTAGTTCTACTTTTACCCAACTAGAAACTAAAGAGTCTATACAGTTGAGCTTAAATATATCACTGAGATCTTATAATTTATACGGAGTACTATATTATACACACACATACAAGTATAAATAAACTAGGAACCGTAATATTACATTATATACTAGGTTTCAACAGAGTCAGGCCAAAAAAAAAAGGGGGGGGGGGGGGGGGGGGGGGGGGGGGGGGGGGGAGGATTTATCCAGGCCAGGCCAGGCCAAAACTGTTTCCGAGTCGAGGCAGCTTTCAACTGGTATTTGAACTAAAAGTTGTCCTCGAGTAACACCAGACAGGCCTAATCGAGCCTTGCTTTTAGGACTGGGCTTAGGCATTGCCTGATTTCCTATCTCTATAAACAATGATGTCTCAGTAGTTTAAACTTCTTTAAGCAAATAATATTACAACAATGAGCCGAATCAGAATTTACCAGTGATCAATATGATAGAAGTGGTCTAGGAGAGATCCAATAGTTGCCCCAAAAAGAAGGGAGGCAATAAAGATGCAGATACACCTAAGAAACCAACTCCGTGTATCTATTGTCTTGATCCACCACACAAACACAATAAAATTAATCCCAGTGGCCACCCCTTGAAGCTCAAACCTAATGTATACAATCGGCCCAAGCATGGCAAAGAAGGCAGTGAACAGCAACATCAGGTACACCTGTTATTGACATCTTATGTTATTATATACATATAGATATAGTTACAGAAAAAAACAGCACAATAAGGCAACTATAAATTGATAAACCTAGTTATGAAAAAGGAAACAATGTTTTTCATGAGAAACCTAGTTGAAAACACAACACAAACCAGCCTACTTATGATACACCAAGTATGAATCTCGTATAAAGAATGAGAGAAAAATTATAAGGAATCAAATCTTAAACCAAATACCAACAAACATAAGACTATTACTAAATCATCACAAACTTAACCAGTATGAAATCTTACAGAAATAACCTATAACAGAAAAAATAAATCATGAGGGTTGTATCTAAACATGGGCTGAACATCGCTGCGGACAAAGTATCTGCTACAGGGGGAATATTAATCTTCAAAAATTTTCAGTATTACCATCAAGCCTTTCAAGTTCTATTTATTGTTCCTGCTTATACCTCTGTTGCGGATAATATATCTACTGTTTTAGTGCAGGGATGATTTTCCCGATTAAAATCGATAAAAGCTACCTCCCTCCGTCCCAAAATAAGTGTTCAATTTGACTTTTTCAGAGTCAAACTGGTTCAACTTTGACCTTAAATATTATTTTTTTTGTGTTATATAATACTTGATGAAAAATTATACCAATTAAAAATACGCTTAAAACCCAATCCTTTCATATATTTTGCATCAAGTATTATATAATACCCGTAAAAATAGAGAAGGTCAAAGTTGAATCAGTTTGACTCTGAAAAGTCAAACTGGACATTTATTTTGGGACGGAGTAGTTATGAGTACACTAACATGCATAATGTTTATTCACAAACTTAGCTATTTTTCAAATCAGCTCAAGCCTACAATGTCTTGGAACAGAGTTGTGATAAAATAATCTAGTAATTTACAAGTAATATTATCATCCATTAAACTTGAATAGGCAGCATGCATATATATATATCAGCATGCATGGTAAAGTATAATGATGCAGTAGTAGCGAACTGAAAGCCTAGTTAAAAAGTGAAGTAAAAACAATAAGTTATTACTTGATCACGCACCTTAAATACGAAAGTCCATTGTACACTTAAGTTTGCAGGTTGAGCATGAACATCAACAACAGCATCAGCTGGAGCATCCATAGAAATGCAGGTTTATTTGTTTTGCTCTGGAATATGTTTTTTTGGTTCAAATATATAAAGGTGTGGATTTTTTTTGATCATCTGAAATGTTGTGAGTAGCAGCTTGCCATATTGAGATGCCAACCATACTAGAATGAGATACAGACACTTATGGTCCTTTGAGTTCATTTTTATCCCTGACCAACAAGAAATGACTAATATGCCCTCATCTTCTCCCTCCATAATTTTCTTTTGAATTAATAATATATTTTTTTTGAATAACAATTTAAGAACATAAATGATTTTTCATAAATCAAGGCAAAAAGTTATACTATCTGAAGAACAAGTAAAAAACATACCCCCAATTTCCTTTTTTATTTAAATTAAATAAAAAAACTTCTAAAAATATTTTTTCTGTATTCATATTGAAGCCACTAACACATACGATTTGGACATGAAATCCAAATTCTAATTGAATATAATAATTTCGGCGATGATTTCAATATAACTGTGTTCTTGGATATGTTTCCATCTTCCTAAATTGTTACTATTTTAAAAAAATTTATAAATTCAAAGGAGAATTTATTAAGGAGGAGAAATTCGTCATTTCGCGTTGGTTGTGATGAAAATGAACTCAAAATACAATTTTCCAAACTTTAAGGAATAAATATGCAATTTGACCAAAGCATAAGGACTTGAAAGACCTTAGTAAACTATATGTGTTGCCTTACTAAAATTTTATGAGGAGCACGTCCCTTTCCTTGTCTTTGGCTTTACTGTACAAAAATTTTATCTAAAAAGAACGTACGTCATCGAATCGTTCCGCCCCGCGCTTTTTTTTGGGCTGTTTCGATGGCCCCTTTTTTTTAAATTTGTTTGGGATATATGCGGTGACATTCTCTGATTACTCACACACACACGCGTTTCCTCGAGTGTGCTCTCGAAGCTTCAACATACATCTACATTTGGTCGCGTCTGATAGATCTATCTAAGGGGTTTGAGGGGCTGTTTTGATCATCTGAAATGTTGTGAGTATGGATTTTTTTTGGTTCTTGATTAGTGTCCTAATAAAGGTATACTTACTTTTTGGTTGGGTTTGATTACGATGTTATCTTTGTGATGATAAGTTTTGAATGTTGCGTTTCGTTGTGATGAAATGTTTACGGCTTTGTGATGATAAGCTTCCACACATCTACAAGTTCCTGGTCTCCTGTCAATAATCTCTGGATGAAGGGTAATGACTGACGAGTAGCTCTGTTCAAATAAAAGTGAATTTATATCAGGACTTACAAATTATAAAAACATCAGCATATGTGTTTGTTGGAGCAAGAGAGATACCCCAAGTCTGTGATCACCACCAACTATTCCATACTCGTGGTAGCAGGAAGCCCAGATCGAACATTCACTTCTCTAACACTCCCAATTTCAAGGTGACATTGCACATTACACCCACTGACAAAGGGTTTGTACTTCTGTGGTTGATCGATCCTCCTCACCAAAAACCATACCTTCACAAGTGACACTGATACTGACACCCTTTGACCTGACCCACTCTCACCAATGATCGGTATACGTCTACCAGCAGTAACAAAATGTTCATTAACGAGCTAGGCTGCAAGGGTCTGATGATCAAATAGGCTGGATATGGGCAAGAATAAGACCAGTGGCATAAGTACTAGCAGAGTGTTGTGGTGACTGGTGAGATTGTGAGAATGTAGTCTTCCTTAGACCAACCAATTCAACATGTACTGCCAAACACTTTCTTACAACGTTGGTCCAAAACAGCTTATTTAGAGGGCGTTCGGGATTGCTAATTTAAGTGCTTATAGTGTTTGGCAAAAAGCCTGCTTATTTGCTTATTCTACGCTAAAATAAGCACATAAAAAGTCCACAATAGCTTATTTGAAGGGTGTTTAGGAATTCTTATATAAGATGTGCTTAAAGTGTTAAACGTCCTAAATTCTTGAAATAGAATTCCAGGTAACCTCTACGATAATTCAACCAGCCCAAAGGAAAGTTCTCTACAATATAATCTCAATTTTATTATCCATATTATACGTCTGATTCAAATTGTAATCTTAATTTTGTATGATTAATAACGATATTTGTTCCTAACCTCGGAATAAATCCCTATCCACTAAACAATAAGATTACAATTATTAATAAAACGTTTATGCCTATTGCTCTTATTTTGAATTTAATTACATCATATGGTATGACCGTTTAACCCCAATTGGATGTATAAAGAATTGTGTTGCGGAGGCCAAGGTACGTTCCTTATTTAAATTTCGTTCACTAACATAGCGATACGGCGGATCTAATTATCCAAAGCGCCGTATCTCTGACCAACTAGGACTCATTGACTAGTCAACGAGATTAAATAGATACGGCGCATCCCAATTTTCAATACGGCGCATCGTTTTGCCCTATAAATACGACGGGAATGCGCCGGATCTAAACTTTTTACCGCATAATCCTCACACAGTTAAGAACGTACACACAGTAAAATTACACTCCAATTCCGAGCATTTTTCTAAAATCCGCCTCTAATCCGATCTATAATCCTTCACCTAATCATACAATTAAGGTAATTATTCTATTTCGATTTAATTAGGGTTTATGTGATTAATTCGATTAGTGCTTAAATGATATAGAGATATGATTAGGACTTGTATTAGATGATCTCCCCCGTATTTAATTTGCGTAAATCATCGAATTTCTAGCCTAGTTTGATTTGAACGAAAATTTGGGTTTTAAATTCGATTTTGAATTTTAGTGGGAAAATGGATTAGTAATGGTGCTATGAACTATTAGAACTGATATAATGGGGTAAATGATACTGTGATATTAAGTGAGAGTTTACGTCACGGATACGGACTCTTGAAAAGCCTGCCTGATCCCCTTTATTTTATACTGATATGCTTTTAGATGCAGCGCATCTAGGATAATTGATGTGGCGTAACGACCTATTTCCAAATTGATAAAACTTTAGATACGCCGTATTACTTAATCTAGATACGGCGCATCTTCATACGCCGTATCTCATTTCTTGCTCCGCATCCCTTATACTTTGTGCAGATACGCCGCACTGATTAAATCAGATGCGCCGTATCTACCTGATTTGCAGACTGTTTACTAACTTTGAAAATTTATTTCAGATGGCGTTACCAGTTGCCGCCCGTAGACACCCATGGCTTCGTTTTGAAACAATGGGACTGACACAGGGTGCCGTTGATGATTACATGACTAGACTTAGAAAGTTTTATCAAAGGAAGGTGTTCAGTGTTCCGGTTTTGGATTTTGACAGCATAGGGAGTATTGATGGGGGTAACGCTACTGAGGGGTTACGAACTAGATTGGAGATGATACACAGTGATGGGGAAGGGCAAGTTTTATTCAGGTCTTACGCGTGGGAAAGGTTGTTTAGGATTGAGGAACCGTTGATAAAGGTTTTGATGTTGGAGTTTTTCTGTACTATACACTACAGGGAGACTGACCTGGGTCTTGACACATTTGATACTTTGGTATTCAGACTGGGTGGTTTTGAGCGAAGGATGTCTATGGGACAGTTCATACTAGCTCTCGGGTTACACACTACAGCAGAAATGGCATCCCCAGGTTTTGCTGATTATTGGGCCGACAGTTTAAGGGTTGTTTCGGATCATGGAGAGTTAGGAGATTATTGGGTTGAGATTTCATCTGGGGGTGATTCAACCACCACCACTCCTTCATACACATTGATTAGGGAGCCACTGAGGAGACTTTGTCATCGTCTGATAGCCCTGACTATTGCTGGGAGGGGACAATCCCCTGAGAAAGTGACTACTTTGGATCTTTTTCTCTTACGGAGCATGGACGAGGGAGCTGTGGTGAACATCCCTCACTTCTTAGCACATTATTTACACAGGGTTGCTCCAGGAAGATATGGTAGGAGCCAAATGACTGGGGGTCATTTTGTCTCTCGTCTTGCTAGGCACTTTGGGGTATTAGGTGATGAGATTCCCGCTGATCTCCCGATTGATGTAGCTAGATTACCTAGTATGGATGCAGACTATCTTGCGACTAGGCTTGGGATATGCGAGGAGATGGTGGGTAGATACTTCTGGGCACCATTAGGACCATCTAGGCCTGCTGAGCCGGAGGAGGGGGATGCTCAGGCAGCCCCAGCTGCTGCTCCTGCTCAGGAGGAAGTACATGCACCAGCACCACCAACTCCCCGCACTATTGGACAGAGAGTCGAGAGAATGGAGCTTGAGGTTAGGTCATTGAGAGAGGGTCTCGAGGCACAGAGAGTTGAGCTTGCTGGAGTGAGGAGAGATACGAGCTGGTTAGTCGACGGTGTCAGTAGGGTGATGGCTCTTCATGGGGTCAGCCACCACCTTCCAGATGGTGCTTATGTCAGAGGGATGACCACATACGAGCGGAGGGTTCGCCGCAGGACTGACGGAGCTAGTACTTCAGAAGCCCAATCAGATGATGTGACTCCCGACCAGCCTACAGTTTGACCACTCTTTGCATTTTCATTACGGACACGTTTCTTCGTACATTACTTATATTCTTTTGGGACTGTACTCATTATTACTAACATCTGTATATCTAATGCTCCAGTTTATGTTTCTTGTTATATCTGTTGAAGACTGGCATTAAGTTCAGCATGAGAGTACGAGAGGACGTGAGAGATAAACCATGGAATGAGCCAAATTACAACAGACTGTTAGCAGTCTGGTTGCTGAACACATGCGCCGCATCTGGTAAACAGATGCGACGCATCCTATCCTTTATTTCGTTTTATTTTTGTTTCAGGCCGCAGAGGATACGGCGCATCTCCATCCTGAGATGCGACGCATCTCCTGCAATGGTCATATCTTACTTTTTTCCGCATATTTATATTTTCGACTTTAAAACTTTTTATCAGTTTATTTTAATGCGGCGCATCCCTGGTTAAGGATGCGGCGCATCTTTTATTCTGATCCGTATTTATTCCAGGCTCGATACGGCGTATCTTCTTCCATAAGATACGGCGCATCGACTGACCTGATGATTTTCATTTTAATTTTCAAGTTTTATTTTTATCTAACTACTAATGTATTATGCAAGTTTGAACCTTTCTTACCTTAGGTGTGTTTTAAAGCCTTGGTGGTATTATAGATTCCTGTATTTCCTGTGGATACATTGATTATGAAGCTTAAACGTTCTCATCCACAAGAAAGATGATTTTTGCTCTTATACAAATGGAGGATCATACCGAGCAAATCTCAGGGGAGTTTTCTGTTCTAATTCTTTTATTTTCCAGTTTTTAACCTTTTATACAAACAACGAGGACGTTGTTTAACTTAAGTGGGGGATTGGAGAATTAGAACACTTAACACTTACTTGTCCTAAACTTTTCAAAATATGCTTAAAATGTGCTTAATATATCAAACTTAAATTTTTTTAGCATGTTTTTGTTTAAAGTCTAAGTTGCATAGCTGCACACATGACGTTATTTTCAAAAATTGTGATTTTTCAAAATTCACAAATCTATGAGTGTGCCGGTGACTTGTAAACTTTAGAACTTGGCTTGTATACTATTCGAGACCACCATAATGAGTATTATTGATATAATTGGAATGACTTGTCTAAATTGGTAAATTTCTAGGATTACACCCAAATAGCCTATATATGTTATGTGTTATTAGCTAACTACACTGGTTAGTTAACCCCGTATAAACCTTTTGTTACTCTCACTTTTAGAGTAAGATACCCCTAGAAAAACACTCGGAGCCATTCCTTTCGTTTCTTACACCTTTGTTAAAATGTTTCGTTACACCCTTATACCTTAGCCTACCCTGTAGATTAAAATCCGTGGTTGGTTAATTGCTTTAGGCAAAGTGTGTTTCCTTACATTACCTGTGTTCGTGTGCGTAATTCATTATCTATGGTTAGGTCGGGAAATTGCACAATGCAATTGGAGTGAAAGTAAATATTGTATATCTTTGAGTTTATTTTTCGTGTGTTTACTACTTTCACTATTACCGTTATTTCTGAAGTTATGAAAAATATGGAAAAATTATCCAGAATTATCATTATAGTGACGTGGTGAAATTTTACACATCTATGTTTATGTTTCAAGTAAAAAAAAAATCAAAAAAAAAATAAATAAATAAATAAAAAAGATGAGAAAAGAAAAAGAAAAATAAGAAAGTTGGAAGTTTGTTAAACCAACAATGTAAAGTTATGTAAGTGGTCGATATCACCACTAGTTGTTGTACTATATCTATGGATTGAATGGGAGTTGGCAGTTATGGGAACGCCAACTAAGGTTTATTCTTTGATTAAGATCTTGTTGAGTATAATTCGTGTCTACCTAAAGCGTGTGTTTCAAGTGTTAAAGCGTGAGTTATTCAATGATATGAGTCTTATTCATGGGATGGTTGGGATAGTGATTAACCACACTTAGGATTTTAATTTATTTGTTTTGTTTATTTTTCATTTTTACACCAATTTATATCCCAAATATTATCCATACCCTATTATTCTTTATCCAACCAAACCTTTGATTTATTGAGATTAGGGATTTGAGCAATCTTAAGTATCGTAGTCGTGGATTCGGCTATGTATTTATGATTTTGTCGCCCTTTTTGATATATTATTATTGGTGAAGTTTGGACCTATCTTTAGCCTATTCGAGTTAAGGATTTGAGCAATTGCAAGTATCGTGTTCGTGGGTTCGATCATGTATTTGTGATTTTGTCGCCTTTTCTGGAATTTGAGATCGATAGAGATTAAGAATAATTAACCCTTAAACCTAAAAACCCTTTTTACCGCTTTAGACTTGTTATTCCTTGGCTTTAGTGGGGGAGATGTGTATACTTGCCAAGCTTATGATAGAATATTCGTCGCGACTGGACAGTTAAACGATTAGATTTGCTTTTATCAAATTATTTCATTTTACTTCTAATTCGTTAAGTGTTTAGTTGTGTGATTATGACAAAAATGAATACATGCTTAAATATAAAAATAAATCCTAATGTCCTTTAGGATACATTTTCATAAGATTAATTCTAAGGTTTACTTGGGGACAAGTAAAGTTCAAGTGGGGGGACATTTGATGAACTCAAATAAGTACATTTTATTACTATCATTTATCCTATTAATTTGACTTGTTTTATTATATTATGTATGAGGATTGATACTTAATCGTTTACTTTTGTAATTCTCAGTTGAAAACAAGCATTTGGTGAAACTTGGCGATTTTGGACTAATTATGGAGCAAAACATGCAAGAAGTTAAGAGTCTACTGAAATGGACAAGATCAAGACGAATCTGCTCCAGATGCGCCGCATCTCACTCATTACATACGGCGCATCACTATCAATATTTCACCAGATACGATCCAAGATACAAGAGGACATGCGCCGCATCTATTAATGGAGTTACGCCGCATCTTCTGGCGGTGTACGAATATTCCTGAATACTATAATCTTGGACCCCACGCGAAGTTAAGTCAATGCGCCGCATCTACTTACTAGATGCGCCGCATCTTACCCTCAGACGGTAACTATAAATACCCCAAGACCAGACGAATTTAAGAGAGTTTTTGAAGTCCGAAGTTCGACAAAGAAGACCGAAGTACAGAAACCTAGGACGAATTCAGTCAAATAGGCAGCACAAGACACACCCGAACGAAGATACAAGAGCTGTAAGAAGGTGCTGCATGTGTTTAATTCATTAAGTAGTTTTGTTTTATTGTGTTAGTAAACTTTAATTCATCAGGATTGATGGCTTGTGTAATGTGACAACGGAAAGGTTGCACTCCCTTAAAACTGCTTTCCCATCAATTAAAGTTTATATGTTGATGTCTTTGGTTACTACTTATTAGTGCATTGATAACCTCTGTGTTTATTAGTGGCTTGCGCATTTAACTGCGGAAAATAATGTGGCTCCCACGGTTATTACTAAATTGATCACTTAGGAATAACTTTTAGACGTAAGTAATCATTAAGGGTTTACTCGCCGATAAGAACAGGACCAACGAGAAAGGATTAACTACATACACTTCATATAAAGCTATCAATAAAACAAGTGACAAACTACTTAATCATAAGGACAGATCTTCTTATTGTCTCGAGTATTTATCTGTGTACGTGTGTGTTATTCGCTGATTCGTGCCTATTGGTTTATTTTATTATTTAATTGCAACTAAATCGTGCCAGTCTCTCAGGCTGACCCCCTTGCGTTAGATTAGGTTGTATAGCTAACTTAATATATTAAAATACTGATTAGAATAACGAGATAATACGTTCCACTCTTAGTGATCGACACTCTACTTACCATTATATTCATACTGACCGGGTACACTGCTCGTTAAGTGTGTGTGTTATTGATAAGTCGGCTAAATATAAATTTAAAACTTGAGTAGGCATTAATACTGCTAAACCGCAACGACACATCGCACGCATTACCTACATATAATAACAAAGTTAGAAACTTACCAATACATAGTGCTGCACACGATACCATCCTTGACATCTCACTGTAGTTGTAGTCCCGAGTGGTTGTACCAGCTGTGAAATTTCCTGGACAATAAGTTAATTGGCCGTTCAATATTTTAAGCAACAGAACACCCGATGATAAGTTTCTTTTGGTGTTATCAACTGTCTGTATACAACAGCCATCAAGACATGCTTCAGTGTTGTAGTTATTTGCTGCAATATCTATAAACAGTAGCAATCAATCTAGGCGGAAGTAATCTTTAAATGAAAATTAGAAAAAGAAATTTGTATTCAACAATAACGGGAAACGGTGCTACTCACATGTATATATAGCATTTCCATTGTGCACAGTAAGTGGATCCGTAAAATCAAGGCAAATGATCTTTATTATTATTTTTTTTATAAGTCCATCTTCCAAAAGCATGTTTCAGTTTCTCGGAAAGGCTATGTATCTGATATATATAGCATTTCCATTGTCGATACCTTATTTTTTATTATTTGTTATTCAAGTAGCAGCAGTGACCCGTACATAGGCAAGCATTTAATATATGTCTACCCCGTACCTGCAGTGGCCCGTTCAAAGTAGGTATCGATAGCGGGTGTTCAGACCAGATTATGCACCTACAATGATTAAGTAATGCATAATGAAATACTTGTGATGTTAACTTTTAAAAGCATGATGATAGTTGTACTACTTTTAACCTATACTGCTTGCAGACTTTGAATACTAAATCATTACATATTGTAGATTTAAAATCTGTAACGAATACTTACCAGATAGGCCATTTCTTAGTAAGCTTTTTTAGAGGATTCCTGGGCTTTGAGTGGTCTTCTGTTGAGGTTTCTACTGTTCCTGCATAAGTGAAAATAAGTAAGTTATGAGTTACTAATAACATGTTATTTAGGCATTCTAAAAGTAATAATAGGTAACAGATATAAAAGTTGTAGCTGGCACTTGAGTTAACTTTTTTTTTTTGTTTTTTTTTTTTTTTTAATGGGTCTATGATTGAAAAGAAACTGTTTACAGTCCATTATTTCTGCCAACTTTTAAAGGGTGCAAGTTAATAATTTTGGGTTCTTTTGGATGGTAGTATGGCTGAATAGAAATGAGTAATAGTAGAGTGGTATGTGCTTAAACACATACTTTTATTTGACCAAATTAAGACCAAAACGACCAAAAACTAACCATAAATGCCAAAGATATTGTGTTTTTGTGTTTGTTTCTATGCAGGTACGGATATCATGAAAAAGGGACAAAATCAATGCAAAATCCGAGAAAATGAGCACGAGACGTGGAAAAGAGATTTATAGAGCCGAAGCCGGGGAAAATTTCGTCAAAGATGATATTTTTGAAGAATGACCTTTGGATTATTTTTACTTGGCAAAAAAAAATTACCCTTGGATGAAATTTGAAGAAATGGAAATTATGGTCCTTGGAGTTTCAAGATTATCAAAGTTGGTCCCTAAACTAATTTTATCCTAAACCTACAACCCACACAACCGGATCTAAAATACCACAAATAACCAAACCCTTAAAACCCACTGTCCACCCTAACACCCCAACCGGCCCAACTACTAAACCCAAAAATAAATACCCAAGCCCATCTAAAAAACAAACCGACCCATCTTTTTATAACTAAACACCGGATTCTAAAGGATAGTCAAAATCCCCAAAACATGGTCAAAATCCCTAAACTAACACAACACTCTTCTTCTTCTTCCCCTAAATTACCGCCCTTATCACCACTACCCACCCTAATCCGCCCACTAATCTCCCCATCACTTTCACCACCACTACAAGCCAAACCACCCACATGACCTTGTCTTGGTCCCCTCCCCTCCACCTCATCAATCCGAGGGCTACAAAAGAAATCAACGATCAAGATCCAAAGTTGTGAGGAGCACGTTTGATCCAAGGGTCTACAAAGAAGCACAAACCGCATCAAGGGAACACTCTCACACAACAAGCACACTCGTATTAGGGTTTTTATAATTTTTTTAGTATAAATATCGAAGAGCAGCCGAGCATTTCTTTTTTTTTTAGGTTTAGTTTAGCTAATTTAAGGTAATTTGTATATATTTTTTTTTTAGTTCGGTTGTAATTTTACTTTTTATTTTAATATAAGTCGATTTTTATTGTTTAGCTTGTTTAATGCTTCGATTATGCTTATTTCATTCTTGTTACTGAGTTTAGTTGTTAAGTTAGTTTAAGCTTGAAAAAAAAGGAAAAAAAAAAAATTTAGCAACAGGATATGGGTTATAAGTTGTTCTTAGTTATTGTTGTTCTTGTGGTTATTGTTTATTTTATATGGTTTGTGAAAAAAAAAAAAAAAAAAAAAAAAAAAAAAAAAAAAAAAAAAAAAAAAAAAAGTTGTTCTTAGTTAAGTTATTACTGCTTCAATTCTTGTCCGTAGTTTAAGTTGTTCTTAGTTTAAGATTAGTTTAATGGTTCTTGGTTTAATCTTGTGCTTATTGAATTTTGTGGTGCATGTTTTAGTTTGAGTTGGATTTGGATCGGTTAGTGTTTAATGTTTGTGTTTATTGCTCGTGTTTGTGTTTATTATGTATGGTTTGTACGGTTTGTGTTTGAGTTTATTTTGTATGTTGTTCTTAGTTTTAAGATTGTTCTTAGTTAAGTTAGAAAATAGTAGTATCTCAGCTCTTAAGTTAAAATAGCTAAGTGTAGTTTAAATATTGCAAACTCAGTTTCTTTAGGTGTGTGGTTTAAGCTTATTCTTTTTTAGATTTGTTTTGAGTTTATTATTTTGTGTTTGTGTTAGTTTGGTTTGTGTTGAGTAAATCTATTCAAAGTTTAGATTTGAAGTTTATCATAGTCGGATTTATATTATTTTGTGTTTGTGTTAGTTTGGTTTGTGTTTAAGATTTGAAAAAAAAAAAAAAAAAAAAAAACACACTTTAGCAAAACTGCTAAGCCTGGGATTCGAACCCAGGCCAGCAGAATCTCAAACCAAGTGACACAACCACTGGACTCTCAAACCCTTTTTAGTTAAACCTTACAAAATTTAAGTTAAAACCCTTTTTACTTTTTTTTCCTTTTTTCTTTATTAGCTTATTTGAATCGTTTAGCTTATTTTTTAGCTTATTTCCAAAAGCTTTTTCGTTTTTACATTTTTCTCAACTTTCCAATAGAATTAAGTATTTTAGAAAAAAAATTCAGATTTTTAAAATTAGTTTTAGTATTTTTAGAAATTTAAAATAGTTTAAATAGTTTTTAATTTATAAAAAATTATTAAAAAGTCAAAAAAATATTTTTCTTTTTTCCAAAATTTTCTTTTTACATTTAGAGTTTAGAAAAATTATTTTTATATTTTTAGCTTTTAAAATTTAGAAAATCACTTTTATTTACGTTTTTTAAAATTCGTAACGTACGTTTTTAATTTAAACTTTCGTTTTAGATTTCGTATGCTTAGATTATTTGTACTCGTAGCTTTATTAGTTGTTTTTATTTGATATTCGATCATTCGTAGTGTAAAAATCAAAATCTCTCACTTTTTATATCTATTCACGACACGTATCACGTTCCGAAAACACGAATTCCATTCACACCCTCACGGGAAAACGAACCTGGGGTTTTCACATAATTTCACTTGTGTGTTAACTTTTGTGGGATAAATTGACTACAAACCAATTTTTGGCGCCGCTGCCGGGGAGGGTTGAAGTGAATTCGTGAATTTGTTTCTCGATTCGTGTTTTGAAGAACCTTCCTCGTGAAGTTTCGTATATATCTTGTGAATATTTTTTTGTCAAAAATCCAAAAAAATTGAAAAACCTTGAAAACCCAAAAAGATTTTCTTCTCCAAATTATTTTTCCTTTTTCTTTTGTGATTTTCAATGTTTCCAAAATTTAAAAACCCAAAAATAATCTTCGTCTCCTCTTATATGTTTAATTCTTATCTCTTCACCCTCTCATACCGTTTAATTCTTCTCCTCTTATCCCTCTATATTGTTTAATTCTTATGGCGGACACGCGTTCTATGGAGGAATTACTACGCATACCTGTTCGATTTGAAAAGGCCATCGTTATTCCACCAATTCCTGCGAATGAATATGAAATAAACGTCGAGTTACTTAATTTCATAAATCCTTTCCATGGTTTTGAAAATGATGATCCTTATTCACACATCAGCAGATTTCTTCTAATAACTGAAACTTTCAAACTACATCAAGTGCCTGATGATGCGGTGAAGTTAATCTTGTTTCCGTTGACACTTAAAGGAGCAGCCAGGAAATGGCTTGATTATGAACCTCCTAACTCCATCACCACTTGGAATGATCTTGCATCAAAGTTCTTAAATCGTTTTTATCCTCATTCCAAAACAATTGAGATCAGAAAAGAAATCATGAATTTTCAACAAAGTTTTGATGAAACTTTTGCCGAGGCTTGGGAGAGATTCAAAGATTTAAAATGGAAATGCCCACATCACGGTTTTTCGGAATTGCAACAAGTTGATATATTCTATAATGCTTTAACTCAATCGGATCAAGATTCGTTTAATACTGCCGCCGGTGGCAATATCTATTGTCGAACTCCGAAGGACCTCATGACGATTATCGAAAATAAATCGAAAGTTCGCGCTGCACGAAACAAACCGGTAGTAAGTTCCCAATTTCGCAATGAAAATTCAATTGGAGAATTACTAACCATAGAGCAAGCAGCTAAAGTGAGTGCCCAATTCTGCAATACTTTCGCTCAAAATGACGATGATGATGATGAGGATTCCATTCAAATGAAGGAGTATTATGAGAATTCGTCAGCTGCAATCCTTCCCGTCTTACCGACGATGGACCCAGAGGACTCTCTCATAATGGGGGACGAGCATCTTAGCACTATTCCGGCAACGGAATCGGACAAAGTAATAAAGTCTAGTGTTGAGGACCTTGTCCCAATCCAAAGTGAGTCCGAGGGTATTTCCGACAAAATATGTGATTTGCCTCCTCTCGATACTTTTGAGACTTCTTTCGATGATTATACTTCGAGTGATGACGATTCTTATGGAGACATCGATTATGTTGAGGCATCACCTCCCCATTTTGAGCTCGTTGATGGAGAGATTGACACTGATATTCTTCTGACGATCAAGGATGATATACTTCGTGAAAGATTGTTGAATATCAATCTTCTAATTTCTAAGATTGAATCATTGAATGACAATCCAACTCCATCTTCTGGTTATGTGCTCAATTCTCCCTCCTCGTTTCCTATCCCCGTCAAGGATAATGACCTTTTCTCGGATAATTCTCCGAGTGGCAATCCCACTCCGTCAAATCCTCCGGAGCTCGAGCTCAAGGATGCTTTTCCCAAATATGAGAGTTTCATATTTGATGATGAGAGTAGTGGCAATCCCACTTCTCATTCTGATTTCTCTATCCCGGCTTTTGAAGCCTTCTACTTTGATATTGATCATTCGGAGGAGACGAGTAGTGGCAGTACCACTTCTCATGCTCATATCTCTCCTCCCGAATATGATTCATTTCTCTTCGAATTGAATGATCTCTATCACGAGGAGTTCTCCGATGAACTCTCTCTTTTGTTATCTCCTCCGGAATACGATCATTTCTATTTTGATCTGGAGGAAGATACTAGTCTGGGGGGAGGTGTACCTTCTCATGAAGATTTCATCCCAACCCTCCCGCCCAAGACTTTTGACAAAATTTCTTTTGATGATGAAGATTTGATCTTAATTGTTATCAAAATCTTTCTCCCTTTCATCACATATACTGTGGCTTCTCCCATCCTTCACTCCTTCGGGAGTGAGGATACCATCTTTGACCCCGGTATTACCATTTATGGTTCTTCTTTCTAAAAATACCGTGGGTATCTCATCGGAGTGGAACTTTCGTATGCTTCAATGTTTATCCAAACATCTTGAACGAAAGTCCGATTGAGATTTTCTTTTCCACCTGCTCCCCCAAGGACAATTAAATTCGGGGCGAGTCTAAGCTTTCCGACTCGATACTAAACAAGCGCTTCGTGGGAGGCACCCCATGCTTATCCTTCTATCTTCTTTCTATTTTCTTAATAAACGTGAGGAGGGCTACCTCTTCCATTCTTGTGTTTCGTGGTTGTTTGTGTATGTCCAGGTTAGCCCGATGATGAAGACTCTCGTGCTCATGGTTCTACCTTCTCTCTCCACTCGAGTTTCATCATTCGTTGCTCATCCGATATCCTTAATCTTATCATTTTACGTTTATCTTTGGCATAATTAATAAACGGCCTTAGATTTATGTAGGAGAACCCTTACCTTCAAGACATTGAGGACAATGTCTCGTTTTAGTCTGGGGGGGTAATCTTTCGATTTGATTTTTGCCTTGCATTTTTTCCGTTTTCTCTCGCAACCCCGTTTTTCCTCAAAATTTGAAAAAATCCAAAAAAATGAGAAAATTTGAAATTTTTTTGCAAAAATATAATAAATTTTGACATTTTTGTTGACTTTCCGCTGGGAGAGTAGGAATAAAATTCTGACTTGATCGGGCGTGTTGAGCCATAGCTTGTCCCCTTAACCATTTATAATCTATAAGCTTGTGCTAGTCTTTTACACAAGGAGCTATAAAATGCGAATTCTTTTTAAGAGTTTGCAAGTTCCCGTATCGACTTTATATATGCATGGCTTGATTATAAGGCTAAGCATTCGCGGATCTTATTATTTAAGATTTTAAATTTGCGAAGAACGAGAAATGATAGAGTTTATTTAGAAGTTAGATTGCTAAACGTGGAGTAGTTGGTTCTCTTTAGAGCTCATCGAAGTTACTTGTGGCCTTTTGCTCCCGCAAAATTGTTTCACAAAATATATCTGTAAGAATAATTAAAGATGTTAGGTTTTGCCGATGATTAGTTCTTAGTCTTCTTAAAAGAATTCTTGTTTTGAAAATTGGGTACACATCAAGGTTCCTTAATAAATAAGTTTAATAATAAGTTAAGTGCTCTAAGCTACGGATTCGAGATCGGGCCTTGGATCCTTATTTCCGGAAGGCGTTTAGGTCTTGGCTACCCTCTTGCACCGGCCCTTGGACCTCTAGTTCAGGAATGTGTGAGGTCTTGGTCTAACCACCTTGGATCCTCATTTCAGGAATGTCTAGAGTCTTGGAACACTCCGTTGTAACGGCCCTTGGATCCTTTATTCCGAAAGGTGTAAGGTCTTGGAATTAAACCGTGAAGGTCCGTCGTTTAGGGTACGCAAGTGGAAAAAAAAAAAAAAAAAAAAAAAAAAAAAAAAAAAAAAGTTAGTAAAAAAAAAAAAAAAAAAAAAAAAAAAAAAAAAAAAAAAAAAAAAAAGTGATGAAAGAAAAAAATAGAAAAAAGTCAAAAAATATAAATAAAAGTCTTGATGTGGACCTCATTTTCAAAGCAACGGTTCTCGAGAGAAGATTGAAAACTACTTAGCGTCTTAATTTAGTATCTTTATCGGACTAAAACTTATCAAAACGAGAATATGAAGAAATTCATTTCTCACAAAAATAAAATAAATAGAGGAAATTAGGAAAAATGGGAGCAAGAGGTAATTACACAAGTAACTTTCATGGGTAGTGTTGGCATCTAACTTATAAATAGACAATGATTTCGTTTTTACGCTTAGTTTGGGGACTCGTGAAAAATCAGGAACGACGAATTTTATCCGTATGGTCACTTCTTTATGAGTCGTGTTTCCTACTCGATGACCCTAAAAGTTATCGTTAGATAATGATTGTCGACAAAGCCGTCACATGATTATGATAAAAAAAAATACAAAAATAGAATAAAAGGAAAATCGGAGAGTTTTTAGAACTTAAGATTTCTTAATCTCTTTTGAAAATTTTGCTACTTCTCAAAGTTAGTAAAAAGAGATTGGAAATTTTTGGTTTCAAAAACGTGTTTATATAACATTGCGTGAGGACACGTCAATATCTTAGTCTGGGGGAATTTTGGTATGTGCTTAAACACATACTTTTATTTGACCAAATTAAGACCAAAACGACCAAAAACTAACCATAAATGCCAAAGATATTGTGTTTTTGTGTTTGTTTCTATGCAGGTACGGATATCATGAAAAAGGGACAAAATCAATGCAAAATCCGAGAAAATGAGCACGAGACGTGGAAAAGAGATTTATAGAGCCGAAGCCGGGGAAAATTTCGTCAAAGATGATATTTTTGAAGAATGACCCTTGGATTATTTTTACTTGGCAAAAAAAAATTACCCTTGGATGAAATTTGAAGAAATGGAAATTATGGTCCTTGGAGTTTCAAGATTATCAAAGTTGGTCCCTAAACTAATTTTATCCTAAACCTACAACCCACACAACCGGATCTAAAATACCACAAATAACCAAACCCTTAAAACCCACTGTCCACCCTAACACCCCAACCGGCCCAACTACTAAACCCAAAAATAAATACCCAAGCCCATCTAAAAAACAAACCGACCCATCTTTTTATAACTAAACACCGGATTCTAAAGGATAGTCAAAATCCCCAAAACATGGTCAAAATCCCTAAACTAACACAACACTCTTCTTCTTCTTCCCCTAAATTACCGCCCTTATCACCACTACCCACCCTAATCCGCCCACTAATCTCCCCATCACTTTCACCACCACTACAAGCCAAACCACCCACATGACCTTGTCTTGGTCCCCTCCCCTCCACCTCATCAATCCGAGGGCTACAAAAGAAATCAACGATCAAGATCCAAAGTTGTGAGGAGCACGTTTGATCCAAGGGTCTACAAAGAAGCACAAACCGCATCAAGGGAACACTCTCACACAACAAGCACACTCGTATTAGGGTTTTTATAATTTTTTTAGTATAAATATCGAAGAGCAGCCGAGCATTTCTTTTTTTTTTAGGTTTAGTTTAGCTAATTTAAGGTAATTTGTATATATTTTTTTTTTAGTTCGGTTGTAATTTTACTTTTTATTTTAATATAAGTCGATTTTTATTGTTTAGCTTGTTTAATGCTTCGATTATGCTTATTTCATTCTTGTTACTGAGTTTAGTTGTTAAGTTAGTTTAAGCTTGAAAAAAAAGGAAAAAAAAAAAAAAATTTAAGCAACAGGATATGGGTTATAAGTTGTTCTTAGTTATTGTTGTTCTTGTGGTTATTGTTTATTTTATATGGTTTGTGAAAAAAAAAAAAAAAAAAAAAAAATTGTTCTTAGTTAAGTTATTACTGCTTCAATTCTTGTCCGTAGTTTAAGTTGTTCTTAGTTTAAGATTAGTTTAATGGTTCTTGGTTTAATCTTGTGCTTATTGAATTTTGTGGTGCATGTTTTAGTTTGAGTTGGATTTGGATCGGTTAGTGTTTAATGTTTGTGTTTATTGCTCGTGTTTGTGTTTATTATGTATGGTTTGTACGGTTTATGTTTGAGTTTATTTTGTATGTTCTTAGTTTAAGATTGTTCTTAGTTAAGTTAGAAAATAGTAGTATCTCAGCTCTTAAGTTAAAATAGCTAAGTGTAGTTTAAATATTGCAAACTCAGTTTCTTTAGGTGTGTGGTTTAAGCTTATTCTTTTTTAGATTTGTTTTGAGTTTATTATTTTGTGTTTGTGTTAGTTTGGTTTGTGTTGAGTAAATCTATTCAAAGTTTAGATTTGAAGTTTATCATAGTCGGATTTATATTATTTTGTGTTTGTGTTAGTTTGGTTTGTGTTTAAGATTTGAAAAAAAAAAAAAAAAAAACACACACTTTAGCAAAACTGCTAAGCCTGGGATTCGAACCCAGGCCAGCAGAATCTCAAACCAAGTGACACAACCACTGGACTCTCAAACCCTTTTTAGTTAAACCTTACAAAATTTAAGTTAAAACCCTTTTTACTTTTTTTTCCTTTTTTCTTTATTAGCTTATTTGAATCGTTTAGCTTATTTTTTAGCTTATTTCCAAAAGCTTTTTCGTTTTTACATTTTTCTCAACTTTCCAATAGAATTAAGTATTTTAGAAAAAAATTTCAGATTTTTAAAATTAGTTTTAGTATTTTTAGAAATTTAAAATAGTTTAAATAGTTTTTAATTTATAAAAAATTATTAAAAAGTCAAAAAAATATTTTTCTTTTTTCCAAAATTTTCTTTTTACATTTAGAGTTTAGAAAAATTATTTTTATATTTTTAGCTTTTAAAATTTAGAAAATCACTTTTATTTACGTTTTTTAAAATTCGTAACGTACGTTTTTAATTTAAACTTTCGTTTTAGATTTCGTATGCTTAGATTATTTGTACTCGTAGCTTTATTAGTTGTTTTTATTTGATATTCGATCATTCGTAGTGTAAAAATCAAAATCTCTCACTTTTTATATCTATTCACGACACGTATCACGTTCCGAAAACACGAATTCCATTCACACCCTCACGGGAAAACGAACCTGGGGTTTTCACATAATTTCACTTGTGTGTTAACTTTTTTGGGATAAATTGACTACAAATCATAGAGCAACTGTAACCATTTTCAATGGCTATAATGGATGTAAATAAAGTTGTTGTGCATCTTTGGCAGGTATAGTCTATTCCAAAGTTTTTTTTTCAATGGCTGTATCATGGCAATTAGCAAAAGGAGATAAGGCTACCTTGGTTCATGATATTCATGTGTCCAAAAAATAACTATGCGAATTCCTTTTTGGGTTTTGTTTCTCTATTTAAGGCAGTTATGGTGTACATTTATTTTGACAATTCATTTTTCTACTTCTTATAAAGAAGCAAGAAAACACAATGTCTAGGCGTCCTAAATGTGATCAGCTTAAAGTCGAGGCTAACTCTAACAATTAGTCTGAGATGTTAGTCCTATATTGCCGTCAATATGCAATTGAAGACATTCAAATGGCACAACAGATGAATGCGCTTTGTGGAAGACTGGTTGGTGTAGTCCGTGAAAGGGCAGGTTTTATTCAAGAGCTAGAGACTGTTAGAGACTGTTGGGAACACTTATGCGCAGAAAACGGCAGTGTTCCTAAGAGAGATACAGTCAAAAGATGACCAAAAGGTTATGCAGATGCGCATAATGACAGCTGAGTTGGAGCTAAATGCTTATGATAAGGATCTGTTTATTCAGAAGCTTAAGGGTGTGATGGATTTCTAACTGTGTGCCTAGACTCGGAGGAAATTGTTGTTGGTTGTCATGTGTGATTTATATTGGTGTTTGCATTTGCAGTTATGTATGTGTATTTAATTTTATTATGAGTGCTGTTGTAATGTTTGGCTGAAGCCTATGTGATTTGATTGTAAGATATTCTATTGGATAAAAGTTATCATTAATGTTAAGTAAAATTGCGTAACTCACCTTTTTGCTTCCTTAGATGTGGTGGTTCACCTTCAAACAATGCTCTCCTAACTGTTCTCGATCAGCTATGTTCATCTGTCTTTTCGTCTGGGTCTTGTTGATTTGTTAGTGCGAGGGGTGTTGGTGGTGTTCCTACTTTTATAAACAAAATAGTTAATATTTGCATTTGTAGATGTTATCTTTAAATAAGAGAAACTGTCAACTTAAATGTTGGTACCTGGGTTTGTTTCTATTGCTGTGGGTATTCCGTGCTCTCTGATTCTTTTGTTAAAAACTTGATCTAGAATAAAGTCAACTGTTCGGCCTGTTTGATTGAAATGGATTTGAAAAATATTCTTTTGACCTTCAGTTGCAAAAAAACACACACATTTCAGCACCTATTTCCCCACCCAAACACATCTATTTCTGCAATTAAACACACCCATTTCAGTCCATATTTTATCGGCCAAACCCATCTCTTTTAGGCGCAATTTCAACACCCAAAACCCCTGTCTCTTAGGCCCATTTCAACACCTAAAACACCCTCCTTTCAGCCCCTACAGGTTGCTAACACCAAACTTTCAGATATCGTAACGGGAGAGTGAGATATCAAATCCATTTTCAGATTTCAAAACTATAGCAGCACGTCAACTTGTTTCCCAAATGATCACCTAAAAACAACAAAAGAAGTATGTGAAGTATGTATTAAGTTAAGGATTTAGAAAGTATACATGTCAATAGTTGTCACAATGAAAATAAAGGAAAACACAATTTGACTTCAGTTTTCGGCAACTTTTGACGGACTAATGTAAAAATTTCATAAATTATTACGTACTTATAATGAGCATGATTATGAAAACCTTCATGCTTGGAATAATTTTTTTTCTCTTTAAACGATGTGGACAGGTCATATGTTTAATGACACATATTTACCTCCTGATGACACTCTTTTTTCATCACACGTTCATGACTGTAGGTTATATATTCCTTGTTATATCATATCGGTTTCCACCTTCTCAATTTTTATCTAATATTTCAATAATCTTATTTCAAAAGGTATAAAAGTAGTACCATGTAACTGTGGCAATCCTGATGCTATCCAACTTTTCATCATCCTTATATTTTCCGGTAGCCTCTGTCGTTGTTACTTAAACCCTGTAAACCAAAAAAGCCATAAATATCATGGAGTACTTTGGAGTCCTTAACAAATCTACACATATAGCAATCTACATTTTGAAATAAGCAACCTCAACCTGCTTATTCGAAACAACTTGCTTTAGATAATTCATAAAGCAGCTTATGTTTGGATTTACTTATGAGGTTGTTATATACACAGAACTTTCACCCGCCATTGCTGCAACGTTAACAGGTTACCCCGTTAAGATACAGGCAATCAGCTTTAATCGAAAAAGCCAATTAGTATTATAATACACATAATACTAAAAAGCATTCAAACTAAACTTTCGTGAAGCTTATTTTCAGCAAACTAAACTCACTGTAAAAAAACTGAGGTTGTCCCGCCAAGACACGGACTATCTCAGCCTCATCGAAGCTGTTCCTACTCATCAAAATAATATTAGGTAACCCCTTTTTCACCCAGTCCAAGTTTTTTTTGTATCATGAAAGAGTCTGATAGAGCACAACTTTTATTATTTACTGACCATACCTGTCACGATGATACCTTGCTTTTACACCTATAGTCTGTCTGTTGTAATCATAATCTCAGGCCCGCTCTCTTTTCCAACCCCTATCCTTGTCACCGCCTCTGCTTCGCCTTCTATTCTTGTTGCTCTCTCTTTCCTTCCTCTCCCTTTCAATGTCTATATTTCTTTCTCTTCTATCTCTTTAACTCATTCCTGCAGAAACCGATTACAAAAATATTTGTTATCGCGTAACATTATAGTCTATCTTAAAGCTCACAAATCCTGCCGGCGGCCAAAAAAGGCATTACCGATTCCGTATACAGTGAACCCTAAATCCTAACTAAATCAAAATACCCATAAGTTTTACAAAAATTGAATATATTGAAAAAGATGAAGTAAAGACTCACGGATCAAAGAGATAATGGCATATGCGCTTCATCCTTTTTTGTAATCCATGAATCCCACTCAAAATAGCTGAACCTACCATTAGACAGAACCCATAAATAAGAATAAAACTTTGTACAAAAAAAATTAACTGGAATTCGGTTTGTTTGTTTGGGTGTAAAAAAAATGGATCTTTAATTGAAATTATATGAGACAATAATTTTTGAAAGAGATAAGAAGAATGAGAAAGGGTTGGAAATTTCTAGGACGCGTTTATGGTTTACCTCACTAATGGCGAATGAGTTTCTATTAGGGGCGTGATTAACTGAAAACGTACGTGAACAGTAGAAGTATCATGTGCAACGGGCCAATCATAGGCCGCCACAATGTTTCCCTACATAGTAGTATTGGTGATTAATTTGTTAAGCATAAAACGTGGCCCAATCATCTTTAACATTATCACATAACAACAAACTTAATGATCCATTATTAAGCCCAATCAAAAATCGTTTTTAGTATATATTATAATAACATACCGTAACATAAAATTGTCTCAGCAGCTCTATCCTTCAACGCAACCTGACCCACCTGTAAATAGGGCACAATCATAAAGTTGATCTTGTGTGTGTGTTTTTTCTTTCACTTTTTTTTGTTTGGTTCAATGTATGTCTGTAACTCTCCTTTTGATGTTGAAAATTTGTACTAACTTTGTTCAAGAAACTTCTTACTCAGAGATGCAATACGGTTTTTCATATTTCCCATACATTAGTACAGGTTTAGGTTACACCTGTGCGACTCATATTGCATATCACTTTAATTACATCTCATTTAATTCGCTAATGAAGGAGCAGCTTGTATTACGGAAGTCATTACGTGAAACCGGCCTTGAATAATTACAGTATTGCCTACATTGGGCCAACCACAGGCTGCCATAGTGTGTACTTACACAGTATTACAATTATTCGCTTTGGTAATCCTAAAATGTGGGCCAATTAGGTTAAAAATTAGCACATAACGGATAGGTTAAGAAAACACTATTCAGCCCGTTGGATTGCCCGCGCGTTGCTACGGGGCTTAATTTTTTCTGTTAAAACATTTAGGCAAACTACAACATAAATTCTTGATATATATGCATGCCGAAACAGCACATATGACTATAACAATTAGGCATGTAGCAACTGATATGTCCAAGCATACTAAAACAATCTTGCATATAACTAACATAAAAGATCTTGACTACAACATATCAAGACATTATTACCTCAAATAAAGATCCGATGGGGTTCTGCTTGTTCAGTTTCACCACCCTTGTTTCACTTTACATGGTTCAAGGATCCAATGTCTTCGTAGCCAGAAAGTTTCTTTCTTTTAGTGATGTAGCCACTACCAAAAAGGCTAGTTCCATCTGGGTTGAACCCTTTACACAATCTGTCTTAGCAACAAATGGCAAAAGACCTGTATGAGATTGATTACCAAAACAACTTTATTCACCCAAATAACATAAAAAACAGATAAGGAGTTTAATAAGAAATCACAAACACCCGAAAAATTATCTATCTCAATTCAAATGCACGAAACATTTCTACCAAGCTGTGGAATCCATGTTATAATAAGATTGTTGACAAAAAAAATAATATAATTTAATTGATCCCAATAAGATATTTGTAAGCAGTTATATAAAATCAATAAGAATCAAAGGAGTATGAGATTGAACTAAGGACCCTATGTTGGTTGTTTTATGGGACGAAGGCGACAGACACTATCAAAGAGCAGGGAACCTCGAGTTGCTACAAACTGAATAACTATCCTAGCCCACTGGAAAAAAAATCCATAGGAAAAGGGCCACATGAATTAAATGCATAACCTATACCACACTAACATAAAAGATGTTATATCGCAGCAACCTTAATTTGCAGCCAAAACTTACAGAACGATCATAACTTGCAAACATTAAAAGTTGCAGAACCTTACAAACTTGCAGATTTCAAAACTTGCAAAACCTTAACGCTTGTATACCTTAAAACTTGCATATCCTTAGACTTAGATTGCAGACGTTAAACTTGCAAAACCAATTTATATCAAAGGAGAACAGGTAGTGTTATTTTGCACATGAATTGTTTTAAAATTTTGATAATGCACTGTTATAATGTGGCTAATCGTATAGAGGTTTGGGTACGTAGAATATAATCACGTGATTTGTCAATAACCCATCTAAGTTGTACAACATGAACCCCTCTTGACTGACCTACCTAATTCGACATACATACCTTATTTGACGCTCCTGACCCGGCCGACCTGTTTACCCCAGCTAACCCGTTTGCCTGTGTTGCCACGTACCCAATTAATCAAACGAGCTGGGAAGCCCGCGCGTTGCAGCGGAGCGCTTTGCGGGTTTTTTTTTTTTTTTTTTTGCCGTTGTTGGTAACAAATGCAGTGTCCGTAATTCAAAAGGTGATGCGAAACGGATTTTTTGAAAAAGGACTCCTTTTGCAAAGAGCCGTGAAATTCAGGGGTATTTTTTGCCAAATTTGAAACATATTTTTTAGAAAAGGACTAATTTTGCAAAGCGTTGTCGACTTCGGGGGTATTTTTTACGAATTTTGAAACATATTTTTTGGAAAAGGACTAATTTTGCAAAGAGTTGTCGACTTCGGGGGTATTTTTTGCGAATTTTTGAAACTAAAACTGAAAAAAAAAAAAAAAAAAAAAAAAAAAAAAAAAAAAAAATTACTGTAGCAGTACTGTTCATCCGATTTCCCACTTTTTAATATATATATATATATATATATATATATATATATATATATATATATATATATATATATATATATATATATATATATATATATATATATATATAATATGCAAACACCCCCTATAAGTAGTTATAACAATAAGTAATCCCAAACTCCCTAAAAGCAGTCTTACTAAGCATTCCAAAACAGTACTATGCACCCGAATTAAAACAGATAAAAAGTCATTAAGAATTTTTGTCGGCTAACATCGCCGGGAAAAAAAAAACTTCCGGAAATTTAAATGTGCTTGTTAAATATTCACTAACCTTATAACAACTTTTCTTCAACTTTTTTTTCCCTCCATTATAAGAACGAGCTTAATAGACGGCTGACTGGATCAAAATGAAAAATCGGACAGACCCGACAGGACCGAACATATTTCAGTCCGGTTCTCGATCAACCATTTTTTTTTATATATTCGGTGTTCAGTCCGGTCCGACCTTGCTCACAAACGGCCATTATGCTTTGTTTGACCGGGGCAGACGAACTGGACCGACCCGGACATGGATCAAAAATTTTGGTCCGGTCCACAATCCGTTGTTTTAAACTAAATCGGTCTTCGAACCGTACTCAGCCCATTATCTTCACTTATTTTTCTTTTAAATATGATTACGCAACATAAAACTATCATAACACAACACAAAAAGAAAAAACAAAAATATTTTAGCTAAAAATAAAAATAACCAAATCATAAAGGACCAATTTAAAAAACAAGAGTAAATTACACCGTTCGTCCCTGTGGTTTATCCAAAATCACTGGTTTAGTCCTTAAAGTTTAAAAGTTGCGTATATGGTCCCTCTGACAGCCAACTAATAACACCCATGGTCTCTATCGCTAACTGACGTTATATATTCCGTTAGCAAGTTTCAAGGTTAGTCCATTAACTAAACAAGCGTTTGCAACGTTAGTCCTTTCTTGAAAAATATTCGAAATATTTATAAAAATTCGAAAAAAATTTAAAAATTCAAAAAATTTGTAAAAATTCGAAAAAATTTATAAAAATTCAAAAAATTTATAAAAATTCGAAAAATTTTTAAAATTTCGAAAAAACTTATAAAAATTCAAAAAATTTCTAAAAATTAAAAAAATTTTAAAATTTGAAAAAATTTATAAAAATCCGAAAATTTTTTAAAAATTCGAAAAAACTTATAAAAATTCAAAAAATTTATAAAAATCCAAAAAATTTTAAAAAATTAGAAAAAACATATAAAAATTCAAAAAAATTTTAAAAATTCAAAAAATTTTAAAAATTCCAAAAATTTATAAAAATTCAAAAAATTTATAAAAATTCGAAAAAACTTATAAAAATTCGAAAAAATTCAAAAAATTTTATAAATTCGAAAAAATTTATAAAAATCCGAAAAATTTATAAAAATTCGAAAAAACTTAGAAAAATTCAAAAATTTTATAAAAACTCAAAAATTTTATAAAAATTCAAAAAATTTTAAAAATTCCAAAAATTTATAAAAGTTCGAAAAAAAATTATAAAAATTCAAAAAATTTATAAAAATTCGAAAAAACTTATGAAAACTCGAAAAAATTTCTAAAAATTAAAAAAAAAATTAAATTCGAAAAAATGTATAAAAATCCGAAAAACTTTTAAAAATTCGAAAAAACTTATAAAAATTCAAAAAATCTTAAAAAATTCGAAAAAACTTATAAAAATTCAAAAAATTTATAAAAATTCAAAAAATCTAAAAAATTCCAAAAATTTATAAAAACTCAAAAATTTATAAAAATTCGAAAAAACTTATAAAATTCGAAAAATTTATAAAAATTCGAAAAAATTATAAAAATCCGAAAATTTTATAAAAATCCGAAAATTTTATAAAATTCGAAAAATTTATACGCCTACAATCCACAATGTTCATCTTTCGATCTGTAAAACAAAAAAGAAAAAAATAATTCAAAAGAAAAAATGATTATCATAATCAGTTAAATAAATAAATAAATAAATAGGATAATATGGGGGTAAACTAACTGATGTCACTTTTTTGGAGTGTAATTCGTCAATTAGCACAAATCTAACAAATGGTGATTATCATTTTCCCTCTTTTTATTATTAATTTTATTTAATTAATTGTATATAATTATTGAAATCAAACCAAACACAATAACAAACCAACATCTTATGCCGTGACTCATCTTGAGTCACGGCTTGACTCGATATAAGTCATGTACTCCTCGGCTAACGCAAAACACAAACCGAATCTAAACAACAATATCCAAACCAAACACAAATCCTAAACAACAACTAATAACCTATGTCGTGACTCCCTTGAGTCACGGCTCACTCCTCATCGAGCCGTGGTGGCTCTTGGCCTAACCACAACCAAACAAATCCAAAACCAACACAAACACAAGTCAATATAATACTCCTTATGCCGTGACTCACTTTGAGTCATGGCTTGACTCGACTGGAGTCTTGCACCCTTCGGCCTACGCGACATCATATCCGAACCCAAACACAAACAAATCCAAATCCAACTCCAAGACCACTCACAAACAAACCAAACTAATCCTAAGCCAACGCCGTGACTCACCACGAGTCACGGCTCGACTCACCATGAGCCGTAGCCCACGGCCGAGACCAATCCGAACTAAAAACAATCCAAATCTAAATCCAAACTACACAAACATGGAACAAGTCAATATAGATAAAAAAATAAAACAAAATAACCAAAACTCGCCTCGAGTCAACTCGACTCGCGAGTTGACTCGGCTGAGTCACGTGACTCAGACCTAGTCGAGGTCAAACCAACTAGATCCACACGGTTTTGATAAAAACAAATGGTTTTTAATTATTAAAAATCGGTTTTAATAAATTTTAGGGTTAGGGTTTCGATTTAAATTAAAAACAAAGGAAAAGGTGGCGCGTAAGGGTTTTACCGAGAAGAAAGGGGGTGGGTGAAGCGGCGGTGGGTGGTGGTGTTGATTGTGGTGGTGGCGTGACGGCGTTCGGTATCAAACGAGCTCATCGTGAGTTCAAATGCTCCAGAAAGGATAAGGGTGGCCTGATCTACGTTTTAGTGAAATTTGGTGGTTGGCCGGAAAAAGTTCCGGCGACGGTGGTGGCCGGCAGACGACGATGGTGGTCGGCGGTGGTGGTCCGATGAATGGGAGAGAGAGAGAATTATGTGTGAGTGTGTGTGTTTTATGGGAAAGAAATAATAAAAAATGTTTTTATATGGTGTGAGGGACTAAAGATGGACAATATATAGTAGAGGGGGTGCGGTGTAACTTGTGGGCAGAGGGGGTATATGTGTCAACTTTGTGAAACTTTTACGATAGTCACTATGGGACCCATTTGACATACCAAACGAACTCGAAAAATTATGAAACTTGCGCCATTGTTCTCGAAATAATTTTTCTAGTAAAAACGAGTATAAATATGCATAACTTTCTCGAAGTTAATTTATTTGGCAAATTCGATTCGTTTCGTGCTTTCTAGGTTGTGCTGACATAATAAAGGGATAACGCTCACGTTTCTCAAGATATCTCGCGTTTCTCAAGTTCAAATAAGTTCAGGAAAAGTTCAAATACTAAGGTGATGCAAAAATAAATATTTGGCTTGTGAAGAGGGTTTGGAAAATTACTGGATGCTACATGTTGACACTTTTAGCGTGTATTCTCAGGTATAAAGCGATAGCAAACTGTTGGAAGGCGCTTGGCAAGGGGCACGGTCATAGACGACTTTGATAAATAATTGGGACCGCTTTACTTATTTTATGGGGCTATTTCCGCACTACTTTTGAATAATGTAAATTTAACACTTTTTGTTAATGAATTTTATTCTAAATGATCGAGGTAAAAACGGTTCTTTGTACTTGTGTTGTGATACCAATTTAGTAGCACCCCAGTGACATGTATGCTTCCGCTGGACACGATTTTGAGGGTGTTACAGTTTGCTTATAGGAATCACAATGGATATTGGTATGATAATATGGTGGTATGGAATAAGTTTGATAGTTCCAAAAAAGTTGTTTGGTTTATATATTTGGGTTTGAATATTGTTTGATAAATATGAAGAAAAAGAGTGGTTGAGTGAAATTAATGGTGGAATAGGGCCAACATGAATGGTTTGGCAAAATCCACAAAGTCCAAGTGGTATGGATCTATGGGTTTCATCTGTAGGGCCACATGAATGATTTGACAAAACCCCTCAACCAAATAAACACAAATGGTATCAAACTCATACCATGATTCCCACACCCCTATACCAAACGGACCCTTATTCTGAGTGTTGATTGGCACACTCATTTTTTTTATTTGCACACTCCAGTGTATAAACTGGAGAAGCAATATATAACAAATGTACAATTTTTTATAGCATAATATGAAGTGCGAAAACAAAATAGAAAAGTGTGCAAATCATTAGCCATTAATTTCATTTCACCCATTTATCAAAACAATACCTAGTGATTTGCACCCTAAATTAATTAGATTACTGTGGGATGCAATAAATTCCATTGTTATATGTACACTTTGGCCATCCCTTTTGTGTATACTTTTAAAGAGTTTTGATGGGTCAAATTATTGGCTCCAAACCAATAGTAACACTATAATCCATTTTACTGGAATTTGAAGCCTTTTATGAATCTATTGGAATTATCATCCCTAGTTCAAACAAAGAAAAAATAAGTTAACAACCTTAAGTGGCCACGCCAACCTCCTGAAAAAGGAGGGCTTTACTTGGTTTGAGTCTGTGTGGCGGTGTGTTCAAATCCCGTGGATTAGTCAGCCAAAAGATCAGAAATCATGGTTACCCAAAAAAAAAATAATAATAATAAGTTAAGTCAAACGTAGTGATGACGTGGCATGCTATTTTGGTACATGTAGGCTCCGCATCTTCCTTCCCGAATCAAGCGTGGATCACTAGTCTAGATTAGTAAACGTTTAAAAGTATATTGGTCTTTATTGTGCAAAGTGCTTTACAAGTTGGGTTATGCCGTAATTTGAAACATTGAAACATGTCATCAAACTTGTTATTGTGTCTTTAATGTAGGTTTTATTTAGTAGCCAAGTTTGGGATTTCAATTGTCAAGGGTTGCAGCTGCATGTAATTGATTCATATCATTTGCAAATCAAAGTTTTGGGTTCTAGTTATTTTGATTCAGCGTGGTTCTAGTTATGTGGGTCAATCACCTATTGCATATGGCTCTTAGGCTGTGCACACTGGGCTGGAAAAAGTCGGTCGAGCAAAACAGTCGACCGATATTCAAATCGGTCGAGCCCTATGTGGGCATGAAAAGCAAATATCGGTCGAGTTGCAAAAAATATCGACCCACTTTGCACATCACAAAAGTCCAAAAAATCTGACCATTCGCATATTTAAAAAAAAAAAAAAAAAAAAAAAAAAAAAAAAAAAAAAAAAAACTTTTTTTTTTTAAAACTTTACCACTTTACAACCTTATAAATACCAACCTCAAACACACTTCTAAACACACAATTTCAAACACAATTCAAACAACTTCTCATCCATATTCACCATGTAAAAAAAAAATACTCCCACATCAAAAGACCGACGATCCCGACTACCCCAAAATGCCCCGAATTTGAAATGTTTTTATTTTGAGTAAACGTCATAAATCGTCCTTATGGTTTACCGAGTTTAACAAAAATGGTCCCTAAACTTTTTTTTTGAGATCCAGTCCCTGTGGTTTTGACCTGTAACGGGTTTGATCCCTTGACCGGGTTTTCCATCACACAACCGTTAACTTAAAGTTGTGGCATACATTTTAAAGGGTATATTGGTGTTTTCATTTGTTTTGTTAAAATGTCCATCAGTTCCATCAATTCCACAATTCCACAATTCCATCAATTCTCACCAACAACATCACCTGCACCTCTCATTTATAACCAAATCCATCAATTCCCAAACCCAAATCTCAAATCCATCCAAACCCCATCTCGCAAATCAACAATCACATTCGCAAAAAGAACCAAATCCATCCAAACCCCATCCCACAAATCAACTATACCCTTTATCCAATTCGCTCGGCGGAGACGGCGGAGGAATCCGGTGGATACCCTTTTCCGGGGGCGGCGGTGGGGGTGGGAGGAGAAGAAGGTTTAGCAAGAATTCACAGTTTTGGGTTTTGTTAGGGTTAGGGTTTGTGTGTGTTTGTGGGTTAGGGTTTTTGGGGTTTAAATTGGGAGACGAAGATGGTAGTAGGAAGAAGTACAGGAATTGGAAAAGGCAAAGAAGTTGAGGGAGGCTAAGACAGAAAATGTGGTGGTGGCGACAAAGCATTCATGGAAGGCGGCAAAGTAAATAACGTGAGAAATAGTACGTCCGAGAATTTCTGTGTAGAAAGTGATGCAGGTGCCGGTAACAGAAAGATCGCCCTCGAGATAGGACGGGGATAAACGAATGGTCTGCCGGGTATGAGCGATCAGGTGGTATAGAATGAACAGTACAAACACGTAGATGTACTACAATAACAAACAAACAAAAAAGCAAGTATCATATTATTTTTATTTTTTTTGCAGAAGAAACAAAACAAAAAACATAATCAAAATTATTTGAATATCATACCATGAGGTAAAGAAAAGGATACTTAAAACATATAGTAAGGATGAATATGTAGTTGATATGAATTAAGATGCATACCAAATGAATGGTACAACCAAAATGAATGTGATAATGTATTCTGCCTCTTGTGGTATCACGAAAAAGGAGATGAAAACGGGAAGTGCAATCATGTTAATCTTGCCTATCAAGTTGAAATCACGAGTCCAAAGGGCAAGAACGTGATGGGTGAATAGGAAGACGCCAGAAGCGAAAAACGAAACAATGTTCCTGCAAAAAAGGGAGATAATTAATGTTCAAAATCACAGTTCTTGTACAAATGAACCTTGGCTATGATATTACACCACTTATAAACCTTCCTGCATTTATTCATCACAGTTTGACCTTAAAGTAGTCAACTGTTTTCGCTGAAAATAACTTAGTTAACTTTAACTTCTAAAATCAATGGTAAAGAAAAAGCTATTGCTCTCGGCAACAAACCACCAACGCAAAGCATGAGCAGAACACCTACAAAGTGTCATCGTTTTCATTATCTCAAAACTCACTAGTTCTACTTTTACCCAACTAGAAACTAAAGAGTCTATACAGTTGAGCTTAAATATATCACTGAGATCTTATAATTTATACGGAGTACTATATTATACACGTACATACAAGTATAAATAAACTAGGAACCGTAATATTACATTATATACTAGGTTTCAACAGAGTCAGGCCAAAAAAAAAAAAAAAAAAAAAAAAGGGGAGGCTAGGATTTATCCAGGCCAGGCCAGGCCAAAACTGTTTCCGAGTCGAGGCAGCTTTAAACTGGTATTTGAACTAAAAGTTGTCCTCGAGTAACACAAAACAGGCCTAATCGAGCCTTGCTTTTAGGACTGGGCTTAGGCATTGCCTGATTTCCTATCTCTATAAACAATGATGTCTCAGTAGTTTAAACTTCTTTAAGCAAATAATATTACAACAATGAGCCGAATCAGAATTTACCAGTGATCAATATGGTAGAAGTGGTCTAGGAGAGATCCAATAGTTGCCCCAAAAAGAAAGGAGGCAATAAAGATGCAGATACACCTAAGAAACCAACTTCGTGTATCTGTTGTCATGATCCACCACACAAACACAATAAAATTAATCCCAGTGGCCACCCCTTGAAGCTCAAACCTAATGTGTACAATCGGCCCAAGCATGGCAAAGACGGCAGTGAACAGCAACATCTGGTACACCTGTTATTGACATCTTATGTTATTATATACATATAGATATAGTTACAGAAAAAACAGCACAATAAGGCAACTATAAATTGATAAACCTAGTCATGAGAAACCTAGTTGAAAACACTTAAACACAACACAAACCAGCCTACTTATGATACACCAAGTATGAATCTCGTATAAAGAATGAGAGAAAAATGATAAGGAATCAAATCTTAAACCAAATACCAACAAACATAAGACTATTACTTAATCATCACAAACTTAACCAGTATGAAATCTTACAGAAATAACCTATAACAGAAAAAATAAATCATGTGGGTTGTATCTAAACATGGGCTGAACATCGCTGCGGACAAAGTATCTGCTACAGGGGGAATATTAATCTTCAAAAATTTTCAGTATTACCATCAAGCCTTTCAAGTTGTATTTATTGTTCCTGCTTATACCTCTGTTGCGGATAATATATCTACTGTTTTAGTGCAGGGATGATTTTCCCGATTAAAATCGATAAAAGCTAGTTATGAGTACACTAACATGCATAATGTTTATCACAAACTTAGCTATTTTTCAAATCAGCTCAAGCCTACAATGTCTTGGAACAGAGTTGTGATAAAATAATCTAGTAATTTACAAGTAATATTATTATCCATTAAACTTGAATAGGCAGCATATATATATATATATCAGCATGGTAAAGTATAATGATGCAGTAGTAGCCAACTGAAAGCCTAGTTAAAAACTGAAGTAGAAACAATAAGTTATTACTTGATCACGCACCTTAAAGACGAAAGTCCATTGTACACTTAAGTTTGCAGGTTGATCATGAACGTCAACAACAGCATCAGCTGGAGCATCCATAGAAATGCAGGTTTATTTGTTTTGCTCTGGAATATGGTTTTTTGGTTCAAATATATAAACGTGTTTTCCAACCGAAAAGTAGAATGACTTTTACTTTCTCTCTCATACACCAGACACATTTTCTCTCTCATACTCTAGACACATTTTCTCTCTCATACACTAGACTCAATTTTACTTTCTCTCTCACACATTAAACACACTTTCTCTCTCACACACGTAATCTTTAGTCAGGTTTGGAAAGCCGCAACAGACAACATACAAAAGAGAACCACTACGTCAAAATTTTATGTTACTGTACAAAACAAAAAAAAAACAAAAAAAAAGTCCTAAAAATATGGATAGAAACGTCATCTAAAAAGAACTACGTCATCGAATCCGTTCCGCCCCGCGCTTTTTTTTTGGGCTGATGGCCCCTTTTTTTTAAATTTGTTTGGGATATATGCGGTGACATTCTCTTATTACTCACACACACACGCGTTTCCTCGAGTGTGCTCTCGAAGCTTCAACATACATCTACATTTGGTCGCGTCTGATAGATCTATCTAAGAGGTTTGAGGGGCTGTTTTCATCATCTGTAATGTTGTGAGTATGGATTTTTTTTTTTTTGGTTCTTGATTAGTGTCCTAATAAAGGTATACTTTCTTTTTGGTTGGGTTTGATTACGATGTTATCTTTGTGATGATAAGTTTTGAATGTTGCGTTTGGTTGTGATGAAATGTTTACGGCTTTGTGATGATAAGCTTCCACACATCTACAAGTTCCAATAATCTCTGGATGAAGGGTAATGACTGACGAGTAGCTCTGTTCAAATAAAAGTGAATTTATATCCGGACTTACAAATTATAAAAACATCAGCATATATGTTTGTTTGCTATTCTCATGCCCAAGATATGCTCTTTTTCATCAACAAGTTCCAACCTTTCCATACTCGTGGTAGCAGGAAGCCCAGATCAAACATTCATTCTCTAACACTCCCAATTTCAAGGTGACATTGCACATTACACCCACTGACAAAGGGTTTGTACTTCGTGGTGATCGATCCTCCTCACCAAAACCATACCTTCACAAGTGACACTGATACTGACACCCTTTGACCTACCACTCTCACCATGATCGTTACTCTACCGCATAACAAAATGTTCATTAATGAGCTAGCTGCAAGGTCTGATGATCAAATAGCTGGATATGGGCAAGAATAAGACCAGTGCATAAGTACTAGAGAGTGTGGTGTGAGATTGTGAGAATGTAGTCTTCCTTAGACCAACCAAATTCAACATGTCTGCCAAACACTTCTACAACGTGGTCCAAAACAGCTTATTTAGAGGGTGTTTCGGGATTGCTAATTTAAGTGCTTAAGTGTTAGGCAAAAAGCCTGCTTATTTGGCTTATTCTACACTAAAATAAGCAAATAAAAGTCCACAATAGCTTATTTGAAGGGTTTTAGGATCTTATATAAGATCTGCTTGAAGTGTTAGGCAAAACAGGCTTATTTGGCTAATTACACTGAAAAGTCCAATAGCTTGTTTCTAGTCGTTTTCGGCTAAATGGTTTTTTCTTGAGCTTATGCCATTTCTATGTGAAGTTTGATACACTTACAATATAACATGAATTATTGTCATAGTCTTGCACGTGCGGTTTGAAGTCGCTGATCAAAATAATGCTTTACTGCACTTTGATATGTTACAATTTGATTATATGTTACCATACTCTGAATTTAATATGTATCTGATAGTTTGACAGTTTATGCTAACCATTTTGAACACACAATGTTTTAACGCACTTATAGTTCGCTTATCCTGATACCGACACCATATCTTAATGAGTGTTGATGCTGCACATTGTACGTCCTGCTGTGCATATGTTATCAGGTAGGAAGAAGAGTATCGTTTTAAAAAATGGTGGGGTGAGGCAAGGCAGGTCAGGTAACGGGTCAAAAAGGGTCATTTTGAAGGCCAGGTCTACAAACTTTCCAAGGTAAAAGTTCATCCGCCCTATTTTAGGAATTTGCATGTTGTGAAGGTTTTAGGGGTTCTGAATTTTACGCTTTACGTTGTCGCCGGAAATTGAATTTGTAAACTGTAAGTGTTGTGTCCCGCGTTGGTTGTGTGGGTTTCCCCTGAAGAATCACGCCAATTTGTGGAGCTGTTAGCTGCTGCTGACACCGACGAGTTGCTGCATCATACAGAAAAAGCTGAAACTTTTGTATGTACTTGAGAACTAGATCCTTGATTCGGATATTTTCCATGTATAATTTTGACATATACTTATATAATACAAACTGAAATCGACTTTTTTTTGTGGGTTGCAGCTAACCTGAGATGACAATAGACAACACTGTTTGGCGACGCAGCAGTGTGTGCAAAATCTTCCCATTTGCCTAATGCAGGTGACTTTGGTGGTTGATTTTCCCCTTGCCATGGATCACACTACGACATATCTGGCAGAATCCGAAAGGGACACGCTCTTTACAATCTGGAGGTGCCTACTTATAGCTACTAACGGTAAATGTATAATATAACTTTTCTATTGCAGTTGGTTTATTTCAGTTAAACGATGGGAAACCGCAGCCTCTTCATGCTGCTCATACTTCCGGGTTTGTTTAAATTGAATGTGTTTGGTGAATATTATGTTATCTGCTTAAAAAATGATATTCCTTAGTTTGCTGCAAGTGCTTATTATCATTTCTGCGGAACACGGGCCAATCTACGCTCCTAGGCTCCTCATGAATATTGAACATCAGCTGAAGACAAGGACAGAGGTAACTTAGCTTATTTATAATAGATTAGACATGGCAATACAACTCATTTGTATGAAAACTGATCTGTGTGGGCTATATTTATTTGTTTAATAACAGGTCAAATGGGTAAATAAATTGGCTAAGAGCGAAACGGGTCAAACAGGTAAGCCTCAAACAGGTATGGCTCTAACGTCACCTCATGTGTCGTAAATTAATTTTTCAGTTATAATCCATTAATTATTAGAAAAAACAAAAAAAAATGTTCATGGGTTATTCTACATTATTTGATGTTAGTATACTATGTCATGTTTACGAGCCTCACCAGTGGTGGAAAAAAGGTATGGTTCAACATATTCTGACATTATTGATTTCACTTTTATGAAGGTACTAATATAGAATGATCTTATCTCATATTTTATCTTGATGTTAAACCATAAAATATATATAGTAATTAACCAGTTCAATTGCTTCTATAGGTCTAAACAATATGTTGATGGCTTCCGAGGACAAAACTACCTTAGGTCTGTGTATATTTGTTCTTTATTATTCATTTTGCTTCTTACTACATTAAATGGTTTAATTCGATAGCATCTCATATAACTTTACTCACAATATATTCTTTTAGGTGGAACATCGTTTCGGAATGAGGAACGAATGACTTTGCACGGGATCCAGTTTTGCAACCTCATGGTTCTGATTACACGTAAGATTATCTCTATTTTTATAGGATAATGTCCATGATAGGTGGCAATAGACAATAGTGACCAACATTTTAAACGGAACATATCTTAGGCAGAACCTGTGGTTCATAGCAAGTAAGCTAAAAACAGGACACATTAAATGAGTCGAGCAGGTAAAAATTTGTTTCCGAATTCATTTAAACAACATTTAATATCAGGAAAAATGTGGAGAAAGAAGTTTTTGTAGGTCTCCACCCTCCTGTTTGAACCTGAACAGTTTTGACCCATTTGAACTTGAATCTGAGACACACTAATGAACCAAACACATTAAGCCTTTTATAATTTTTTTTTCCAACTCAATGGCACCCACCCCCTGCGTAGCAAACTCAGAATACACAAACTTTAAATTGTCAAGCAGTGGCTTGGTTTTGTTACTGAACTTATTGATACCTTAAAAATAGTTTAGGGTTATATACCTGACCATAACCACATTTATATATACATAAATTTAGCAAACTCATAAGACATAAACTCTAAGCTTCATTTTATGTAACATCGAATCATAAATAGGCTTCAGTGGCATGGAAAGAGTGTGAGCTTGCAGGAAGATATTATGTTTCATTGCTTGCCTAACTTAAGCAACACCCTTTAATAATCAACTCTTTAATACTCTTTTGTAAGTGAATGCCAAATACCTCCCTGCAAATACTTTAAGTTACATATTTGTATGCTAAAAGGTTATATTGGATCCTAAAGTGGCCTTGGTTGAATGGAAAAGGTGCTTCAGTTTCAAAGAAAGGTCTCATGTTCGATTTAGTGGAACATTCTTATTTTTTTTACTAGCATACTACCAAACATCTTTTAATGATGTATTTAAAGTTTGCTACTTAAGCATAAGATGCTTCTAATTTTAACCATGTTTACTTTTTTCAGGCTAGAAGGTGGCACACAGCACCATTGCCAGTTACAAGTCCAAAGATAGAAGATAATAACTACATGTTGTTTATCACTTGATGGGACCAAAAGAGTAGCAATTATATTGTAATTTGACACATTAGTACTACTAACACACTGATATAAAACAAGTGGCATTGTCTTATACATAATATGAGCCCATATAAAGCGTGAACATAGTAAAATCTATATGATAAGCACAACAAAATCTAGATGATACAACAAAGAAAAAAAAAACGGTTACTGAGAAAATGCACAAATCCTTTGCTAATTTGTCGCATAGAGAAAACGCACAAATCTTATACAAACATTTGCCGAATCCATGTTCCTGAAACCTTATGCCTGCTTTCATCTTTCGTAAAGACATATTTTGTTTAGTGACACAAACTTTACTTTGCAATGTTTGTAGGCTTGGCACGTGATCTACAAAAATGGTTACAGGATATAAAACCAACACAAATACGAACCTACTGGTAGCAAAAGTTTGCAGGCTTGGCACATGGATTTTACAAGTTTATACGTAATTTTTGAGAGCACTTATGTGCAATTTGGATAGACGGTTTTTTAAAGCTTTACCTACTCTATTTACGGCATTTATTTGTAGTTTTATATGGAAACACTAATGGACTTGCAAGATACAAAAATAAAAAAACCAGCCCGCTTTCTACTTAAAAAAGAACTACCGTGCAATAATCAACGACACCCGTTGCCCACCTCGTTATACTAAATGCCGTTTGAAACGACACATTTTGGTGTCATTTTGGACTTTGGGTACCACTTGGACCATTTCTTTGTCCAGCCCATTTTGGCATGTGAAGGGTGTTTCCTTTATTTTAGGCCTGCTACCCATTTGGTTTTGTTGTTCGTAAGTAGAAGAAGCTATGACGCATGTAGAATGCTACTATCTTCTATTTTTATAATATTCGTTATATAAACAGCTAATATACGTCAAAAAGACCTTTAAAGAAGTCACGACTTAAAAAAATACATGTGGCAACAACAAATTAGCCCCGCCGCAACGCGCGGGCACGTTCTCACTCGTTAGTATACATATGTAATAGGCATTAAATTAATATATATACTAAGAGGGTGTTTTTTTCCACTTAATGAGTGAGCCTAAAGCCCTATGTAACAACCGTGAAATTTCGGGTGATTATTTTACTATTTATATTTATTTATTATCCACTGTAACATTTTGAAATTTCATGGTCAATATCTAAATCATATTCTATTATATTTTCAATTGAGTAAAAATTTCATTTTTTTACTTTTCACCCGATTTAGCGATTTTCGCGTTTCTAGCTGTTCATGAGCCGTGTTTAGGATTTCTATCCGCTTTCATGTCATTAGTGGTTTAATATTCCATCATATGCTCCTAGTATTCAAAAATTTCTATATTTCACATTTTCTGTTTCGTTTCACGATTATGTCAAATTTTGGTAACAACTCGCGTTTTCAGTCTGCGTTTTTTATTTTTAATTTCGTTTTAACACTCCCGAAAACCCAAGGCTCCCAAAAAATATTAAAATTAGCCATTTTAACACTTCATAACAATTTCATAATATTTTTATAACACTTTTCTAAAATTCACGTTTTCAGGTCACCCGGTACTGCGTAATTTGCGTTTTTAAGACCGTACGCTTGTTTTAAATCCCACAAACACACTAATAGACCAAATATTAATCCAATATTAATAAAATCTGATCTTTAACTTTATTTTTCAAGCTTTGGTCATTCACCACTCTTCACCAAGGCTGCAAAGATCGCGATCCTACCTGAGATCGTTTTTGTCTTTGCAAGATCGAGATCGTAAGATCAGATCGAGATCCTACGATCCTACCAATTTGTCATATTTTGTAAACAAAGGATAAACGAGTCAAACTGTTTTACATTTTTACTGAACACCAAAGATAAATTCATGTAATATCCTCTTAAAAATGATTTGAATGAGCATTAGACAGTCAATATGAAATGTCGTGCACCCCATATCACATATATCAGAATCAATAAGAAAGATTACTTACATTTAATTTAAATTAACTATTAAATGGCAAGTGTAAACTCTAACTAATAAAAAGGTATACATAAAAATCAAGAACCAAAAATAATTACGAAATTACCTGTTGGCTGTGAAAATACTAGATCTCCAATCAAGTGATGAGATGAAAATAAGACTTCAATAGTTATCTCTTAGAATTTGATTTGGAGTAAATGACACGTCACCAGTTATTGACTTATTGCTACGTGTCTATTTTTTTTTGGGCTTAAGCAAAAAGATGGGCTAAAAGCCTAAAAGATTAGAAAAAATAAAATAGATTTGGGCCTAGGTAAGATCGGGTCGACACGCGATCTTACAATCTTGCGTTCGATCCTACGATCTTACTTACGATCCTACCTCAGATGCGATCCTATGACGATCCTACATGGTTTTAGCTAGTGAGCATGTAAACTCGTACGATCCTACGAGTTTACACGCGATCTTGACAGCCTTGCTCTTCACCCTTCCAATTTACCACTTAAAACCCCTAAATACTACTCATTACCTTACATAATCCACTCCAACAATTATACATATCATTCACACTTTATTTACTTATCTTTTTTTAAAAGAAATAGAATAAAATACCCCTCTTGGGACCCCAAAACCGGATCACCCCCTCCCATCTCCAATATCTTTTCATTTTCAAGAAATAAATCTCACAATTTCCATTTTACATGCAAATCTCACCAACTTTTGATAAATCATCCATCTCCCTCTCATCCCTTGTGCTTGCTGCCGTGAACCACCCTCATAACACCATCACCTCAGCCACTTTTTGATCATAAAATCATCATCACATCACTCTCTTGAAGGTCCTTGCAAAAAATGACATTTTGAAGCAAAGATTTGAAGGTTCTATTGAAGTTTCTTGGTGTTCTATTGAAGTTTGTTTGAAGTCTTCCTCAAGATTATTTTAGAGCCATCTGCACAGCCCTCACGCCCTATTTGAAGAGTAGAAGAGAAGGTCCAATCTTGTGGTGGTACATGATTAAACTTAGGTATGCATTGAACATAAACCCATTTAATACACTTAAAGTAACACTTATGATTGGTCTATAAGCTGTCCAGTTTATCAAGAGGTAAAATCGATTCACTACTTTTTCCTCAGTGGGTTTTAAACTAAAACAAAAATATTGTGAGTTAGCCATGGGTCTTAGGGTCATTTCCCCAAAAACCTTGCATCCTAATTCACCTGATGATTTTTTGATAAAATCTACACTAAAACTTGCCCAGGAATGCATGTCAGTTTTGAAAGGCCAAATACTCTAAAAAGTTACAAAGAACCTTATGTTGGTCAAAACATGAAAGTTTTAGCTAGACATATAGAAAACTTTTCCCATTTGTCTTGTGTCCATTTGACCTGTAGATCAAAAGATCTACCCATTTTCCTAAGCCTAACTGAGTGCTGGAACTTCCAACATTGAGACACAGGAGTAAATTAGTAATTTCACCCTAGTTATGAAATTCTCAGTTAAGTGAGGCTTTGATTTTTGAAATGTAAAGAGTCATACCTTTCTATGCATGTAAAGTTCATAATTTTACCCTTCACGGTTTAGAAATGGCGACCCAATTAGTGCGGGATTTTTATCGAAATTCTAACAGCTTTGCATTTTAACTTGTATAAACTTAAACAAACATCTTTTCGACCCACGACATGCTATTAAACTCATAACTAAGTTACATTAAGATATTATAAGTCTAAGTACTGTATAAAGACTTATGTATAAGCATTACATATTATTTCCCCGAGCTTAAGTCGCGTTGTACTTTCTTTAGGTCATTTGTAATCTTTGCGGTTTTCCTCGTCGTGCACACTTCTCCGGTATCTGTTACAACATCATCGTTGGTGAGTTCATAGCCCCAATTTTTAGTTCAATTGTTTTACAAACTCCGTGGGGGAGATACATGCTATAAATATTTATGATCACAATTGCTTTGAAATTGTATACTATCTTGATATTATTATTGCCTAAGTTTCCCATAGCCTGAAAGTCCCTTCTATTATGAACCGTTAATTACATGCGTGTAAACGCGAATGCCGTGAATAGATCTATTGGGAATTACATCCCCCATTTTGGACTGCCTTGCTGGGCTACCATATGCACTGTCATGAGCTTAGGGCAGTAATAACTTTTCCGACTTTGTATTCGTTGCTTAGTCACTTACATAAACTGAATTATATTGTGATCAACTGCTTATTAATTAAACTTTATGGATTCACTCAACCTTTGTGTTGACTTTTTAGCATGTTTTATCTCAGGTCTCTTCTAGCTGGCATGTGAAGGCGCACGGATAATTTTTGAAGGCAATGCATCATTATCATTCGATAAAACTTTTAAACTTTTATGTTTATTACTTAAACTTGTGGGACCTCTTTGTTAAACTCTGATGTTTTATATTAATCGAATGATAAATTATTTCAAAACATCTCATTTAGAGTCGTTTTCTGTAACTTGTACTGTGAGCTATGAAGTAATACCCTAGTGACACTATCTTCCGCTGTGATAATTTTGGGGGTGTTACACCCTAAATCCTTATTTCCTCTTATTTGGGAGATCTCCAAAAAGCTCTTTCTCTCTCAAATAAGTGGCTAAATTAGACATCACTCCAAACCACTTAATTTAAGAAAGGATAATTACTAAAATACCCCCTAAATGTCGTTTGAAAGGAAGCATTTTGGTGTCATTTTGGACTTTAGGTACCACTTGGCCCATTTTATTTGTCCAGCCCATGTTTGGTCTGTGAAGGGTGTTTCCTTTTTTTAGACCTGCTACCCGTTTAGTTCAGTTTTACATAGATAGTGTAGAGTATTCAAAATCGTGTTGGAGCGAACACAGATATTTGTTGAAATGCTTTTGCAAAATTTCTAATGTGGTTGTTATCTTATGATTTCTTTTGAACAATAAAAAAATTATATTAAAAGAATGGTAGATGTTTTCTCGGTGGGTGTTTGGTTTGTTGTTCTGATGCATGTAGAATGCTACTATCTTCTATTTTTATAATATTCGTTATATAAACAACTAATCTACGTCAAAAAGACCTTTGTGGTCATTGGGTTAAAACAAAGAAGTCATGACTTAAAAAATACATGTGCCAATAACAAATTGGCTCCGTCGCAACACGAAGGACATGTGTCATTTGTCCTTTAGCTCGTACATAGCGGTGCTTGTCATGCGTCCCTACTGTATAGTGTTCGATGGTACATCTTAACCGTTAATGACAGTTGGGAAGCAGTAGTACTGTAACACCCCCTAAATTTTAACTGAACAACGGAAGACTAATAGGGGTATTACTTATAGGAGTCATAATCATAGAAAACGACTCAAAAGAGGCGTTTTAAAAAGTTATTATTATTCATTTAATAATTCGAGTACAAAAGGGATTCCATATTTTAACATATCACAAAAGATATAATAGTTTAAAATGAATGATAGAGTTTATTTGACACTAAAACCAACAGTTTAATGCTCACTCCGTGCCTCAAACGCTCCATCAGTTACATGAGATAAACATGCTAAAAGTCAACAAAATTGTTGAGTGAATCCATAGCGTTTATATATAATGACCAGTTTGAACACAAGTCTAAATTTGTATAATTGTATAGAAATACAATTATAGTAGAAATAATAATATTGCAGTTCAGTATATTGCCCTAAGTCTCATGACACTCAAACGTTAACGTGTGTGATATCATAGAAATGATATAAATAAAATACACCATAAAATGGTGTAAGTATGATGCCCTCGTGTAGGAGATTGCCATTCTCCTATTTCCCTTCAAATAAAGTGCATTTGCCTATCAATCCGGCTAGCACCAAGGCTATCTATCCAGCTAGCACAAATGGGCTGTCAACCTCCAATAGATCTATTCACTATATTCGCGTTCACTCGCAAGTGATTAATGGTTCATGATATGAGGGACTTTTGGCAATAGCGGTAACTTAGGCAATATCAATCAGGTATAGCATACAGAAAATACTTGTGTTCTGTTTTGTAGCATGTATCTCCCCACGAGTTTAAAATACATATAAAAGTGGGACTATGAGCTCACCTCAGCTGTAGTAGACAAAGTAACGTGACGTCAAATGTAATATGAGAATGACTCCAATACATGACTTGAATAATATGAAAGTCTGAGATTTCGATAGTTTAAGCATGACTAACGCGAATAATGATTATGGAAATAGTATTGGATAACGAAATGGTTTGTGGCAAGGATGGTTGATATGCTTAAAATGCTTAAAGTTCAAAAATAATATTATATACAACATTATCTTGTTTTTATGTATATTGAATCTGTAGATATCATCTCTTCAAAAGTTAGTGGATGATAAGTTATGTTATTAGTTAAAAAGCTTCGTAATATATATTTATATACGTAACGTTATTTAAATAATTCTTACGCAATGTCTAAATGTTTTCTTAAGATATAAATTCATAAAACATTAGTGTGAATATATAAAAATAAACTTACTAAGTAAACCTTCAAGTTAGATGAAATTTACACTTTTAACCCTAACGTGAAACTTTTACATTTTTAGTCCAAAGTTATAATATATTTGCATTTTAGGTTTATACTATTCTAAAATACATTTTAACACTCCTGGTTTCCAAATATTCACTTTCCACCCTTAAATTACCAAAATGACAGTTTTGACACTAACTCATAGGAAAGTTACACTTTTAACCCATTTTGCATAACTTTTGCATTTCTAGTCCAAAAATCACAATCTTTGGATCTTATCAGTTCTGTTTATTAACTAAGTTTCTAACAGCTTATTAAAGTCTACAAAATAGCTTATTTCCTGAAAAGAGCTTATTTTCATGTTATTGGGCCTTAAGGATCCATAGCTGGCCACTTAACATTTTTAAAGACCCATTGGGTTCGAAATTGATTAGGCTTGAATGTGGGCTTAAAATGGATCTTATTCAACTTAATCAAACTGCTTTTAAACGGCTTATACGTAAAACTGCTTATTGAGCTTAGTGGGCTTTTAAGGCCCACTCGGTAAAGTTTATGGTATATATAGGGTACGATGGTATCATGGTTACAAAACAAGTCTCGAAAACCTAGTATATGTTGTTATAGGTCCTTAATGGTTATACTACTTCATGCATGGCCACACAAGGAATGAGGATGCCATTTTATAAATCAAAATGATTAACGAGAGTACACATTATATAGTGAAAGCTAGGAAAGGTCACGATGGAAGTTTAAATGTGCAAGTAATATAAGTAGATATGTGTACGTATGGAAACTATGTTGAATGACTTACAACACCAACAAAGGGTGGTGAGGACACCAAATATGGACTAGGGATCAAGATGGTAACAACGTGGCTCGTCTAAGCACCCAAAAACGTATCGAGACCAATGGCTAGTGAGTTGGAAGATGGAACAAACCCTTGGAATATTGGCCCTTTGCTTCTCGTATGTACTTCAGTAGAGAGAATACTTAGAATATATTTTTGATAGTAAGAGTGTTGTGAGTGTACGTAAGAAGTGAGATGCATGGGACTAGTTATAACTCTTCTTTACACAACTTGGGTTGATGTGATACCGAAGGGATTAGTATAAGGAAACCCAAGCAAGGCCTAGAGTACTTGAGTGATATTGAGACTAGTTTAAGAGAGTGGAAAGTGTGAGGTTATCGGGTTTTAGTGAGAAAATAAAAGGCAAGTGGATTGGCCTTGGTATACTCGACATCCTATGTGTCCAACCGACTCTAATACTTGACCAAAATATTTAAGAAACATGTGTTGAGACTTATAGAAACCTCTCGGCTAAGTAATGAAGCAAGGGCTTAGGCAAAAATAAGTTTTAGTGAATTTTGGTTAACACTTAAGTATGCTTGTACCATGGTCGAACCTAGCTCAGCTTTGGTGTTCGTTTGCCTATCAAACGATCGAACCAAATTATATGTTTTGTCATTCTTGATTCCTTGTTGTATGGTGAATCGAGTCATGTATTTTGTGGCATTAAGTATGTCGAAAACTCAAATAAATGAGGCCAAGGTGAATCGGTTAGAATTAAAAGAATAAGGGTTAATGGGCTTGGTTTTAGCCTGTTGGGCTTAAAAATAAATAACAACGATCCGGTTTGGTTTTATTCGCGAATTGGAATATCGTGGTACGTGTGTGAGCTCGTTCCAAAGTAATGTGAATCACGTAACAACGTTTTGATTCATTGTAGTATAATAGGAAAAAAAATTGCTCGTAAAAATGGTTAGGTAAACTGTAATGATAGATTACTTCTTGATTAACATTTACAAATGACTGGAAAATTTTACTGGATGCTACAGTACCTACCCGTCAAACAGGATTCCATCCTGGAATTTAAGTCTAAGGTAGTTGTCAGGGTTGTCTAGGAAAATAAATGTGGGTACTTGTCGCGAATTTGATCTTCACGCTCCCAAGTATATTCTGGTCCTCGTTTAGAGTTCCATCGAACCTTGACAATAGGGATACGGTTTTGCTTCCACTGTTTTACCTCCATGTCCATAATTTCCAATGGTTCTTCTGTAAAGATGAGTTTGTCGTCAAGTCGAATATCTTTCAGTGGGATGACAAGAGACTCATCTGACAGGCATTTCTTTAAGTTTGATACGTGAAATGTATTGTGCACTCTGCTGAGTTCCTCAGGGAGCTCAAGTTTATCTGCCACTGGACCAATCCTTTCCAGGATTTTGAATGGTCCAATGTACCTAGGGTTTAACTTTCCACGTTTTCTGAAGCGTACTATTCCTTTCCAGGGGGATACTTTTAGCATAACTCTATCTCCAACCTGGAATTCCATCGGTTTTCGCCTCACATCGTCATAACTCTTTTGTTTATCTCTTGCAGCTTGCAGTCGTTGTCTAATTTTGAATATCTTTTCAGTTGTTTCATGAATAAGTTCAGGTCCTGTGAGTTGTACATCTCCCACTTCAGTCCAACAAACAGGTGATCTGCACTTTCGGAGATAAAGTACTTAAAACGGCGCCGCCTTGATACTGGCGTGATAGCTATTGTTGTAGGAGAACTCTGCCAATGGCAAGTGTTTGTCCCAACCCTTTCCAAAGTCAATTACACATGCCCGAAGCATGTCCTCTAGGGTTTGAATGGTCCTTTCTCTTTGCCCATCAGTCTGGGAGTGATATGCAGTGCTCATATCTAAGCGGGTACCAAAGGCTTTCTGCAGAGTCTGGCAAAACCTAGATGTGAATCAGCTATCTCTATCTGAGATAATGGAGATTGGCACTCCATGTCGGGACGCTATTTCCTTCAAATACAACTGTAAGAGAGTACTCATCTCGTCAGTTTCCCTGATCGGTAAGAAATGAGCGGACTTGTTGAGATGATCAATGATGACCCAGATGGTATCCAATCTGGTTGAGGTCATTGGTAATTTGGTGATAAAGTCCATAGTAATCCATTCCCATTTCCATACTGGAAGTTCGGGTTGTACTAGCAATCCTGACGGCTTTTGACATTCCGCCTTTACCCTTGAGCAGGTCAAACATTTCCCGACATACTCGGCGATGTCGGCCTTCATGTTTGGCCACCAATAGAGTTTCTTGAGGTCCTAATACATCTTGTTAGAACCCGAGTGAATGGAGTATTTGGATTTATGGGATTCATGCATGATGAGGTCACGTATACCTCCGCAGAGTGGGACCCAACTTCTTCCTTGAAACAAAGCATTCCGTTTGATCTTTTCACAAAACCATTCTTATTTTCTGGCATACCGTAGATTCTTTCATTGGGTCTGTTCTCCTCCCTGAGAGCTTCAGATTGAGCTTTGAGGATCTGTGATGAAAGGGGTGAACAAATGGTCATTCCCAAAGATCAAACTCTGAGAGGTTTAACTCGCTCCTTTCTGCTCAAGGAATCTGCCACAACATTTGCCTTCCCTGGGTGATAGCGAATTTCACAATCATAGTCATTGAGTAACTCTAACCATCGACGCTGTCTCATGTTCAACTCCTTTTGATCCAGAATTTGTTGAAGACTTTTGTGATCGGTGAATACCGCGCACTTGGTGCCGTACAGGTAATGTCTCTATATCTTAAGAGTAAAGACTACTGCTCCTAATTCCAGATCATGAGTTGTATAGTTCTCTTCATTTTTTTTGAGTTGTCGAGAGGCATAGGTTATTACTTTGCTCCTTTGCATCAGTACTGCGCCCAAGCTGTGGTGTGATGCATCACAATACACTACGAAGTCTTCACTTCCTTCGGGTAGCGCTAATATTGGTGCTTCACAAAGTTTTTGCTTCAAGAGTTGGAAAGCTGACTCTTGTTTTTCTTTCCAGTTATATTTCTTGTTCTTCTGGGTCAGTTCGGTCAAAGGCTTGGCCATTTTTGAGAAATCTTCTATGAATCTTCTGTAGTAACCGGCAAGACCTAAAATTTGGCGTATCTCTGTTGGGTTTATAGGAGATGCCCAATCTTTAACTGCCTCGATCTTGGCAGGGTCTACGTGGATACCCTGACTGTTGATAACATGCCCAAGAAATTGTACAGTTTGAATCCAAAAGTCACATTTGGAGAACTTAGCATACAATTTTTCCTCTTTGAGTAACTCTAAGATAGTCCTCAAATGTTAAGCATACTCTTCCTTACTACGGGAGTAGATTAGAATATCGTCTATGAACACGATCACGAATTTGTCCAAGTATGGTTTGCATACTCGGTTCATTAAGTCCATAAATACTGCAGGTGCATTGGTTAGACCAAATGGCATCACCTGAAATTCGTAATGTCTGTACCGCGTTCTGAAAGCTGTTTTGGGAATGTCTTCTTCTCGGACTCTCAGCTGGTGATATCCTGACCTTAGATCAATTTTTGAGTAGACACTCGATCCTTGTAACTGATCAAACAAGTCATCGATCCTGGGTAGTGGATATCGATTTTTCACGGTGAGTTTGTTCAACTCTCTGTAATCAATACACATTTGGAACGATCCGTCTTTTTTCTTGACGAATAAGACCGGAGCTCCCCAAGGTGATGAACTCGGTCGGATGAATCCCTTATCTGATAGCTCTTTTAATTGCTCAGCTAACTCCTTCATTTCAGAAGGTGCCAACCTATAGGGTTCTCTCGCTACTGGTGCAGCCCCAGGCACTAAATCGATATGAAATTCTACTTGACGGACGGGTGAAATACCGGGCAAATCTTTCGGGAACACTTCAGAAAAATCTTTGACGACTGGCACATCTTCAAGTCGCTTCTCTTTCGATTCATTTTCCGTCACTTGAACAAAAAACACGTGGCATCCCTTATTCATATACTTCACCGTCTTGATATACGAGATAATGCTAAGTCGAGTTCTACTTTGATCGCCACGGACAATAAGAGTTTCACCATCGAGTGGAATGTGGACGACTTTCTCGTCACAGATGATTCTAGCATGGTGCTTGGACAACCAATCCATACCAACGACAACGTAAAAACTACCAAGTTGAAGGTCGTTGTGAAAAGGTTTGTTTAGTAAGGTTATGGTGCAACCTCGAATTACTGTATTGGTGCCTATTAGGTTCCCGTTAGCCATTTCAATTTCATATGTAGTGTCTAGTTTTATTGGGGCAATGTTAAGCAGAGAAGCAAATGAAGTAGACACAAAGCTCTTATCGGCTCCGGAATCAAATAAAATTTTAGCATTTCGTTGGTTAAGTAAGAATGTACCCGTGACTACGCCAGGGTCCTGCGGTGCATTTCTGTCACCTAGTACATATGCTCTCCCACGAGCAGCGTTGTTCTGGTTAGCATTCTGACTTGGGCATTGGTTCCTGTAGTGCCCCTTCTCGCCACACCCGTGGCATACTTCTGTTACCGGTTGCAAATTTGCACCAGTGGCCCAGCAGTCGCTAGTTTTGTGGCCTGCTTTTTGGCACTTTTCGCATTTGGCAATACAAGGCCCAGTATGATGCATTCTGCATCGGTTACACGGGGGTCATCTTTCGATATAACCACTTCTGTCAGCTGGTGCAGCAACATAAGCCCTGGCAAGCTTCCTGCCTGCGATTTTGTTGGTGGTGATAGTTGTTGAGATTTTGCTGATAATTGTGGTTACGGTTGTTGTTGTTGTGGTACCTGTTGTTGTTGTGAGAAGTGGTTCTTCTATCATCAAACTTTCATCTATGATTATTGTTCCCTGATGTAGAACCCCGTTTAATTTCTCGATCCAGCAATCTTTGGACAATGGTGATGGCTTCTTCAAGAGTCGGTGGTTTTGATGAGGTGAAATTCCCCTCAATGCTTCGAGGCAGTCCCTCGACGTACTTTTCCAACATCTTTTCAAGATCTGGCACCATGGTTGGGCACAGTGCAGCAAGTTCTTGGAACCTCCTGTTATAAGTTTTGATATCATTTCCCCTCACACTAGCTGGTGGAATTCCTCTTCCAGTTTCTTAATTTCAGTACGTGGACAGTACTTCCTTAGCATTTTCTGTTTAAACTCGGCCCAGGTGATTTGATATGCTTCCTCAATACCCATGGTTTGGGCAGTAGCATTCCACCATGACAGTGCATCATCCAGAAGAGTCCCTATGGCATAAGTGACTTTGCAGTTGTCAGGACAACTGCTTCTCATGAAGACCATTTCAGTACGCTCAAACAAATGAGCAAGTTCAGTCACTCCCTCTGTACCCTTAAAGTGAGTTGGCTTGCAACTCATGAAGTCCTTATAGGTACATTTGCGAGATGCAGCTATCTCGCTTTCTCCCGTTGCCCTATTGTTGCTACTCGAATGAGCTATTGTAGCCGCTTGGGTTTCGAGCGCTGCAGTAATGCTGTCGGCTACCAATTTCTGGATAGCTTCTGGAGTCATGGCTGGTGTTGGTGTTGTAGTTGCTTTTCTTGTGCGAGCCATACCTCTATTAACACCACAAGAAAAACACGGATTTAGAATTTACATAATGACCATGTTAGATTAATTTTAGTAACAAGGTAATTGCATACAAGGCATAACAATACTGTCACAATATGAAACCACAACCAACTGAATCTATAAGAATTATAAAATCACGACATGTCCGGATACTATCGTACATGTATTTATAATAAATGATCAACTCTTGGTATAGGATTGCTGAGGAACAAACTGATTCATCATTTATAAAGGCTGAAGTTCAGCAACTTTCTCTACATTCATCAAGTTTTCTTCCGAAATTTTTCATTGTAAAAAGTCTATGGTTATAGCCCAGTTATAACATATAAAGAACCATAACAATCATAACTAACATCACGACATGTCTGAATACAATCACAACACACATGAATATAAGGAAACAACCATGGCAACATAACTCAACATCAATATATAGCAAATCCATAACCAACAACATAATATTAATAACTTGATAAGTTGTTTAACAAAACAAAATGATACAAGGTCTTTTATTAATGCCACATGTGGCAGGCTAAGATGTTGGGTCTAAAGATGCTGCTGATTCGAGAAATACACTAAGTATAACTCTGCTGATCAGTTAAGTAACTCTGCTGATTAGCACAATGACTCTGCTGGTTTGGAAGAATAAGCAAAGTGTAACTCTGCTGCTAGCCCACGAAGACTCTGCTGCTAGACTAGTTACTCTGCTGCTTATTAGATATGTATAGTATGTTAAGGATAAGTATAGAAAAGATACGTAAGATATTTTTCTTGTATAGAAAATCTTGTAAACCGACTAGGACTCCTTACGCTATAAAAGGAGGATCTAGGGTTAGGTTAGATATACGTATCATTATTGTTTACACTTCAAGGTTTCTTGTAACCCTATTGCTATTGAGCAATCGTATTAATATATTGAAGTGTTGTTTGAGAATTCGTTTTGTGTTTAATTCTTCTTAAGATCAAATATTAAGTTCCGCATAATATTTGATATACAATTCAAGATCAGTTTCTATACCGATTGCTTTAGATCTATCTAAAGTAATTAATAAGATCGTGAAGCTCAACTGGGATCAACAAGTGGTATCAGAGCTTGTGATCTAGAAGCTGGTACCAGGAAGAATTACTGAATACAAGATCTACTAATCATCAAAGTAAGCAATGGATTCCGATTCAACACACATGGTTACTGCATCAAGAGTTCCCATGCTCAAAACTGGAGAGTACGAGATCTGGAAGATGAGAATTCAACAATACATGAGAATGGTTGATTACTCACTCTGGGAAGTTGTTCAGAATGGCGACAGTCAACCAGCAAAGACTACTACTGGGTCAGTCTTGACTCTCAAGACAAGTGAGGAGAAAGCACAGAGAAGATTGGAGGTTAAAGCTCACAGTATTCTCATGATGGGAATACCTAATGATTATCAACTAAGCTTTAATCATATTGAGTCTGCTAAAGAGTTGTGGGAAGCAATTGAACTTCGATTTGGTGGGAATGAAGCTACCAAGAAATCAAGAAAGAATCTACTGAAGCACCAGTTTGAGACTTTTACTGCTTTAAGTTCTGAGAACATTGAGGGAACTTATGATCGACTTCATAAGTTGACTAGTCAGATGGCTCTTTTGAAGATTGAGGTATCTCAAGAAGATATCAATCTAAAATTTCTGAGAAGTCTATCTTCTGAATGGAACACTCACACAGTGATTTGGAGGCACAAGGAAGATTTTGAGAAGATGACTTTGGATGATCTGTATAACAACTTGAAAGTTTATGAATCTGAAGTCAAGGGATTGTCAAGTTCATCTTCTACCACAAACAATCTTGCTTTTGTTTCCTCAAGCAACAAGAGTTCTGGTAGTCATCAAGAACAGCACTCTGCTGCTGGTACTTTTGCTCCTGCTGTTGGTTCACATGTTTCTGCTGCTGACTCTACCAACACCAACACCATCAGTGATGCTGCTATTTGTGCTTATTTGGCTGAACTTACTACAAGTACTTTAGTTATGCCTCAAGATCTGGATGAACTTGATCCTGATGATGTTGAAGAGATTGATATGCAATGGCAGTTTGCAATGCTTACTATGAGGGCAAGAAGGTTTCTTAAAAGAACTGGTAAAGAGATGAAGTTCAGAAGGAACAAGAATGTGGGGTTTGACAAATCAAAGGCTGAATGTTTTAACTGTAGAAAGAAGGGATACTTTGCAAGAGAGTGCAGAGCACCAAAAAGAAACAATGAGAATGTCAAGAAGTCTACTGATGAAGAGCCAAATCCTACTACTGTAATGGTGTCATGTGATGGGTTAGGAGAGTATGACTGGAGTGATCATGCTGAAGATGGTCCAAATTGTGCATTGATAGCTGAAGAGGAACCTCAAGTACAACACTTTGCTCTCATGGCCTACTCCTCCTCTGGATCAGACTCTGAGGTATCCAATGAATCATCTTGTTCTTTTAAATCATGTTCTGATACAATTGAAATACTTAAGTCTAGCAATGGAAACCTTAAAATGGAGAATGAAACACTTAAGTTAGACAATCTAAGTTATGAATATGGTTTAAAGAATTTAGAAGAGAAGCTAGAATTTTATAAAAAGGCTGAAATTGAATATCTTGATAAGATCATCATTTTAGAAAATGAACTTATTAAGAAAGATTGTGAGATTAAGGTTCTTATGGAGAAAGTAGAAGAGGCTGAAAAGGCTAAAGATTCAGCTATAAGTGAGACTGAAAAACATATTGTTAGGGTGGAAAAACAACAATTTGCTACTGACATCCTCAGTAAACCAATAGGAAGACACTTTGCAGACTCAGGAAGTGGTCTAGGATATAATGCTGTTGCTCACCCTAAGAAACTTAGTGCCAATGCCCCTCCTACTAGGATATTGTCTTTCATACCTGCATCTGAGGCCAAACCTGTAGGTGAAACTAGTAAACCTGTAGTTGAAACTAGTGAAAAAGAAATAGAGTCACCTAAGGTTGAGGTAAAGAAGTATGAACAAGCACCCCTTATTGAAGATTGGGAGTCTGACAGTGATGATGAAGGTGTAGCCTCTGATTCAACCTCTAAGAACAAAAAGGAAGAAATTCCTGCTGTTGTTGAATCAAAAGCACCTAAGGCTAAAAAGGTTGAGTTTGTTAAGCCTAAGCTAGGTAAAGGTATCTCTAGGAGGATGGCTGAGTATGAAAATACACCTAGAGTGTATCCTAAGAAAACCAATAACTTGCCTAGAGGAAACCAGAGAAATTGGAACAACCTAGTTTCACAAAGATTAGGTACTGATTTTCAATTACTTAAAAAGGCATGTTATGGTTGTGGTAGTTTTGAACATCTGCAAGATGAGTGCTACTACCAACAGAAACCAGTTTGGAACCAGTACTCAAGGGTGAACCATAGAAACTTTGCTAGAAAGACTCACCCACATCCCAAAAGAAACATGGTTCCCAAGGAAGTCTTGATGAGAGATGGTACTTCTAGAGTTATCTCTCCTATTGCACCACAAGGGCCCATAAAGAAGGACATAGTTAACTCTGCTGTTAAGGCAAACTCTGCTGTTGAGGTAGACTCTGCTGTTTTGCCTAAAGTTGTTACTGATACTGTTGTGGGCAACCATTTTTATGCTGTTAAGGCCTCAGCTTGCTGGGTCTGGAAACCAAAAGTTAAAGTTATAGATCATGTTCTCAGACACAGCAGTGCACCAATGCAGTTGAAGAAATTTGACTACTTTGATGCACAAGGCAGATCCAAGTCAGTAATGGCTTGGGTCCCAAAGAGAAACTAATTCTCTTACTTTTTGTGCAAGGTAATCTACAAAAGGAGCTAAAGGACAAATGTATTTTTGATAGTGGATGCTCTTCACACATGACTGGAGACCAAAGCAATTTGGAGAACTTTGAAGCTTTGGATGGTGGATATGTTGCCTTTGGGAATGACCCTAAAGGAGGTAAAATTGTTGGTAAAGGCATCATCAGAACTGGAAAATTAGATTTTGAAAAGGTGTATTTGGTGAATGGACTAAAGTTCAATCTTTTTAGTGTCTCACAAATGTGTGACAGAAAGAATTTTGTTCTTTTTACAGACACTGAATGTCTTGTCTTATCTCCCGACTATAAGATACCTGATGATAAATTAGTACTTCTTAAAGTCCCTAGAAATGACAACATATACAGTGTGGACATAAAGAACATTATTCCCAAAAGAGATTTAACTTGTCTGTTTGCCAAAGCCACTATTGATGAATCCAAACTATGGCACAGAAGGCTTGGACATTTGAACTACAAGGCTATCAACAAGTTGGTGAAAGGGAACTTGGTCAGAGGATTACCTTCAAAGGTGTTTGAGGATCCTGAAGTATGTGTTGCTTGCCAAATGGGAAAGCAACATCGAGCATCTTGTAAGTCCAAATTGGTGAATTCTATTACTGAACCCTTGTTTATGTTACACATGGACCTATTTGGACCCACTTATGTAAAAAGTTTGAATAAAAAGATGTATGGCTTAGTGGTCACTGATGATTTTAGTAGATTTACTTGGGTATTCTTCTTAGCTACTAAGGATGAGACACCTGGCATTCTTAAGGCCTTTATTACAAGGATAGAAAACCTATTTAATCACAAGGTTAAGATCATTAGATGTGACAATGGAACTGAATTTAAGAATCAAGTGATGAATTAGTTCTGTGAGGAAAAGGGGATAACTAGACAATTTAGTGTGGCTAGAACTCCTCAGCAAAATGGTGTTGCTGGGAGGAGAAATAGAACATTAATTGAGGCTGCTAGGACTATGTTGTCAGAGTTTAAGTTACCCACTATCTTTTGGGCTGAAGCAGTCAACACTGCTTGTTATGTGCAAAATAGAAGTAAGATAGTTAAACCTCACAATAAGACCCCTTATGAGTTACTGCATGGTAGGAAACCACTGATAGATTTCTTTAGACCATTTGGGTGTCCTGTCACTATCTTAAACACCATTGACCACTTAGGCAAGTTTAGTGAGAAAGCAGACATAGGTTACTTTGTTGGATACTCCACTGAAAGTAAGGCTTTTAGAGTTTTCAATCAAAGGACTGGGCATGTGGTGGAAAATTTGCATGTTAGAATTAGAGAAACCACACCTAATGTTGATGGAAAAGGTCCTGAATGGATGTTTGATATTGATTCTTTAACCAAAAGTATGAATTATCAACCAGTCATTGCAGGTACTACTAACATGTCTGCAGGTACACAAACTAACCCTAATGCAGGTACACAAGTAAAGAAGGATGGATCTGCAGAGGAGTTTGTTTTGATTGAAAAGTGGAAGTTTGATCAGTACTTCTCTCCAACAGATAAAGAAAGAAAGAGTTCAGATGATGATGCTATACACAAGGAAGTACCAAAGGTTAATGTAGAAGGTGCTGATGAACCTTCTCATGATGACAAGAATGATGATAAGGAAAGGAATGAAGAGTCAGATGTTGATGGACAACAAGGAAATAAACATAGCAGCAGTACTCTCAACTCTGCTGCCAGGCCAAAGCACTCTGCTGATAGGTCAAAGCACTCTGCTGTTAGGCCAAAACACTCTGTTGTTCGGTTTGGTAACTCTGCTGCTATGCCTAAGGACTCTACTGCTGATAAAGATGGTGATTCTTATGATGATTCTTCTGATGAGATGCCTGAATTAGAAGAAGTGTATGTGGATACTGATGATGAAATTGTTGATGTTTTTGGTGCTGAAGTTGATTTATCCAATTTGGAGATTGATATTCCTGTTAGTCCCACTCCAACAACCAGAATCCACAGGAATCATCCAAAGGAGCAAATAATTGGTGATGTTCACTCTACTGTTCAGACCAGAAGTAAATCAAAAGGTCTGAGTGATTTGCTTGATCAGGGATTATTTGCTCAAACACTTAAGAAGAGGAATAGCCACAAGGATTTACAAAATTGCATGTTTACCTGTTTCCTATCTCAAGAAGAACCCAAGACCATTCATAAGGCTTTGAAAGATGAAAGTTGGGTTGAAGCTATGCAAGAGGAGTTGCTGCAGTTCAAGCTTCAAGAAGTCTGGACATTGGTGGATTTGCCTAATGGAAAAAGAGCAATTGGTACTAAATGGGTGTTCAGATGCAAAAGAGATGAGAGAGGTATTGTTATAAGAAACAAGGCTAGATTGGTGGCTCAGGGATTCACTCAGGAAGAAGGTATAGATTATGATGAGGTATTTACCCCAGTTGCAAGAATTGAGGCTATCAGATTATTCCTAGCATATGCCTCATTTAAGAATTTTCCTGTGTACCAAATGGATGTGAAAAGTGCTTTCTTGTATGGAAAGATTCCTGATGAAGTACATGTGATGCAACCACCTGGGTTTGAAGATCCTAAGTATCCTGATAGGGTCTACAAGGTGAAGAAAGCACTGTATGGACTACATCAAGCTCCTAGAGCTTGGTATGACACCTTATCCACATATTTGTTGAATAATGGTTTTTGCAGAGGAACCATTGATAAAACATTATTTATTAAGAAAGACAAAAAGGATATCCTACTTGTTCAAGTTTATGTAGATGATATCATTTTTGGGTCTACAAATAAGGTGTTATGTGAAGGATTTGAAAAGCTAATGCACAACAGGTTTGAGATGAGTTCTATGGGTGAACTCACTTTCTTCTTGGGACTTCAAGTTAAGCAGAAATCATATGGGATTTTTATTAGCCAAGACAAGTATGTGGCTGATATGTTGAAGAAATTTGGTTTCAAGGATGTGAAGGCAGCAAAGACTCCAATGGATAAAAACAAACCTTTGATCAAGGATGAAGATGGGGAAGAGGTTGATGTGCATTTGTATAGATCAATGATTGGTTCATTGATGTATCTGACTGCTTCAAGGCCAGATATCATGTTTTCTGTGTGTGCTTGTACTCGATTTCAAGTGTCCCCAAAAGCTTCACACTTGGAAGTAGTCAAAATAATTTTTAGGTACCTAAAGGGTCAACCTAAATTGGGCCTTTGGTATCCAAATAATTCACCCTTTGACTTGATAGCATACTCAGATAGTGACTATGCTGGAGCTACTATGGATAGAAAGTCAACCACTGGAGGCTGTCAGTACCTTGGTCATAGGCTAATCTCATGGCAATGCAAGAAACAGACTGTTGTGGCTAACTCAACAACTGAAGCAGAATATGTTGCTGCTTCTAGCTGCTGTGGACAAGTGCTCTGGATTCAGAATCAACTGCTGGATTATGGTTACAATTTCATGAACACCAAAATTTATATTGACAACAACAGCACAATGTGTATTATCAAAAATCCTGTTTTTCATTCAAAAACAAAACACATAGAGATAAGACATCATTTTATTAGAGATTGTTATGAGAAAAAGTTAATTCAAGTGGTTAAAATACATACTGACAATAATGTTGCTGATCTACCTACCAAAAGTTTTGATATAAGTAGGTTTCAATTTTTAGTTGCTAGTATTGGCATGATCAATCTTTAAATCTTTAAACATCTTATCTCTGTATGTTTTTGTAAAATTTTGTAAAGGATTTGTGCTTCTGTTTAGTCAATATCTGGTGTTTAGTCATCATTTGCTGTTTCTTAACTTGTTTGCTGGTTAGTTGTTTGTTGCTATGCCTACTCTGCTGCTATTATGAAATACTCTTGCTTGTGTTTGTGGTGTTCTACTAACCTTATTGCAGATATACATACATACACAATCAAGTAAAGCATGGAAAGAGAAAGTTCATTGATAATAAAGGCAAAAGTACATCATCCAGTTTTCATACATCCATGCTATTCAAAACAAGTTCATAAGACAAAAAGACCCAAGTTTTCACAACATAAACAAACTTATCCCAAGTCAGGCATAACCTTGCTGCGAGGTCCTCTGGTTCCCATACGTTCAGACACTTGCTTGCAAGGAAGTGCAAGTATCACTGGTCGTGGTGGTGGACTCTGCTGTTGGCTTGTAGAGGGAGCTTGTTTCTTCTGCTTCTTCTTCTTTGGAACAGGGGGTTTCTGCTCAACCGTACTTGGCTTTGGACGAGGAGGATCAACACTCTTACCAAAAGCAGCAACCGCCTTCTCCATTTGTCTCTGAAGCTCAGCGGTCAAAGGATGTTGCGGAGGATCGATTTCCCAGACACCTTGGTAGAATGTCATGGATTTTGGCCATGCTTTTGTTTCTTCATCATCGCTTGAATCTACAAAGGAAGATGGTGTTGATGGAAGTGGGTCAGAGTATTCTTCTTCCACAACTGCTTTACCTTTTTGTTGTGATGACGATGCACTCGGTGGAAAGTAATTTGCCCATCCTTGTGAATCGTCTGAAGATGAATCTGATGATATGTCGATGATTGGAGCCTTGGATGAACTCATGATTCGTTGATTTTGTGTTAGGGTTTGTGAAATTGGGGATTTGTTAAGCGAATGAGGGATTTATGGTATTTAATGAGGAGTTGGTAGTGTATTTAAGCTGCTTGGGGAATTAAAGTTAAAGTTTTTGGGAAAGTTGACTTTTGGTCAAACCTTTCGTTACTCTGCTGTTGAGTTTGAAAGTGAAGGGGTATTATTGAAAATTTTGGCGCGTCTTAAAACCTAATTAGATCAAAACGGTATCACACACCATTTCGATCTCATTAACTTTTAATTGCTCAAAATTACATTCGATTCTCTCCCAAGAACATTAATTCATATCATTTCATCCAAAACCCCCAAATCATAATGGCTCGACGAAAGTTTCCGGAAGAGCATAATCAGATTGCATTTCTTAGTAAGGTTTCTGCAGCTGCCGGATTTCATGAAGTTATGGATTTTCTTAGTGCTTCTAGACTAAGGTATGCTTTAACAGTTGATCCACCTATTATTAAATCTCATATGCACCAATTTTGGTCAATTTTTCTTCAATGATTTTTGAGGGTATGAAGAAGTTTGTTAAGAAGAAGTTTTATTTGTATCCAAGGTTTTTGCAGCTCATTATCAATAATCAACTAAGAGAACCCTTGGCACATACCCATATTGAGCCTAGTAGCAGGATGGCTATCAAGATGTTTGCTTTTCTGAAGAAGCCTGGGAAAGGTTTTTCTGGTGCTATAACTCCCCTAACTGAACACATCTTGAATATTGTGGCTGCAGTGAATGAGGATGAAGAGGCTGGAACTCCCACAGCTTCCCATCACACATCCTCATCTACAAGTTTGAATGACTCATCATCCCATGAACCTTCAAATACCCAATCACCTAGGACTTCACAACAAGAGGACATTGTGCAACCTCAGCCAATGTCAGTATGGATGCAGATGAGGCTGGTACAGGTGATGGAGGTACCATGATGGAAGAGGCTGGCACTACTGTTTCCAACTTAGTAGTTGAACAGGACAGTGCTAACATAACTAAGACCTCAACCATGGCAACATCTTTTGTAGAAGGTTCTCAAGAACCTAATACAACTGATGGTAACCCCAGCCAAATGGCTAATTTGGGGGGCTCAGCTGTTCAACCTAGGGTTGAGACTGAGTTTGTGTCCAAAGATTCACCTCTCGGAGAAGGTAACACATCTCGAAGTGATGAGGACAGGGATGAAACAAATGAATTGATGGACACTGATGTACAAAATGACAATGCCTATGATACACCTCTCGGACCAGGTCACACAGGTCGAAGTGTTGAGGCTAGCATTGAACTTGGAAAAGAGGATTTGACGGTTAAAACCCCTGTACAAAATGCCAATTCCAGTGATCAACCTCTCGGGTCAGGTAACACAGACCGAAGTTGTGAGGATATCATGAAACAATTTAAGGAATTGACGGATAAATGTACCAAATTGTCACAGGAGGTTCTTGGTCTAAGAAAGGAGTTATCAACAGTCAAAGCTTCTCAAGGTGCTGAGATAAGAAGACTTAAGCTCAGGGTTACTCATCTTGAGGGGAGGTTGAAGAAAGGTTCCAAACCATGTTTGGAAGAGGATGCTTCCAAACAGGGAGGAATGATCAGAAGGATGCAGCAGGTTCAGGGGAGGTATTAAAGAATTCAGGGGAGGTTGACTCTGCTGTTAATGCAGAACTTTCTGCTGATGGGAGAAACAATGCTGCTGATGGGTTACATCACTCTGCTGGTGATTTAGATGAAGACACAATGCCCTTAGCTCAAGTATTGCTTAACCTTGGAAACAAAACACCTACACCATCACAACCTGAACCACAATCACAACCAGCTGCTCAAAGTTTAACAAAACCAACACAAGTGACTGTCTCAAGACCTAAAGCCAAAGGAGTTGTCATACAAGAACCTGTGCAAACAAGAAAACCTGTTCAAACACCTACCTACAAGGGTAAGGGCAAGATGAAAATGGTGGAAGAACTTGAACCTTATCCTGATCCTAATGAAGTTCCAATTGAGGTATGGCCTAGACATTTGCAAGAAAGGTGGGATGCAGAAGAAGCTCAGAGAGTTGCTGATGAAGAAAAAGCTGAGTATGATAAAGCAATGGAGATACAAAAGCAACAATCTGAGAAACAATCTGAAGTTGAAGCCAAAGTGGCTGCATGGGAAAATGAGCAGGCAAGATGTAAAGCTGCTATGGACTGGGAGAAAGTGAAAGTAGAAATGGATGATGTTTTTACAGATGAAGGTGTTAATGACTGGATTCATCAAGCTATTGTGCAGAATAAGAAAAGGCTTCTGGTTGCAAGAAAGAATAAAAAGGTGAATAGACCACCAACTGCAAGGCAAGAGAGAACTCTTCGTGAGCAATATCTGAGGAATATGAAGGGTTGGAAATTGAAGGAGTTGAAGCCATACTCTAATGAAGAAGTCAAGCAGAAGTTTGAGGCTGCTAAGAAAGAGATGGACAGAAATTTTAAACCTTTAACTGATGATGAGATCAAAGAGTTGACAAGAATCAAAGTAGCATCAAATGCTTATATGAATCCTGAGTCTACTACTAAAATTGCCAAAGTATCAGATGCTGATAAAGAGAAAGAGAAAGAGAATGTAGTTGCAGAGAAAAAGCCTGAACCTACTGTTGGTGTAAAGAGATATGGTAGGAGAATAAAGCAGGTGGCTAGAAAGAAGAGAAAGACTGAGTCATTGGTAAAGAGTGATTCAGAAAAAGAAGAAAGTGATGAGCATTATCTTGAAGAGGTGACTGCTGATGATATGAAAAGAACAATGGATCTCACAGCTCATGTACCACAAAAGGAACCAGAGATAGTGAATGCAGTTCCTTTAGATACCAAGTATTCAATCATATCTTATTCACATACGGTCAGGGATGGAAGTGAAGCTTATTGGGAAGTTAAGAGGTCTAATAATCTGTATTATGGATTTGTTAGATTTTCTCAGATGCTACATTTTATGGATAGAGATGATGTGATGCAGATGTGGAGGTTGTATAAAGAAAAATATAGTGATCTGAGACCAGAGGTGATATATGAAAGAATTCACTATTACTTTTTGAAGAATATGTTTGAGCCTGATGAGAGAGATCTTGAATGGAGGGATTTGTTGAACTCCAGAGTTGATAGGTGGTATTTGTATCAATCTTGTGGAGTACATGAATTGGTTTGTAAGGGTGTTAAGGTCTACATGCTTGTGGAGAAGGAATACCCTTTGAATAACAATACAGCAGTGATTACTCAGATGTTAAAGCCTGGAATGTTGACATTGCAAAATAGTTTCTTTTCAGATGATCAGGCTTATAAACTGATAAGGAAATATGAGAAGATTCTTGAATCAAAGACATCAAAACAGTAAAGTGTTTGGAAGCATCCTCTTGGTGATTAGCTGGGTTTAAAAGAAACTTGATGATTTTTGAAGAAAAATATCAAGTTTAGGGGAGGATTGTTGGGTCTAAAGATGCTGCTGATTTGAGAAATACACTAAGTATAACTCTGCTGATCAGTTAAGTAACTCTGCTGATTAGCACAATGACTCTGCTGGTTTGGAAGAATAAGCAAAGTGTAACTCTGCTGCTAGCCCACGAAGACTCTGCTGCTAGACTAGTTACTCTGCTGCTTATTAGATATGTATAGTATGTTAAGGATAAGTATAGAAAAGATACGTAAGATATTTTTCTTGTATAGAAAGTCTTGTAAACCGACTAGGACTCCTTACGCTATAAAAGGAGGATCTAGGGTTAGGTTAGATATACGTATCATTATTGTTTACACTTCAAGGTTTCTTGTAACCCTATTGCTATTGAGCAATCGTATTAATATATTGAAGTGTTGTTTGAGAATTCGTTTTGTGTTTAATTCTTCTTAAGATCAAATATTAAGTTTCGCATAATATTTGATATACAATTCAAGATCAGTTTCTATACCGATTGCTTTAGATTTATCTAAAGTAATTAATAAGATCGTGAAGCTCAACTGGGATCAACATAAGATGCCTCTAAACTACAACTGATGTAATATATGTCTAGCTCCTGGATGTCTCGTCCATGCGTCCCTTATGCTCTGTGATCTGATCCAGAAGTCCCTGTATCTCTGTCCGCTGCCTGACTTGTATGTCCTCAATGAGGGTCTCTACGGTAGCGGCCATGTGGCGAGCTTGCAGAACCTCTTCTATCTGTCTCTCCTGCTGAAAAACCATCATCTGAGAGCGTGTCTCGACCATCTCCGTCTGTATCCTGGTCAAACCCTCCTGTAACTCTATCCTCTCTGTCACGAGGTCATTGATAGTACCATCGATCGTCTCGGTGCGGTCGAGAGATACCCTATCAGCGAAGCTCAGTAGTGTGTCAATCTGCTCCTCATGGCACTCCAGTCGCGTCATGATAGTGGAGGGAGTGGGTGTACGGGAAACTGCTGCCCTGGAGGTCTCCCCAGTCTCGAAGACTCGAGCTGGAGGGGTAAAGCCTGGAGGAAACAGTAAGGATGAGGAAGTATGGGAAGACGAATCACTAGGATCTGATGTGCGGGCCAGGTTCTGAGGGGGTAAGTCCTCCTCAGGTGTCGGCTCCCGACGATGAGGTGCAAATGGGTATGACTGAGTAAGTAAGTCAAAAAGATAGTCGGGTCTGACTGAATGTGGTATGGAGTGCTCAGAAGATGGAGGTGGTGTCAGCATAATCATATCTAAGGGTGATGTCGGGGATAGAGGTGGTAATGGTGGTGGTATTATAGGAACCAATGGTAATCTTACCCTTTTACGGGCAGTGTGCATCCTGATGGGACCATTTGGGTGACTCCTAAATGGTCTCATGAAAGGCTCAGGCTCATAAGGCTGTAGAACTCTGACTCGCCTGCGCCGGATAATCGGTGCAGGTGGGGGTGGTGGTGTAGGAAGGGAAATCTCTGTGTCAGATGCAGGTAGCCCCTGTTATGACTGCATGTACTGGTCGTATGATAGTGGGGTGTACGTGGGAGAAGCTGGATGGTTCTCCGGCAGAGGTGGTGAAATATGTGCTCGCCTAGCTTGTACATACGGGTCATCTGATAGAGGTGAGTTAGGGTTGCCTGCCGGCACAACAGGTGTCATTGGTGGGGTAGGAACAACTTCACCCTCCTCGAAGGGCTCCGTTTCACCAGATGAGACACTTGACAATGTAGTAGTCGGGGTACCAGGAAACACTGATGAAGTAATGGACGATAGAGTATCCTCAGTCTCCACGTCAGATGGTAAGGTGCTAGGGTGAGAAGCTGAAGACATTGTACTGTAATAATCCCGGAATTAATAAATGTAAGTCATTAATATATAATCAAGTATATTAAAGTTGACATGAAATAATCTGTTAAGCAACATTCTATACACGATGTTGTAAATATGTAGGCACGGAGGGCGAAAGGTGGTATGGTGTAAAATGGTCCATTTTGAGAGCATAGTTATAGTCCAGTGTTTAAAATACACTTGGTTCTCTATAACCATGGCTCTGATGCCAATCTTTAACACCCCCTAAATTTCAACTGAACAGCGGAAGACTAATAGGGGTATTACTTAGAGGATCACAATCATAATCATAGAAAACGACTCAAAAGAGGCATTTTAAAAAGTTATTATCATTCATTTAATAATTCGAGTACAAAAGGGATTCCATAGTTTAACATATCACAAAAGATATAATAGTTTAAAATGAATGATAGAGTTTATTTGACACTAAAACCAACAGTTTAATGCCCACTCCGTGCCTCAAACGCTCCATCAGTTACATGAGATAAACATGCTAAAAGTCAACAAAATTGTTGAGTAAATCCATAGCGTTTATATATAATGACCAGTTTGAACACAAGTCTAAATTTGTATAATTGTATAGAAATACAATTATAGTAGAAATAATAATATTGCAGTTCAGTATATTGCCCTAAGTCTCATGACACTCAAACGTTAACGTGTGTGATATCATAGAAATGATATAAAAAAAAAACACCATAAAATGGTGTAAGTATGATGCCCTCGTGTAGGAGATTGCCATTCTCTTATTTCCCTTCAAATAAAGTGCATTTGCCTATCAATCCGGCTAGCACCAAGGCTATCTATCCGGCTAGCACAAATGGGCTGTCAACCTCCAATAGATCTATTCACTATATTCGTGTTCACTCGCAAGTGATTAATGGTTCATGATATGAGGGACTTTTGGCAATAGCGGTAACTTAGGCAATATCAATCAGGTATAGCATACAGAAAATACTTGTGTTCTGTTTTGTAGCATGTATCTCCCCACGAGTTTAAAATACATATAAAAGTGGGACTATGAGCTCACCTCAGTTGTAGTAGACAAATTAACGTGACGTCAAATGTAATATGGGAACGACTCCAACACACGACCTGAATAATATGGAAGTCTGAGATTTCGATAGTTTAAGCGTGACTAACGCGAATAATGATTATGGAAATAGTATTGGATAACGAAATGGTTTGTGGCAAGGATGGTTGATATGCTTAAAATGCTTAAAGTTCAAAAATAATATTATATACAATATTATCTTGTTTTTATGTATATTGAATCCGTAGATATCATCTCTTCAAAAGTTAGTGGATGATAAGTTATGTAAACTTTTAACCCTACCGGTGAAACTTTTACATTTTTAGTCCAAAGTTATAATATATTTGCATTTTAGGTTTATACTATTCTAAAATACATTTTAACACTCCTGGTTTCCAAATATTCACTTTCCACCCTTAAATTACCAAAATGACAGTTTTGACACTAACTCATAGGAAAGTTACACTTTTAACCCATTTTGCATAACTTTTGCATTTCTAGTCCAAAAATCACAATCTTTGGATCTTATCAGTTCTGTTTATTAACTAAGTTTCTAACAGCTTATTAAAGTCTACAAAATAGCTTATTTCCTGAAAAGAGCTTATTTTCATGTTATTGGGCCTTAAGGATCCATAGCTGGCCACTTAACATTTTTAAAGACCCATTGGGTTCGAAATTGATTAGGCTTGAATGTGGGCTTAAAATGGATCTTATTCAACTTAATCAAACTGCTTTTAAACGGCTTATACGTAAAACTGCTTATTGAGCTTAGTGGGCTTTTAAGGCCCACTCGGTAAAGTTTAATGTTTAGAAACTGTTTCGAGGGTCTTAGCTTATAGGTTCGAATAGGTGATACGCCAACTTATCTAAGTAGCTTATTAGCACAGCTTATTTGTCTAGCTTATGGAGAAGTGGGCTGGGTTGTTAGCTCGATAGAGTACATGTCCAAAAAGGGTTATACGGACTGTTTTCTAAGCGTCCTTATCAAGTGGTCCAGTTTTTATGTTATGGTATATATAGGGTACGATGGTATCATGGTTACAAAACAAGTCTCGAAAACCTAGTATATGTTGTTATAGGTCCTTAATGGTTATACTACTTCATGCATGGCCACACAAGGAATGAGGATGCCATTTTATAAATCAAAATGATTAACGAGAGTACACATTATATAGTGAAAGCTAGGAAAGGTCACGATGGAAGTTTAAATGTGCAAGTAATATAAGTAGATATGTGTACGTATGGAAACTAGGTTGAATGACTTATGACACCAACAAAGGGTGGTGAGGACACCAAATATGGACTAGGGATCAAGATGGTAACAACGTGGCTCGTCTAAGCACCCAAAAACGTATCGAGACCAATGGCTAGTGAGTTGGAAGATGGAACAAACCCTTAGAATATTGGCCCTTTGCTTCTCGTATGTACTTCAGTAGAGAGAATACTTAGAATATATTTTTGATAGTAAGAGTGTTGTGAGTGTACGTAAGAAGTGAGATGCATGGGACTAGTTATAACTCTTCTTTACACAACTTGGGTTGATGTGATACCGAAGGGATTAGGATAAGGAGTATGGGAATCCCAAGCTAGGCCTAGAGTACTTGAGTGATATTGAGACTAGTTTAAGAGAGTGGAAAGTGTGAGGTGATCGGGTTTTAGTGAGAAAATAAAAGGCAAGTGGATTGGCCTTGGTATACTCGACATCCTATGTGTCCAACCGACTCTAATACTTGACCAAAATATTTAAGAAACATGTGTTGAGACTTATAGAAACCTCTCGGCTAAGTAATGAAGCAAGGGCTTAGGAAAAAATAAGTTTTAGTAAATTTTGGTTAACACTTAAGTATGCTTGTACCATGGTCGAACCTAGCTCAGCTTTGGTGTTCGTTTGCCTATCAAACGATCGAACCAAATTATATGTTTTGTCAATCCTGATTCCTTGTTGTATGGTGAATCGAGTCATGTATTTTCTGGCATGTCTTGTATGTCAAAAACTCAAATAAATGAGGCCAAGTGATGGCATGTGAATCGGTTAGAATTATAAGAATAAGGGTTAATGGGCTTAAATTTAATGGGCTTGGTTTTAGCCTGTTGGGCTTAAAAATAAATAACAACGATCCGGTTTGGTTTTATTCGCGAATTGGAATATCGTGGTACGTGTGTGAGCTCGTTCCAAAGTAATGTGAATCACGTAACAACGTTTTGATTCATTGTAGTATAATAGGAAAAAAAAATTCTCGTAAAAATGGTTAGGTAAACTGTAATGATAGATTACTTCTTGATTAATATTTACAAATGACTGAGAAATTTTACAGGATGCTACAAGTACTGTCTTACTCAATCGGGCCTAAAAGGTTTTACCAAACCCTACATGGCCTGGGATTTAAGCCGGGTTTCCAACAAGTATTGATGGGCTTTGGTAATGGGCTTGATTCGAGCGTGTGATTAGTGAACTTAGGCTACTAATATTGATACGCTATCAAATCCATTGGTTATCAGTTACACATACCTAAAATAACGAACTCAATGAAATCATCAAACATTAAATAGCTAGAAAAGTTTATAAATATTCGTCAAATATCAATTGTACAAATTATTAACAGAATAATCACTTCATCTAATACCTAAATAACAACCTCAACTCAGTTCAACCGATATTAATTCACAAACAGTCTTAAAACACACATATTGAATCTAGTAAGTACTAATTCAAAAACTAACATCTCATTCAAATAAACTCGAGGATCTAATATATCATCCAAATCCTAGGAATTCATAGGCAACAATATCAATCACATTGAGAGATATAAACAATTATATACATCATCAAAACATCAATAATTGATCCACAGTAACAATACGAAGCAAAAACAAAAAAATAATGATAATCACTGTCAAATTAGGTACCAGTTAAGTACTAAATGAATCGATGATGGGGAAAAGAAAAGTGAAAGCAAAGCGAAAAACGGATAAATGTAGCAAACTAGCATCCAAGCCCTAGAACTTCATAGGCAACAAAATCAAAACGGATGCTACATACAAGAACTTATAATCATCATCATAACGTCATAATCATATTCACAATCTAATTGCGTACTAATTTAAGTACTAAATCAATCATTGATGAACATTAACAATACGAAGCGAAAAAACATCATAATCATTATCAATAATTGACAAGCGAGTGTAACAAACTAGAATTCAAGCCCTAAAAATTCAAAGCGAACAAAATCATAACTGTTGCTACATAAAAAGTTTAAAACACTTATAATCATCATCGTAACATCATAATCATAGTCATGATCTAATTGTGTACAAATTAAGTACTAAATCAATAACTGGCGAACATTAACATTACGAAGCGAAAAAACATCATAATCACTATCAATAATTGACAAAATGATAAATATATGAAAACGAAGCGAAAAAACGATAAAAACTTAAAAACACTTGTAATCATCATCGTAACATCATAATAACAACCAAATTAAGCACTAAATCAATTATCAAAGCGAAAAAATGATAGGTTTACGAAATTCGAAACGCGAAACGATAAATTGACCTTGAAGACAGAGCTCCAAACTAGATCGGTAACATGATCTCTAACAGGACGGACAAAATCAACTGGCTTGTAGATGTAATCCATTGCTTAGTTGAGATATTTTTGTTAAGTAGTAGTTGAGTTGTGATTTGAAGATGATGAAAAGTGATAACATATAAATGATGTGGTATCGGTATGTGTTAAATTATACTGGATAGATACTAAGGCGAGAGTCATATTTTTTTCTCTTTTGTTTGAAACGACGTTGTGCGGTGTTAAGCGAGTTTGTGTTTTAAGAGCGTTGGGTACCATAACGCCGGACCAGGAGTTATGCCGACGTGGCTCGACGTTATGCTGCGTTATGACACCGTCCCACCTCGCGTTGCAACGTCGTTGGTCGCGGAGTTATACCACCAACATGCGTTGTAACGTGTTTTTCTTTCTTTTTTCTTTTTCTTTTTTTTTTTTTTGATTTTTATGTGTGTTTATGTGTTGATTTGGTGTGTGTGCAAGTGTGTGTGGTGGTGGAAATGAGGAAGAAGGTGAATAGTATTATTTTATATATGGAAATTCATTGGTAATATCAAAAGTCACGTAAATGGTAGGGTGGTGTTTGCGAGTCAAATGGTTAAATATATATAATGTTTTTTCTTCTTAATTATATTATTAGTTTTATATAATTTGTATTTTAATTTAATAAATGAAAATATGTTTTGTTTAAATAATTGGAAAGGAAAAAAAATAGGTTTCAAAAGGGTAGTGTTACGGGGTGTTATGAGTGAGGGGGTATTTTGTTGTGTTGGTGTTAAAATATTAAAGATGAGGTGGCTGCATGTTGATCCCAGTTGAATACTTGATCGACTCCTTAGCTTGTAAGGTTTAGCTATGCTAGATAAATCTAACACAACTAGGTATATAAACTGACTTTGTGATTTACCAAACACAATGCGGAATCTTGTATTTGATCTTAAGAAGAACGAATAACAAACAATTAATATCAAACTAAACACTTCAATATTATTAATAATACGAATACTCTATGAGTATTAGGGTTACAAAACCTTGAAGTTTTCTCTCTAGAATCGTATCTCTGTATATGCCCTAGGTCCTCCTTTTATAGACTAAGGAGTCCTAGTCGGCTTACAAAACTTTCTACACAAGATAAATCTTTATATAATCTTTTCTATACTTATCTAAAACATATTATACATAATAACCAACTCTAATACTCTAGCAACACTAATAACATATTAGCAATACTAACTAAGTGTTCTAGCAATATTAATCTTGTAGCAACATTAATCTTCAACTAGCAGCATTAACTCCATAACCAGCAGCATTAATAACTTGGTATATATCCTTTGTAATCCTTGAGCAGTATTAACAATCCCTGAGCAGTATTAACAATGTCAGCAGCAGTAACCTTTTAAAACCCAACAATCCTCCCCTAAACTTGATATTTTCTTCCAAAATCATCAAGTTTCCATATAAGCTTGAACCTTCACTAGGAGGATTTTTCCAAACACTTACTTTTTCTTTTTCTTGTAATCAGCTCCATAAAGTTGTTTCTCCAGTTTCCTGAGAAGCTGAACTACCATTTCACTCCAATGATCAATTTGAAGTTTAACAGATCCATTCAACATCATATTAAGTGTACTCTTAGCCAAAGGTTAGTCTTTTTCTACAAGCATGTACATTTCAGCTCCTCTCATCATTACAACATGCACTCCACATGTTTGAAAAAGTTTCCAAAGAATGACTTTATTTTTGTATTGATCATTCCAAACTCTATCTTCAGGACAAACTTCAAACATAATCTTCCCCAAAGCACTGTATCCATAATATTTGAAGGCCTTGAATCTCTAAATTTTTTCTTGATTAATGCCCATAATGTCTCCAAATCTTCTCTATCAAAACTTCTGAGCATTTGCTGAAATGTTACAAACCTTTTAGACTGTCCTCCAACTCTAATTATCTCCCACCAAGGAGTTTTACCATTATAACCAGTCTTCCAACCAATTATAGGACTTTTAGTCTGCAAAGGTACAACATCAACAACTTCATCATTATCATTGTCTACAATCTCAGTCATTTGTTGCAGATTATCTGCTTCTCTTTCCACATTTCTTGAACCTACTCTACTTGCTCTTGTACTTGCTCTGTTTGTACTTGCTCTGCCTGCTCTTGTGTCTACTCTGGTTGTTCAACAAGTTTTTGCTTCTTACTAGTATCAGCTGCTAATACATTTCCAGACTTCAACAACTCTGCTCCTCTCTTCACACCTTTATTAGATGCAGTTTCAATTACAAACCTTGGATCAAAAGGCTTCTGAATTCTTGTCCAAGCTTCAATGTAAGCCTTTTAAATTTCTTCATGAGACATCCCTTTGAAGTAATTCTCCTTCCAGTAATCTTGATTTTTCAAGTACATCTTCATGTGCTTCAATTGCTCACTTCTTGAAGGAGGTTTCTTTTGATAAGCCTTTTTCTTACTCAACTTCTTTCTCATTTGAAGCAATAGGTCATCAATTGCATCTTGTTGCTCTTCTGGAGTATACATTAACCTTTCTTCTTCTTGTGCTTTTTCTGCTAACTCCCAATCTAATTGAGCTTGCTGTTTTTTTACCTTTTCCTCTTCAGCATCAAGATCAGCTTGCACTTTTCTTGCAACCTCTTCATCAGTAATCATTTGTTGTTGTTGTTGACTGGGTGATTGAAACTTGAATTTCTTCTTAGGTTCTTCAACCAACAACCCTTTGCCTTTGTCAGATGGTGAGATTGTTGTTGTTGTTGGTGTTTTTGATACTGATATTGGTTCCTTAATCACAACACCTTTTGCTTTAGGTCTTGTACTCTTCAACTTTGTTAATACTTGAGCAATAGTTTCATCATCATCAGCAGTACTAACTTCAGTTGCAGCAGCACTAACCTTTTCACTAGCCACATTAACTTCTGTACTAGCCACATTAACTTCAATCTCAGCAGTCTTAAGTGTAGCAGCATCAAATAACACTTTAGCAGCTTCAACCATCTTTTCAATACCATCATCAGCAACATTACCTTGTTGGTCAGCAACAACAAACTTATTCACATCATCATCATCATCCCCATTTGCCTCAACATCTATCCTTGTATCCATATCCATATCTACCAAAGTTTCCTCCCCTGAAGCTTTGCTTGTATTCCTCCCTTGTTTGGAAACATCCTCTTCCAAACTCTTTGCTTCTTCAGAAGAATCAACCCTGGAAGTAGTTCCAACCTTGTACAACCTTTTTGTTTTGTGTGTTCTTGACCTCTGTAGACTTACCTAGCCCTTTGCTTCAACCTTCTGATTTCAGTACCTTGAGAAGTTTTAACTTGCTTAAGCTCCTTCTTGAGATCAAGAACATCCCTTGACAATTTTGTACATTTTTCCATCAATTCATTTATAAGTTTCATACTACCCTCAACACTTCGGAGTGTGTTACCTCTCCCGAGTGGTGTATCATTGGGTGAGTTAGGCATAACCTCAGACCCAGTCTGAGCATCTACACCCCCCATATTATCCATTTGGCTGGGACCTTCACCTGAATGAGTTCCAGAGGAACTTTCTTCATTAGAAGTTTCCTTAGATTGGGTCTTATTTATGTTATCACTGTCCTGCTCTGCTTCTAAGCTAGTAGCAGTAGTGATAGCCCTTTCTAATCTATGACCCTTCTCCTCATGCACAACCTCATCTGCTTCCATACTAGCACCAACCTAAGGTAGTTGAGTGCTCTTTTGTGTGATCCTATGAGTATAGGTCTTTTGAATTGTTGATGGGGATGGCAAAACATTGGGTGTGTGATAAGCATCAGCTGGGATTGCTAAGCTGTCACCCTGATTTTGACCTAGTTCCAACATTGTTTGAAACAATGGTGTAACTCTGCCAGAAAAGTCTTTGCCCTCTCTCTTCATATTAGCAAAAATCTTTTTAGTATGAAAGAGAGCAGTATAAACCTTTTTATCAGCAAATTGTTTGTCCATAAGAAGTTGTAAAAACCTTGGATATAAGTAATATTTGTTAGAAGAACTATCCAAGCCCTTAACCACACTATCAAAAATCAATTTTGAAAAATTAAATCTTTGATCTCTTTGATTTTGAGCCAAGCAGATAATAGCAGAAGCCATATTACTACTAAACTCATTCCAACCAATAGTCTTTGGACTAAGACACTGTAAGATAGTGTGAATTAAGAATTTCCATTGTGGAGATAAAGCCCCTTTTAAAAACTTTAAAGAAGTACTTTGACTTTCATACCCCATCAATGCCAGGTTTTCAAAAATTGTAGAATTTGGAAGATTACTAATACCTTCAGCATCATCAAGATGAAGAACATCTCGAATTGAAGCTTCAGTAACAATAATCTCCTGCCCATCCACAAGGGCATGAATCTGTACTTCCTCATCAATAGTTTTGACCTTTGTAGTAGCCCAAAACTCTTTGATGTTGGAAACATGTATAGTAGGATTCACTGTTAATGCATACCTTATATGAGCAGCATTAAGAAAGTCAATGACTTCAGTAAAACCTTCACTTTCTTGGGGCTTTTGCAAAAACGCAATCATGTTGTGTTGATCAGCGAATGACAGAGTTGACATTGTGAATTTTGAAAAATTTTGGTTGGGTTTTGCTGGGATTTGTAATTAATTGTGAAAAAGAGTTAGGGTTGATGATTTGAAAGAGTTTTTATCGAGCCGTACTAACTTTTGGGAATGAGTGAAGGATATAAACCCTTAATCGTTCCTATTTATGAAACAGTACCCTGTTCTTTGAAACACAACAGCAGAACCCTAGCAGCACTAAATTAGGCATAGCCGCATTAACTTATGCCTAGCCGCATAAACTCAAACTCCACACCAAATAGCTTTGTAATTAGCACTCCAGCACTTTTCTCAGCTTATCCTGCAAAAGATTAGTCCCAAAAACACAAAACCACAAACATAACACAATTCACAATAATTACATCATCAATTATACTTAGCAATATGAAGTATAACCAGCAACATAAACACATCAATACTAAGTAGACTAGCAATACTAATTATAACTAGCAATACTAAAAACTTAGCAACAAAAACAATTTAATGATCTAATAACAGTACTAATCCTTACAAAACTTTACAAAAACACAGAGAGATAAGAATTTTTCAAAGATTTATCATTCCAATACTAACAACCAAAAATTGAAATCTACCCACATCAAAAGCTTTTTTGAGCAAATCTGTAACATTGTTATCCGTATGGATTTTAACATTTTGAATTAACTTCTTTTCATAACAATCTCTTATAAAACGATGTCTTATCTCAATATGCTTTGTTTTTTAGTGATAAACAGGATTTTTAATAATGCACATAGTACTGTTATTATCAATATATATTTTAGTATGCATAAAGTTGTACCCATAATCCAGCAATTGATTCTGAATCCAGAGCACTTGTCCACAGCAACTTGAAGCAGCAACATACTCAGCTTCAGTTGTGGAATTTGCAACCACTATTTTTTTCTTGCATTGCCATAAAATTAACCTGCTTCCCAAAAACTGACAACCTCCTGTTGTTGATTTTCTATCCAAGCTAGCTCCAGTATAGTCACTATCAGAGTATGCAGTCAAGTCAAAAGGTGAATCCTTTGGATACCAGAGGCCCAATTTGGGTTGACCTCTCAAATATCTAAAAATTCTTTTCACAGCATTAAGATGTGAAACTTTTGGTGTGACTTGATATCTTGCACAAGCACAGACAGCAAACATTATGTCAGGTCTTGAAGCTGTAAGATACATCAATGACCCAATCATTGATCTATACAAATGAACATCAACTTCTTCACCATCTTCATCTTTGAGCAAGGGCTTGGATGTCTCCATAGTATTCTTTGCAGGCTTCACATCAGTAAATCCAAACTTCTTCAAAATTTCAACCACATATTTATCTTGACTGATAAATATGCCATCTTCTTTCTGTCTAACTTGAAGTCCCAAAAAGAATGTAAGTTCACCCATGGAACTCATCTGAAATCTTTCATGCATAAGACTTTCAAATTCAACACATAAAGCTTTGTGTGTTGATCCAAAGATGATATCATCAACATAAACCTGAACTAACAAGATATCTTCCTTATGCCTCTTGATAAACAAAGTTTTATCAATCTTTTCTCTACTAAAACCATTGTTCAACAACTATGTTGACAATGTATCATACCAAGCTCTGGGAGCTTGATGTAAGCCATATAGTGCCTTTTCCACCTTGTAGACCTTGTCAGGGAAATTAGGATCTTCAAAACCAGGTGGTTGTGAGACATAAACTTCTTCTTCAATAGTCCCATACAGAAAAGCACTTTTAACATCCATCTGATACACTACAAAGTCTTTGTATGAAGCATAGGCCAAGAATAATTTGATAGCCTCAATTTTTGTGTAACACCCCGAAAATCGTAATGAAGCAGCGGAAGACTTAAACGGGGTATTACCAACTAGATCACAGTCATAAGTATAGATTTTTGATAAAAAGGGGAAATTTTATATCATTTAATGAAAACTCAATATTCAGAGATTACATATTTGTTATCAAAAGGGGGTAGTAGTTCACAAAAGTGATGATGAGTTTGAAAAGAATGATATAGTTATTTGGAACAAAGGTGGGTCTTTTCTCCATGCCCGTGCCAACTCCGTGCTTGAGATTTCTTTAATTACCTGAGATAAACATGCTTAAAATGTCAACACAAAGGTTGAGTGAATTCACAGTGTTTTATTTGTAATAGTTTGAACACAAGTCAGATAATAGTGAAAACAATGATATTGTAGTGTGATATATATATATATATATATATATATATATATATATATATTGAGTTGATTAGTAGCACAATGGTGATATCGTTGTGTAATATATATTGCCCTAAGCCTCATGACACGCAAACCTTAACATCGGGTGTAATCATAAATGATATAAATAGCCCACATCATAACAATGATGTAGGTGATAATGCCCTCGTCGTAGGAGTTTGCCAAACTCTTGATAATTCGAATAAAGTGCATTTGGTTACCATTTCAGGCTAACTTCAAATGGGTCGTCAACTTCCAATAGATCTATTCACTGAATTCGCGTTCACTCGCAAGTGATTAATGGTTCATGATATGAGGGACTTTTTGGCAGGGTGGTAACTTAGGCAATATCAATCAGGATAGCATACAAAAATATTTGTGTTCAGATTTATAGCATGTATCTCCCCACGAGATTTGAAAACATAGTAAAAGTGGGACTATGAACTCACCTTGGTAGTAGTAGAAATCTGTGATGCAATGGAATCAAATGGTGTGTAGTAACTTCAACGCGTGACCTAGATTAGTATGGCATAATTTAGTTTGCATTTTTGATTTAAGATTCGATGAACGTAAAATAGTATATATATTTTCAAAACGATCATGTTATTGTTGCACGTGTTAACTATTTATTTTACGGCGTAATTATTATTGTCGTATAACAATTTTTAGTATTTCGGTTAGTCGTTTTTGTCACAATTCTAATAACTAATATTCGACACATTGTCAATTCGGATTTTATTATGCGTTGACATGTTTTTAAGAGTGAGACACTTCTTTTTAATTCTTACAATCAAACGCACCCTATGATCTATACTATACTCGATGTGGGCTGCTGCCCCAATACACAAGTAACCCCAATCCCTTGTGGGCTTTGGCCCGGTACAAGTAACAAACAACCTCATTCTTTTATTAACCAGTGGGCTTCGGCCCAGTGTTAAATGTTAAGCCCAACTTTCTAATTGAAATATACTGGTGTGTATGTTTTTGAGTTTCATGGGTTGCCTGGTATATTTAGTTGGAACAAAAACAATTATTTGCAAGTTTTAAAAAGACTGTCTCCACTTGAGACTTCGTGGAGGGTGGAGGCTACTGGGGTCTCGTTTGCTAACGACTCTCGAGTACCACTCGAGCACAAGTCGTTGGGTTCCCAGAGAGTCGAATATGTAAAGACTAGCTTAAGGTCTAAAATGGTTCCGACTACTCTTACCGCTATCTCTTAATAATTTTATCGATCCGCAACTAAACTAAATTTGACCCAATGACTTTTTAAGTCAAAACTTCTCCTTTCGACCCATTTGACAGCAACACCATATTTGCCCATTTTAAATCGCAACTCATTCACAATATTCTTGTCTATCGATTCGTATTTTTATCATCATAAACACAAGATCCTAGTTCGACCCATTTTTACGACTAATACCAAACTTAACCATTTACAGCCTCTTACCATTCGATCTATATATCCACAATCAACATAATCTCACTTAAACTTAATTCGTCCTATCTTAATCTTCGCAACATACTTTCCATTTTATCAATAATCATCACTTAAAACTAATCCGACCTAACTTCTACTTATATAGATCGAATGAAAAATAATTATAAAACAATATTAAGCAAAATTAATAATAACCTGAAGTTGGGGAATGGTTCGAACACAAATCAACCCGAATCCAAAGCTCCAACCCGATTAATCCTAGCTTCCAAACCGAATCACAACCTTCACTTTTATCCTCACTTGAGAACTTCTCAGTTTTTGTGGTGTTTGGTGATGAATGTTGTGATTCGATCTCTCCCTGGAAGGCTCGGATTTATACTGGATTGAGGAGAATAGCTCCATACGAGCTTTCGGGTTGTGGGAAAACCAACCTTCCTAATCGGTGTGATATCTCTATATGTGCTCCTATTCTTATGTAGTCTCGTGGGGACACAGGTTTCTATGGTCAACGAAATTAATTGGTGATGGAGATGGTTCGGTTTTGGGTTTCGAGGGAAATAGCAAGGCGACAAGACAAAGGGGATGGTGTTTGCCGAAAAAGTGATAGGATAAAAAGGTGAGATTAAAGATGATGGTGGTATAGATGGAAATGGTGGTTCGACAGGATCAAGAAAGAAGAAAGTAGCAGTAGGTGAATGTATAAAAAGATGGTTGTGGGATTGTGATAAAGTCAAAGTAGTAGTAGCTCATATATATTGGGATTTGTGGGGGAATCGACAAAATCAGAAGAAAAGAAATATATATATAGTTGTAGTAATATTGTATATTGTGCTTTTAAATACCCGGGTCTCGCTGGACTGTGTCGGATCAGACTCTGTTTAAATATCTCTAGCTCAAGAGTTTTAGAGTCGTCATAAATTATTTGTTTTTATTTCCGAGTTCGTATTTATTTTTATGATCTGTTTTGTACATTCTTCGTTTTGATCTATTAAACTTATGCCATACTATCACGGTGTCGGTACGCGTACGGTTCCAGTGAAAAATGGAACGTGAGTTTTGCCACATTGTTCGTTTGGCAATATCATTTGTTATTTCTTAGTGCAAAACTTTAAATGCGAAGATGAATAAAATGACTTGAATTAAACCACGTAATTGATTACTTCGAGTTTACAGGAAATTAATAACTTGAAAATTTCGGGTTATTACAGTACCTACCCGTTAGACAAGATTCGTCCCGAATCCTAAGATGTGGTAGTGGTCGGGGTTGTCTTATCGAATAGGTGAGGGTATTTAGCACGAATTTGGTCTTCGCGTTCCCAGGTGTACTCTGGTCCTCTCTTAGAATTCCCTCTAACTTTGACAATAGGAATACGGCTTTGTTTTAATTGTTTGACATCTCTATCCAAAATTTCCATTGGTTTTTTCGACAGAATTTAGCTTATCGTCAAGTCGAATTTCTTTCAAAGGTACGACCAGGGTTTCATGAATATCAAAAATCTGTGGGGTAACCTACCCGTTAGACAAAGGAGTTTGTTAATAACAAAATTTTAACAATGAGGGTTCCGGTCGAGAACTTGGTGAATGTAGAGAAAGTTGCTAACCTTCAGCTTTTGTAGATGGTGAATCAGTTTGTTTTAGGATTTATAAATAACTGCTCCCAGCATAACATGATCCCTCCTGAATTAGACATAGGTAGCTAGGCTATGTATAATTTAGGAACAATGATGTGATGTTCGGTTTAGTCGTTATAATTCTCAGTGTTTAAATAGATTCAACCCACGCCGTTTACAAAATGGCAATTTAAGGAAAGATGTTATGAGTGATAACAAATTTGTTGATAATATGGAAATCAGAAAGGAATAGAAAGTACAATAGGTGGGGAATTATCACAGCAAGTTGTTTATAGAACAGAAAGTAGTCTTAAAAATCCGGATACTAGGGATGTCATAGACTTAGTTCATAGGGTGATTATAGAATAGGTTGTAAAACGGTGTGTAGAAGAGTTTATAAAATGGTGACGGAAAATTTGGATAAATGTACCTTAGTTTACAAAATGTTGGCGAAACCGTTTGTTGGTCTATGGAATAGTATTAAAGTAGCAAATCGATTTATTGCATAAAATAAGGTAGTTCATAATATGTGAAATAGTTTATAGAACAATAGGGATGACCCTTTATTATTATTGGCAGTAAGGCCGCAATTTTTTTTTTTTTTTTTTTTTTTTTTTTTTTTTTTTTTTTTAGTAAAACGTTTTGTAGGGTAACGAAAAATTGGTTTGTGATGCATTGCGGTATAGTTTGTTGTTTTATCAGCGGTTAATGTGGTGCTCAGAGGGGCAAAAAAATTTATGAGTCAATAATAAAACTTGTAGGGTGTTTGCAACATAGTCTGCAGGGTGTCAGTATAAACATTTGTTGGTTTATAGATTTGTAGTAGGGTAGCAAATTTTGTTTGTTGTGTTTATATCAAATAGTCTGTGGGATAATTCGTAAAATAGCTTGTATGTCGATAGTGACACCGTTTATTATTTTATAAGAGGGTAGTAAGGTAGTCAAATAGTCGGAAAAAAAAAAAGGAAGCAAAGTGGTGGTTTATTGGGTGGTAAAGTAGAGTAACGAAATGACTAACGGGATAGTGATAAACAATAAAGTTTTAGCGAAATGTTTTATAAAGTAATAGTAAATGATTTCACCAGATAGTAGCAAAACGGTCTGTAGGGTGTTTACAAAATGGTTTATATGAAACTAACAAAACAATTCGTAAGTTGATAGCAAGTCTGGAAATTTCTTAAGAGGATGAAAAGTTCGTTTGTTCACAGTGTAAGATAATAAAGAGGTGTTAGTGAACTGTTTTGGTTGATAGTGGTAGGATATCAAATTTGTCTTTTACATGGTAATAGTTTGTAAAATGGCATAATAATAGTTTGTAAAATATGGAGTGCAATGGCCGACTGTTGGCACATCTAGTTGATATGAGATTGTACACAAATTCTAGGTAATATGACAAGGTTCGCTTAAACATGATAAAGTCGGAATAAAGCACTACTGCCATGATATCATAACAAGAGTAGATACAATCACCACATATATAATGGAAAATCTCGGCTCTTATAGACCGATATCAATACATAGCATAGCCGAACCACATGTCCAAATGATAACTTGTCTCACATTTGTTATACAACAAAGAGGTACTACAAGCATCACTAATTTGGCCACACATCCCGTGGCTAGGATAAAAGCTACTTATGTTAATAGTGTAGTTTAAGAACTACGTGGTGCTCTTCTAGGTGGATCTTCGGTGGTGGTATGAAGTAGTGGTCGTGGCACTATCCATAGTGAGGTATCCAAATCTTCATAGGTAAACATGCCAGGGGTCCATGATGGTGGTAGTGGTATGAGTGGGCGTACTAGGCGACTCCTAGAGTGTACCATCTTGGGTCCATTGGGGTAATATCGGAAAATGTAATGGGGTGGAACATCCCTCCCGGGCCTGATAAGTATGGCGGGTCTAATAAATGGAGTGGATGATGTAGGTATAGCGGGGTGTGGTGAGGGAGGTGCTGGATCATTGGTGGATGAGTAGGCATCCTCGATATCGAGGTTCTTAGCGATGATGATGGGGTGAGATGAAGGAGACATGGTACTGTAATATCCCAATAATAATAAGTGTAAGTCATTAATAATATACATATGCATTAGCTATAATAACATTCGTAGGTGATATAAACTAATTCGTTATGCATAATCTGCCAAGCAAATCTCGATGCTATTTTCTATAGTGATAAAATTCGTTTGTCATGCATAATCTGCCAAGCAAATCTCAATGCAAAAGTGTAGCAAAGTGTTGGCACGGAGGGCATAGGGTGGTAAGGTTTAAAATGGTCCTTTTAGAAATCACGGTTATAGTCCAATGTTTTTGAAAAAGCATTTGGTTCTCTATAACCTTGGCTCTGATGCCAATCTGTAACACCCCAAAAATCGTAATGAAGCAGCGGAAGACTTAAACGGGGTATTACCAACTAGATCACAGTCATAAGTATAGATTTTTGATAAAAAGGGGAAATTTTATATCATTTAATGAAAACTCAATATTCAGAGATTACATATTTGTTATCAAAAGGGGGTAGTAGTTCACAAAAGTGATGATGAGTTTGAAAAGAATGATATAGTTATTTGGAACAAAGGTGGGTCTTTTCTCCATGCCCGTGCCAACTCCGTGCTTGAGATTTCTTTAATTACCTGAGATAAACATGCTTAAAATGTCAACACAAAGGTTGAGTGAATTCACAGTGTTTTATTTGTAATAGTTTGAACACAAGTCAGATAATAGTGAAAACAATGATATTGTAGTGTGATATATATATATATATATATATATATATATATATATATATATATATATATATATATATATATATATATATATTGAGTTGATCAGTAGCACAACGGTGATATCGTTGTGTAATATATATTGCCCGAAGCCTCATGACACGTAAACCTTAACATCGGGTGATATCATAAATGATATAAATAGCCCACATCATAAAATGATGTAGGTGATAGTGCCCTCGTCGTAGGAGTTTGCCAAACTCTTGATAATTCAAATAAAGTGCATTTGGTTACCATTTCAGGCTAACTTCAAATGGGTCGTCAACTTCCAATAGATCTATTCACTGAATTCGCGTTCACTCGCAAGTGATTAATGGTTCATGATATGAGGGACTTTTTGGCAGGGTGGTAACTTAGGCAATATTAACTTAGCAATATCAATCAGGATAGTATACAAAAATATTTGTGTTCAGATTTATAGCATGTATCTCCCCACGGGATTTGAAAACATAGTAAAAGTGGGACTATGAACTCACCTTGGTAGTAGTAGAAATCTGTGATGCAATGGAATCAAATGGTGTGTAGTAACTTCAATGCGTGACCTAGATTAGTATGGCATAATTTAGTTTGCATTTTTGATTTAAGATTCGATGAACGTAAAATAGTATATATATTTTCAAAACGATCATGTTATTGTTGCACGTGTTAACTATTTACTTTACGGCGTAATTATCATTGTCGTATAACAATTTTTAGTATTTCGGTTAGTCGTTTTTGTCACAATTCTAATAACTAATATTCGACACATTGTCAATTCGGATTTTATTATGCGTTGACATGTTTTTAAGAGTGAGACACTTCTTTTTAATTCTTACAATCAAACGCACCCTTTGATCTATACTATACTCGATGTGGGCTGCTGCCCCAATACACAAGTAACCCCAATCCCTTGTGGGCTTTGGCCCGGTACAAGTAACAAACAACCTCATTCTTTTATTAACCAGTGGGCTTCGGCCCAGTGTTAAATGTTAAGCCCAACTTTCTAATTGAAATATACTGGTGTGTATGTTTTTGAGTTTCATGGGTTGCCTGGTATATTTAGTTGGAACAAAAACAATTATTTGCAAGTTTTAAAAAGACTGTCTCCACTTGAGACTTCGTCGAGGGTGGAGGCTACTGGGGTCTCGTTTGCTAACGACTCTCGAGTACCACTCGAGCACAAGTCGTTGGGTTCCCAGAGAGTCGAATACGCAAAGACTAGCTTGAGGTCTAAAATGGTTCCATCTACTCTTACCGCTATCTCTTAATAATTTTATCGATCCGTGACTAAACTAAAATTGACCTAATGACTTTTTAAGTCAAAACTTCTCCTTTCGACCCATTTGACAGCAACACCATATTTGCCCATTTTAAATCGCAACTCATTCACAATATTCTTGTCTATCGATTCGTATTTTTATCATCATAAACACAAGATCCTAGTTCGACCCATTTTTACGACTAATACCAAGCTTAACCATTTACAGCCTCTTACCATTCGATCTATATATCCACAATCAACATAATCTCACTTAAACTTAATTCGTCCTATCTTAATCTTCGCAACATACTTTCCATTTTATCAATAATCATCACTTAAAACTAATCCGACCTAACTTCTACTTATATAGATCGAATGAAAAATAATTATAAAACAATATTAAGCAAAGTTAATAATAACCTGAAGTTGGGGAATGGTTCGAACACAAATCAACCCGAATCCAAAGCTCCAACCCGATTAATCCTAGCTTCCAAACCGAATCACAACCTTCACTTTTATCCTCACTTGAGAACTTCTCAGTTTTTGTGGTGTTTGGTGATGAATGTTGTGATTCGATCTCTCCCTGGAAGGCTCGGATTTATACTGGATTGAGGAGAATAGCTCCATACGAGCTTTCGGGTTGTGGGAAAACCAACCTTCCTAATCGGTGTGATATCTCTATATGTGCTCCTATTCTTATGTAGTCTCGTGGGGACACAGGTTTCTATGGTCAACGAAATTAATTGGTGATGGAGATGGTTCGGTTTTGGGTTTCGAGGGAAATAGCAAGGCGACAAGACAAAGGGGATGGTGTTTGCCGAAAGAGTGATAGGATAAAAAGGTGAGATTAAAGATGATGGTGGTATAGATGGAAATGGTGGTTCGACAGGATCAAGAAAGAAGAAAGTAGCAGTAGGTGAATGTATAAAAAGATGGTTGTGGGATTGTGATAAAGTCAAAGTAGTAGTAGCTCATATATATTGGGATTTGTGGGGGAATCGACAAAATCAGAAGAAAATAAATATATATATAGTTGTAGTAATATTGTATATTGTGCTTTTAAATACCCGGGTCTCGCTGGACTGTGTCGGATCAGACTCTGTTTAAATATCTCTAGCTCAAGAGTTTTAGAGTCGTCATAAATTATTTGTTTTTATCTCCGAGTTCGTATTTATTTTTATGAACTGTTTTGTACATTCTTCGTTTGGACCTATTAAATTTATGCCATACTATCACGGTGTCGGTACGCGTATGGTTCCAGTGAAAAATGGAACGTGAGTTTTGCCACATTGTTCGTTTGGCAATATCATTTGTTATTTCTTAGTGCAAAACTTTAAATGCGAAGATGAATAAAATGACTTGAATTAAACCACGTAATTGATTACTTCGAGTTTACAGGAAATTAATAACTTGAAAATTTCGGGTTATTACATTTTGCAACAGGAGCAAATACTTCATCATAATCAATACCTTCATCTTGTGTGTATCCTTGAGCCACTAACCTTGCCTTGTTTCTGATCACTATGCCTCTTTCATCCTTTTTGCATTTAAAAACCCACTTAGTACCAATTGCCCTCTTCCCATTAGGCAAATCTACCAATGTCCAAACTTCTTGAAGCTTGAATTGTAGAAGTTCTTCTTGCATAGCTTCCACCCAGCTTGGATCATGTAATGCTTTGTGAGCATTCTTGGGTTCTATTTGTGACATAAAACATGTAAACAAACAATTTTGAAGGTCTTTGTGACTGTTTCTTTGATGAAGGGATCTTACAAAGAAACCTTGTTTCTTCAAATCTTTAACCATTTTTCTTGTTTGAATAGAAGACTTTGGCTCTCCAATGATCTGATATTTAGGATGATTCTTGTGAACTCTTGTAGTTGGAATAGGACTGACAGGTACCTCATCTTCCATATTGGTTAAGTCAGCCTCTGCACCAAGTACATCTTCATCAGTATCAGGATAGATTTCTTCCAAGATAGGCATGTTTGGATCATTTGGGTAGACATCAGCATCAAAAGATATGCCTTCCTTGTCAGCAACATTAACACTTGGCTCAGCAGTATTAACAGAATTAATATTGCTAGTGTTAATTTCTTCATTAGCAACACTAACACTTGGCTTAGCAACATTAGCTGTGTTAGAACTGCCAGTGTCAATATCATCTGATACATCATCCTTTTCATTATTCTGCTTTTCTTTATTAATCTCTTGATCATCATTAGAAGATTTTGCACCATCTTCTTTATCATCTTGTGAACTCTTTGACTCTGGGGTAGAGAATGGTGGATCAGCAGTCCAAATAGGTAGCAAAATATAATCTTTGTCATGTCCTGGATCTTGACCTGCATCATGACTTGCTTTTGTACCTGCACAATGGTTAGACTCTTTTCCTGCAACAACTGGCTCATAATTCATAGTCTTGGTTAGAGAATCAATATCAAAAATCCAGTCTGGTCCACTCCCTGCAATATTAGGTGTACTCTCACTAAACCTAACATGCAAGTTCTCTTCCACATGCCTAGTCCTACTATTGAACACTCTAATATGTGATGAGTATCCAACAAAGAATCCTTCATCAGCCTTTCCATCAAACTTGCCTAAGTGATCTATGGTATTCAAGATAGTAACAGGACACCCAAATGGTCTTAAGAAATCAAGCAATGGTTTTCTACCATGTAAAAGTTCATAAGGGGTCTTGTTATGAGGCTTAACTACTTTACTTCTATTCTGCACATAACAAGCAGTATTAACTGCTTCAGCCCAAAAAGACTTGCTGAGGAGTTCTAGCTACACTATACTGTCTCTCAATACCTTTCATCTCACAAAACTGGTTCATTTCCCTATTCTTGAACTCAGTTCCATTGTCACATCTTATCACTTTAACCTTATGATTAACTAGGTTTTCTACCTTGGTTATGAAAGCCTTAAGAATGCTACTTGTTTCATCCTTAGTTGCTAAAAAGAATACCCAAGTAAACCTACTAAAATCATCTGTGACAACTAGGCAATACATCTTTTTCATTAAACTCTTTACAAATGTTGGTCCAAATAAATCCATGTGCAACATATGTAATGGTTGACTAATAGAGTTCACTACTTTGGCCTTACAAGAAGCTCTATGTTGTTTTCCCTTCTGACAAGCAACACAAATTTCAGAATTTTCAAAAACTATTGAAGGTAAACCTCTTACAAGGTTTCCTTTAACCAATTTATTCATTGTTTTGTAATTTAAATGACCAAGTCTTTTATACCAAAGCTTAGATTCATCTAATGTGGCCTTTGCAAAGAGACAAGTCAAACCTCTTTTGGGAATCATATTCTTTAAATCAACATTGTATATGTTGTCTGTTCTAGGAACTTTAAGTAGAACATGACTTTCATCAGTCAACTTAAAGTCAGGAGATAAGACAATACATTCAGTATCAGTGAAAAGAACACTATTCTTTTTGTCACACATTTGTGAGACACTAAAGAGATTAAACTTAAGCTCTTTGACAAAGTACACATTATCAAAATCTAATTTACCAGTCCTTATAGTACCTTTACCAGTGATTTTCCCTCCTTTGGGATTACTCCCAAAAGCAACATATCCTCCATCAATAGCTTCAAAATCTTTAAGATAGGATATGTTTCCAGTCATGCGCCTTGAGCATCCACTATCAAATACTCCTTTATCTTCCAATTCCACTTGTGGATTGCCCTGCACATAAAGTACGAAAATCAGTTCATTTTGGGGACCCAAGCCAATACTGACTTGGATCTGCCTTGTGCATCTACATAATCATATCTCTTTAAAACAATAGATGCATTGCTGTGTCTGGAAACATGATCTAAAACTTTAACTTTTGGTTTCCAGACCCAACAAGCTGAGGTCTTCACAGCATAAAAATGATTTCCCAAAACAGTATCAGTTATTACTTTTTAAAAAGTTACCATCCTTTGAAAACAGCTCTGCAGAAAGTTGCGAAAATTAAACCAAAGTTGATTTTTCTTCTCCATTCTTCGAAAAAACCTTGTATAATCTCTAGATATCACGAGCCCCTTGCTTTGATACCAATTGTAGAAACTAAGAACGTGGTAAAGATAGTTTCTTGAATCGTTTTAGCTCAAGGTTGTTTAGACCTCATATTATCTAGGAACAATAATAACGAAAGCGGAATATTCAAAACAAGAGTTAACGTTATTATGAACAAGGTTTTCTATTCATAATTATTCACATAATCACTACAATTCTAGATGATCAATTCTAGAACGATTACAATCTAATAGGGATTCTAAGATCCTTGTAGTGATAAACAACTCTAACTCTATTCTTACTAACCTAGGCATCAATGGTAGGAACTTGACGCCTAGACACACACACAAAATTTAATCGACTACATCTTGTGGTTGTACACATAAACTAATGACCTAATGATCTCTTTATATAATAGAGTCATCTAGGTTTACAAGAAAAACATTCCTAATACAATAAGGAAACTAAATATTCTTGTAAGCATATCTTCTAGAATCTTCCAAATCCTTCATCTTTTTGTAGTTTCCCTTCTTGTCACTTTAAGCCCTTCATGTTTCATTCTTCTTGTTTTGTATCATCAAATCTATAAAACCCAACACTGCATTTTTTTGGTGTTACGTGTTATGGTACCCAACACTTTAAGGTGTGGTAGTATGTGTGTTTTCTGTGAAGCAGTTTGTGTGTGTTTGTTTTGTGATGAAAGGATGAAAAAACTTTTTAGAGTGTAGATGGTTTAAGTTTCACATAAAACCCCCACCTGACTTTATTATTCATTTTTGGGAAACAATTCTTTTTGTTTTCCTTGAATAATAACAACACTAAACAATTTAGTAGCAATTCTTAAATAATATTGCCACATGGGAAGTGATCCGGTGGAAAGAAAAATAAAAATGAGAAGAATAGAAAGAATTTATAGCCATACATTTTAAATAAAATGGATAATCTTAAATGAAGATGCATTTATTTTTGTAAGTATATTTGAAATGTGTAATTGTAATTTTTTTTTCATAATTCTCATTTTAATTTTTGTTCTCGTCTGATCTCAACTCATTGTAACACATCAAGTAACACCTTAACCTTATTTTCATATTTTTTTTATTAGGTTTTTATGTTTTTCAATTACTGATAACAATACCGAGAAACAAACTTTATTATAACTTAAAATGAAACTAACATTTTGCTGGCCAGTACTGATTGTTTAGCGGTTAACATGAGAAAAATAGATCAAGTAACACAATGGTTTGAAATACAAAGAGACATAAAGTGTGTTTGTCAAAAATAGCAGTAACGTAATGAACCGTAGCTGTATTCTTTTATAAAAACAATTAGTAGCGTAATTGTAATTGTAATTGTAATTATAATGTGTAAACAATTCTTAAATTCTCAGCGCTCCTAAATGTTACTTCATGGAGCGTTGAAAAATGAGCATTCTCAAAAACTAAAGTTAAAGCTACTCGTCGCTTGCCGGCCAAACGATCATTAAAAGTTAGTAGCCCACCGCTCACTGCTAACCCTCTGCGTCAAACATAACTATATATATGCCTAATATTTACATGTAAAGCTAACTATTTATACTTGTAGCATGTTATCTAAACTTCTAAAGATATGAACAATCTCCTCTATTTACAGACTATATGAAATTTGCGATAAATGCTATCTAAACATAGATGAAAGTATGTAGAAGCTTTTAGAATATAGATTCATAAATTGTCATTGTGAATAAACTTATTGCAAAACTCATATTTTAAGTATAAATAATTAAATTTCTTATTAATATTTACATTACCCCATCCGTCTCAAAATACAAGTCCATTTTGACTTTTTGAAATATTTTTTCTACAACAACTTTGACCTTAAATATTTTTGTTTGTATTATATAATACTTGATGCAAAATATATAAATGGATTGGGTTTTAAATGTATTTTCATTGGTATAATTTTAATAAAGTATTATATAATACAAACAAAAATATTTAAGGTCAAAGTTAGAGAAAAAAGATTTCAAAAGATAAAAATAAACTTATATTTTGGGACGGAGAAGTAATAATTTAGAAAAATGAGTTTAACTAAATTAATTTAAGTCATTAATACTTACATTAAAAAGCATGAAACACAATCTTTAGAAATAACGAGCGGGTTTACCCACGCGTTGCTGCGGGGCGGTCATGTTTGTGTTTATTACAATTATGTTAACATTGAGATGAATGATAATAGGTTTGATTATATAAAGAAATTACACCAATGATAGGGTCAAAATTCGAAACACCAATGATAGCACCCAAGATACCAGCAAGAACCACACCACCAGCACCAATGCTTAGCAAGAAGTTTTTTACTGAAGGAGTCACACCAGAAGCAGTTTAAGCAACATCTGGAACCACCATTGAAGCTATCAAAGCAGCTGCAGTCATGGTTGTCATTGCCTTCTCTTTCATTGAGCTCCTTGCTACTATCAACATGCTTTTGTTGTTACGATTAAAAACAATAACCAATGCAATTACAATCAGTACAGCAAAACAGAAACTGAAAGCTTCTGAAATTATTACAATATCTTTTGAAAACAAACAAATTGCACCGGCCCCATTTTCAGTTCCATATATTTATAGAACCCAAATCAAAAACAACTTTGCAAACTGTACATAAGGTATTCCAAACACCCCACTCAAACATGTATATTCACATTTTGAACAACACCATACGTAAGTGTGGCTGGGGCTGCATCTTTTGAGTACTTTATCTATTTCACGCAAACTTTGAAAAATTAAAATTAGACGACTGCTACTATATATATAGGTAAATACATTGTGTTCCGAAAAACTTCTTATGCAATTTTTATAACCACTTAAACTGAAAACATACTCCTATAATGTTGGGAATTATCACAAGAGAAGACTTAATTGTGAAGAACAGACTTAAGTCTGCTGGGTCAAGTTGTTAAGTTTGTTAGTTAAGTCTTGTAATAGTTAAGTCTGCCTATACAATATTAAGTCTGGTAGACAGATTCTATAGTTAAGTCTGGTTGACTTTATTAGTTAAGTCTGTTTATGAATTATAGGAAGTTTGTTAGCTATAAGTTAGGAAAGGATACGTAGTTATCTTAATAGAAGATACGTATATCCTTCTACATGTTTTGTATCTAGGGTTTCCTTAGTGTATAAAAGGAACCCTAAGGTTCAAGAGTTGTATGCATATTGATTGAAAGTTAGTTATTGAAAGTTAATAGAAAACGAAGTTAGTATTATTGTGTTCTTCATTGTTCATTGTTAAGATTCCGCATTAGCAATTAACAACCTGTTAGAGTTTCTCACTTAGATCAATTTGAATTTATACAAGTTGTCTAACAAGTAACAAAGGCTACTTGGATCCATAATTCGTATGGACCTACAAGTGGTATCAGAGCCTGTAGAGAGACTCTGAGTTCGAAGAAACAAAAAAATAACAAACACAAATCACTCAAACAAACCCTGCAAGATGTCTGTTAAAGGTGATGATTTCTCAAACCATGTCAGTGATAATGAATCAATCCATGAAGAAGAAAAATCAGAAGCTAGCACATCCAAACAACAACAACCACCTATCCCTGCAACAACCACCATATCAAACATTAAACTCCCAATCTTGAAGAAGGATGAGTATGACATATGGGCTATGGAGATGGAGCACTATCTGGAATATATTGACAACGAGGTTTGGAAGGTCATACAGAATGGGAATTCGAAGAAGAGGATTTCGGTTGGTAAAGATGGAGTTGTTAGGGTTCTTCCACCAGTGTCTGCCTCAGAAATTCATGCAGTTGAAAAAGAGAGAAAAGCTAAAACCCTTTTGCTGATGGCACTTCCCAAGGAGCACTTGAGAAGGTTTCATGGCATGGATGATGCCAAGGAAATTTGGGAGGCTATCAAGAAAAGATTTGGAGGGAATGCAAATTCCAAGAAAATGCAGAAGGTTGTTCTTAAATAGCAATATGAGGCATTCAGTGTATCCAGTTCAGAGGGATTGGAAAAAGGCTATGACAGGTTTCAACATCTTCTATCACAATTGGAGGTTCATGGTGCTGCTGTGTCTGAAGAAGATGCAAACCACAAGTTTCTCAGATCACTACCATCAGAATGGTCAAATGTGACAATGACCATGAGGATGAAGGATGAAGTTGACACCATGACAACTGATGACCTGTACAACAATCTTCGAGTTTTTGAACAGGAAATCCAAGGAAAAGCATCTTCAAGTTCTATCAATGTTGCCTTTGTTTCTCAAAACAAGGGCAGCACTAACCAGGTTAAGTCTGGCGGTTTTAATTCTGGTGGTTATTCTTCTGGTGTTTATACTGCTTCTTCAAGAAATACAAGAGAAAGAGAAGTTCCAACTGGATTTGCTGATGAAGTGATCTATTCTCTCTTTGCCAAGAATTCAGAAGAACCAGATCTTCTTAGTGATGACCTTGAGCAGATTGATGATGTTGATGTTGAGGAGATGGATATTAAGTGGCAAATTGCTATGATTGCCCTTAGAATGAAGAAGTTTTACAAGCAGACTAGAAGGAACATCAGGTTTCATGGGAAGACAATAGTTGGAGAAGAATGTGGAGTGCTACAAATGTCACAGAATGGGCATTTTGCTAGGGAATGCAGAGTAAAGATAACTTCTGATGAGAAAAAGAAGAAGGATTCAGACTCTCAGGGAGATGACAAGCTAGAGAAGAACCAGATGAGCATGTTGAATTTGGAAGCTGAAACAGTTAACTAGGGAGAGCAATCAGAGGAGGAACTAGAACCAAACCATGCTTTCATGGCCATTGGTTCCAGTACTGAGGTATCTTTGTGTTCCAAAACTTGCATTAAGTCATATAATACTCTTAAAGCTTTGTGTGATGAACAATTAAAACAAATAGGTGACCAGGAGGCACAAATAATTGCTTATACTAATGCTGTCAAAACTTTAGAAGCACAAATAGTCACCTATCAAAAACAGCAATCTTCTTTAAATGAAAAACTTACCTTTCAGGCTAATGAGATATATGAAAAAGATGAAAAACTTAAGAGATATAGAAGAATTGGCATGAAAGCAGTAAAAGAAAAAGAAGAATTGAAAAAGAGAGTAGACACATGGAACCACTCTGCTAAATGTATGGATAAGTTAATAGCATCTGGTATGAGCTCTACTTGTAAAATTGGCTTAGGTTATGAGATTAAGTCAGATAGTGAAGTTTTAAGCTATGAGGAAGAGATGGAGAGATCTGTGTTCAAATGTAGAAAAGATGATTCTGCTGGTAAACCAGTTTACAATAGGTTCATTAAAACTGATGATTTTAAAGGGGTGCCACCTCCATTAAGTGAAGATTACACTCCTCTATAAAAGGAAGACCTTGATGATTCTTTGTTTGTATATGGTAAAAAGGGTCCTATATATCCTGAAACAGGCAACTCAAATGACAACTCAAGTGAGTATTCTACCTGCCAAACTAATGACAGTGAAGCATCCACAAGAGATGTCTCTGAGCAGTCTGAATCAGAATCAGAGAGTGAACCAAAAGAAGTTTCTAAGTCAAAATCTGTCCAGCATAGTGAACCAGTTGTGACTACACCCAAATCTGATACAGATAAACCTAGTTGTGATACTCACATAAAATCTCCTAGGAAGTCTGTCAAAAGTCAAGAGTCACCAAAATCTGATAGGATGAGAAGAGAGTACAAGAAAAACTACAATTTTGGTCCTAAAAGATGCTTTGTATGTGGTAGCCTAAGTCATCTTATTAAAGACTGTGATTTTCATGAGAATAGGATGAAAAGAGAGGCTGAACTTAGGAAGCAGAAGAGTGTTAGTACTGGCTATATGAATGTTAAACCAGTTTGGAATAGTGCAAACAGAATTAACCATGCAAACCAATTTGTCACAAGAACAGTACCATTTAATTCTGGTAGCTCAAATGTTAATTCTGGTTGGTCATCTGTTAATTCTGTTAGACAAAATTTTAGTTCTGGTAGGCCAAATATTAATACTGGTAGACCAAATGTTAGTTCTGTTGGTCAAAATCTTAGTTCTGTGAGGCCAAATGTTAATTCTAGGTATGTTAATGCTGTTAGACCCAGACAACCAGTGAATAGACCACAGGTAAACTCATATAATCAAAGAAATACTTTTTATAAATCTCATTCACCTGTGAGAAGACCCTTTGCTAAGAATACAGCACAAACTTCAAGCTCAAATGCTGTAAGGGAAAATGGGGAATCTGCTGTTAAGACCTCAGCATGTTGGTCTTGGGATCCTTTTAAGAATGAGCTTACCTACCAATCCCAAAACAACAATGGATCATGCTCATACAAAACATATAAATACATTGATCCACAAGGCAGACCCAAGCCTTCAGAGGCCTGGGTCCTTAAGAGAGACTAATCTCTTTTCTTTATGTGCAGGATCATCCACTAAAGAACATGGAAGACAGAGGAATATTTGATAGTGGGTGCTCTGGGCACATGTCTGGTAACAAGAATCATTTGAAGGATTTTCAAGAATTCAAAGGAGGTTCTGTTACCTTTGGTGGTAGTAAAGGTCAGATCACTGGTAAAGGTAGAATTGTTGTAGGCAATTTAGAATTTGACAATGTGTCTTTTGTAAAAGAACTAGGGCAATTTAACCTTTTCTCTATATCACAAATATGTGATAAGTAGCATAAGGTGCTTTTTACTGAAACTGAATGTTTTGTATTGACTTCGGACTTTAAGATGCCTGATGAAAGTCAGATCCTTCTTAAAGTTCCTAGACAACACAACATGTACAGCTTTGATATGAAGCAACCTGATCCTGCAAAAGGTTTTGCCTGTTTGCTTGCAAAAGCTACTTTGGATGAATCTAAATTGTGGCATAGAAGGTTAGGTCATGTTAACTTTAAGAACATAAATAATCTTGTGAAGAATAACCTAGTTAGAGGCTTACCTTCAAAAGTTTTTAAGAATGACCATACCTGTGTAGCTTGTAATAAGGGCAAACAGCATATGGCATCTTGTAAGGCTAAGTTAGATAGGTTTGTTACTGAGCCTTTGCATACCTTACTTATGGATCTGTTTGGCCCTACATCTGTACAAAGTATTAACCATGCTAGCTACTGCCTTGTCATCACTGATGATTGTACTAGATTTTGTTGGGTGTTCTTTATGTATAGGAAAGATGAAACCACTCCATTAATTCAAACTTTCATTAGGCAGATAGAAAACCAACTAAATAAAAAGGTCAAGATCATTAGGTCAGACAATGGCACAGAATTTAAGAATAGGAGCATGATTGAGTTTTGCGGTACTAAAGGAATCAAGCAACAATATAGCAATGCTAGAACTCCACAGCAGAATGGAGTTGCTGAGAGAATGAACAGGACCCTGATTGAGGTAGCTAGGACTATGCTAGCAGACTCACTCCTACCCACAACCTTTTGGGCTGAAGCAGTAAGCAATGCTTGCTACATATTCAATAGGGTTAGAGTGAACAAGCCTCAGAATAAAACACCTTATGATCTTATTTTTGGCCATAAACCAGTTGTTAGCTATATAAGGCCTTTTGGGTGCCATGTTACCATTCTTGATACACTCAGTGTGCTTGGAAAATTTGAAGGAAAGTCTGATGAGGGGTTTCTAGTTGGGTATTCACTGAATAGTAAGGCCTTTAGGGTATACAATTTAGTGACCAAGAGGGTAGAAGAGAATTTACATGTTAATTTTCTTGAGGAAAAACCCAATGTACAGGGAATAGGTTATAGATGGATGTTTGATATTGATTATTTAACTGATTCTATGAAGTATATTCCTGTCTCTAAGGAGAATCAAGCTAACCCTGATGCAGTTTCTATAGAAGTAACTAACCATGCAGGTACCCAAGTTACTTCTGATGCAAGCATTGCTGAGCAAGACAAGGAATTTGAGGAGCTTATTGTGATTCTTACCACAGAAGTCAAACATGTTGTAGCTGATGAAGGAACAAAGAAATCTTCTACAAAAAGGAAGGAGACTGTGAACAAGCCTCAAGCAAAAGAAAAGAAGGCTTCTCCTACTAAAATGTTAGAAGATATTTCATCTTTCAGAGAAAAAGTGAATGCATTGGCTGACAAACGTCTCGGAAAGAAGGATACCAGCACTAACTTGGTTAATTCTGGTAGTGAGTTCATTAATTCTGCTACCAGTATTATTTAGTTAATTCTGGTAGTGATGCTGTTAATTCTGTTGAGCCTGATTCTACTCCAAATGTTGATAAAGATGATTCTGAGATGCCAGAACTTGAGTTCTTTGATAATCCAAGTGAAGGAATTTTTGATGGGGCTTCTTATGATGAAGAAGGGGTAATCACTGACTTCAACAACTTACCCACAGAAGTGGATGTAAGTCCAGCTCCAACACTCAGAATTCACAACATTCATCCTAAAAGTCAGATAATTGGTGATCCCAAGTCAGCTGTTCAAACCAGAAATAAAGTGCAAAAGTTTCCTGAATCTCATGCACTTATAAGCCATATTAAGAAGCAGCAAAGGGTCAACCACAAGGACCAACAACATTGTCTGTTTGCTTGTTTCCTTTCTCAAAAGGAACCCACCAAGGTCTCTGAAGCACTTAAAGATGAGAGTTGGGTGGAAGCAATGCTGGAGGAGTTGTTGTAGTTCAAATTGCAAAAAGTTTGGGTTCTGGTAGATCTACCTAATGGGGCTAAAGTTATAGGCACAAAGTGGGTCTTCAGAAACAAAAGGGATGAAAGAGGAGTAGTTGTTAGGAACAAGGCAAGATTAGTAGCACAAGGGTACAGACAGGAGGAGGGAATAGACTATGATGAGGTTTTTGCTCTTGTAGCCAGAATTGAGGCTATCAGGTTATTTTTAGCCTATGCATCATATATGGGATTCATAGTCTATCAGATGGATGTCAAGAGTGCCTTTTTGTATGGCACTATAGAAGAAGAGGTGTATGTACACCAACCTCCTGGTTTTGTTGATCCTGCTCATCCCAACAAGGTGTACAAAGTCATCAAAGCATTGTATGGTCTCCATCAAGCTCCCAGAGCTTGGTATGCAACACTCTCCAAGTTTCTTGAAGAGCATGGGTACAAAAAAGAGGTATGATAGACAAGACCTTGTTCATCAAAAGGAACAAGAAGGATATCATCCTAGTCCAAGTCTATGTGGATGACATCATTTTTGGTTCTACTAAAAGGTCTTGGTGTGAGGAGTTTGAGGCATTAATGAAGGGAAGGTTTCAGATGAGTTCAATGGGTGAGGTCACATTTTTCCTTGGACTGCAAGTGAAGCAAAAAGAAGATGGCCTCTTCATTTCTCAAGACAAGTATGTTGCTGAGATCTTGAAGAAGTTTGATTTTACAAATGTGAAGACTGCAGTCACTCCCATAGAGAACAAGGTTCCATTGACAAAGGATGAAGATGCTGATGATGTGGATGTGCACCTCTATAGATCAATGATAGGTTCTCTAATGTATCTTACGGCCTCTAGGCCTGATATAATGTATGTTGTGTGTGTTTGTTCACGTTTTCAGGTTACTCCCAAGACTTCACATCTTCATGCTGTGAAGAGAATCTTTAGGTATCTAAAGGGCAAACCCAATTTGGGCCTTTGGTATCCTAAAGAGTCATCTTTTGACCTGGAAGCCTATTCAGATAGTGACTATGCTGGAGCAAGCCTTGATAGGAAATCCACAACAGGAGGTTGTCAATTCCTTGAAAGAAGATTAATTTCCTGGCAATGCAAGAAGCAGACTATTGTGGCTACATCAACAACAGAAGCTGAGTATGTAGCAGCTGCCAATTGCTGTGGTCAAGTCTTGTGGATTCAGAATCAAATGTTGGATTATGGTTTGAACTTTATGAATACTTTAATTCACATAGATAATGAGAGCACTATCTGTATAGTTAAGAATCCTGTATACCACTCTAAAACTAAGCATATAGAAATAAGGCATCACTTCATAAAGGATTGCTTTGAAAAGAAACTAATTAGGGTGGAAAAGATACACACAGACCTCAATGTGGCAGACCTATTAACCAAAGCCTTTGATGGACCTAAGTTTAATTACTTAGTGGTTAATATTGGTATGATGAACCCATAGCTGGAATTAAGGGGAGGTTACATTTAAGGGGAGGTTAAATGTATAGTTTGTATATTAGAACCAGTACTAAGTAGTTAATTCTGATTAGTAGTTAATTCTGATTAGTAGTTAATTCTGATAAGTAGTTAATTCTGGTAGTCTTAGAAGTTAATTCTTGTAGTAGAGTTAATTCTGGTAGTTAGTGTTTTTGATTTCGATTGTAAAATCGGTTGTTTGTATGTCTTTCTTGGTTTTTCTCGGTGTTGGGACTAACTTTTGCAGGAAACACATGGATTGGTGATGATCAGAAGACTTGCTATTGCTTTTTATGCGTGTTTGTCTGATCTCTTAGTTAAGTCTGGTGAGTCAGTGGTTAAGTCTGGTTGATCATTTTTAAGTCTGGTAGTGTTAAAATGTAAAAATATCTTTTTTACCGTTAGGTATGGTCGTACATTTAATTATTTTCCTATTTAAATATTACCGTTGATATTTTTTTGGAAAACGAAGTATATATGGATGAAATTTAATTACTGTTTCATCTTTAACCATTATCTACTTCTAATTTTAAACTCTTAATTTTCGGCCAAGATTACTCTGTTTTTAACCGCCAGTATAAACCCTAAAGTCTATAGTCAACCAGAACTTACACAATTTCTCATCATGGCTTTTCTTAAGTTATGTGACAAGCACAACCAGGTTGGTTTCTTGAAGAAACCAAACAAAAGTGAAGGCTTCGAGCAGATTGTGGATTTCTTGAGAGGTTCTTCCATTCGGTATGCTTTAACTCATAATCCTACAATCTATGCTTCCCTAGTTAAGCAGTTTTTGGGGTCTGTTACCTCTGAAACTCTTGCTGATGGGACACCACAGTTCAGGGCAACAATAGATACACATGAATTCTTTATCACTGAAGCATCCATAAGGAGTAGTCTTCAATTGGATGATGCTTCAGGGGATTATATCTTGCCTAATGATGAACTTTTAGAGGGTATGAGAACCATAGGCTATCCCGCTGATGGTACTTTTACTTTTTGGAAAAGCTTTTTCTCACCTCAGTGGAAGTTTTTACTTCATCATTTGCTCCACTGCCTAAGTCCCAAGAGTGGAGGATGGGATCAGTTTGGAAGCAATATTGCTTCTGCATTGGTCTGTCTTTCACTTGGAAAGACTTTTAATTTTTCAAAACTCATTTTTGATGGCATGGTAGCCAATGTAAACAGTAAGCACAAGTTTCTTATGTATCCTTGTTTTCTGCAAATGGTGCTAAATTTTGAAACTGATAATAAAATGCAGACTTATGAAAGTGTAGTTTTTAAAGATAAAATATTTGCTAACATGAAAAGGGGTTTTTCTGGGGCTCATAAGCCACTTTTGCCTGCTATGCTTTCTGGTACAACTAACATTGCAGGAACATCTAGTGCTGCACAAGTAGAGCCAACCCATGAGGAGCAAACCCAGGAACAACCAAGATCCCTTACACCACAACCAAGATCACCAACACCACAACCACCATCATATACACCTACACCTTCACCTCAACAACAAACCCAGATTCCTACTCCAACTCATGAGGAGGAATCCAACCCAATGACTGTGGAAACTCTTCTACAGCTGGTTCCCACCTTAGTTGAAAGGATAGCTGGTTTGGTGAAATCAAATGCAACAATGGGAAAGGCTATTCTAACTTTGGTCAGGAGGGTGAAAAAGATGGAAAAAGTCATGAAAGACGAGGGGGTTGATTTTGATGATCAAGAGGGTGAGGATAAAAATTCTTCCAAACAGGGGAGGAATTTGGATGAGGAACAGACTTTTAAGACTCCTACTCAGGATAAACCAACTAAAGAAGCAGATATAAGTCCTGAAGGAATGGAAGCAGCAGAAACCTTAGCCCAATCTCCGAGCAAAATTCAACAAGAAAAGAAGGTTGAAAAGAAAGCTGATAATTAATGAAGAGATTAATTCAGATGAAGAAATGGTTAAGTCTGCTGAGGGTGTTAAGTCTGTTAGTGTTAAAAATAAGTCTGGTGGTGATAATGCTGATGGTATTAATTCTGGTGGTGTTAATACTGATCAAGTTAAGTCTGGTAAAGAGTCTGATCATGTTAAGTCTGCTAAAGAGGTTAAGTCTGCTCAAAGGGAAGGAAAACAAATTCTGATTGAAACTCCTAAACCCAAGAAGTCAAAGAAACAAGAAAGAGAGGAGGAAGCAACCTTAGCCGAAATTGAGAGGATTCAAGCACAAGACATTGCTGAGAAGGAGAGGCTTGAAGAACAAAAGAGGCAAGATGAATTGTTTGCTAGAAGGTTGCAAGAGGAGTCTGTTGATGATCCTGTTATGTCACTGATTCAAGATGATGATGAGTTAAGGGCAAAGTTGGAGGAGCTTAAAGCTGTTGAAGGATTGACAACAGAGGAGAAAGCTAAGCAACTTGCAGAATTCATCAATGAGAGAAGGAATTCAGAAACATTGGGTGATTTTATGGAAAAGGTAAAGCAGACTCAGAAAAAGAAAGGTATCAAAAAGAAGCTCTCAAAGCCAGAAAAGATACATGATATGAAGATGTATTTGAAAAACATGATGCATTCAACCTTTGAGCATATGAGAGGAAAATCTTATGAAGAAGTTGAAGCTATGTTTCTCAGGGCATATGAAAGGGATCATAATTACAAGGCTGTTGATTATGAAGATGCTATCAGACGAAGTTTCAAGAGACAGAAAGTGTCTGAGGAAGAAAAAGTGTCTGAAGTTGAAAAGGCATCTGAGACTAAGAAGGTATCTGAGGATGTTAAGGAATAAACAAAAGTTAAGAAACCAATTATAACTTGGACTAGAAGAAAAAGTATAGCAAGAAAGAGTAAATCCAAGAAGGTAGTACAGGAGGAGGAAGAAGAAGAAGAACCTTCATCTGAGGATTTTACTATGGGATCTATTCCTGAAAGCTCAGCCCTACCAGCTAAGATTGTCCAGTATCACATTATTAAGACTGGAAAGAGAGCAGCTTATCAGATTATTAGGGAAGATTACACTGAGGTTGTTTATGTCAACTTTCCAGGGCTGCTGAATGATTTGACTAGGGAAGATCTTGAGGAGTTGTACAAATTGGTGAATATCAGACATGAAGACACTAGACCTGAGGAGGAGTTTGAAAGGGTCTTTTTGGGAGATCTAAAGGTTATGTTTGAGCCACCTTCAAGAACAGATGAAATTTGGAAGCTGCCATACCAACAAGAAGTTGTTAGATGGAGATATTTTCACAGCTGTCGGGTACATTGTTTAACTTTGCAGTCAGCACATATCTATATGCTTGCAGAAGTGGAATATCCTCTACCACCTAGAGTCTATAAATAAATGTTGGAAAAGAAGTTGAATGCAGACAAGAGGGATGAAGTGTATGAGCAGATATTGGATTTGATTAAGGAACAATCCCTAAAGGAACCATATTGGGGTGTTTGAAGTGTTTGAAAGAATTTTCAAGATGTTAAGTGAGACTAAAGGAACTTCTCACTTGGTGAAGGTGCATAGCACTGACACAACAAATGGTTATCAGTCCACCATGTCTAACCCACATAAGGACTGGCTAATCCAGAGCAAACGGCTCTGGTAAAGATATTTCAAATCCGTTTATGGCTGACAATTTGCCAAAAATTGTATGGTAATCAACTCACCATATCTGAGATAGTGAAGAGTTGGCTAGCCCACAAGATTATGGCTTGTGGTAAAGGCTGTGGAAATCCATAATTGGTAATCAATTCACCAAGGTGAGGTGCATTCCACCAAAGAATTGGCTAGTCCAAAAGCAAACGGCTTTTGGTAAAGACAAAACAAATCCGTTGATAGTTGATGATTTGCTAAAAATCATATGGTTATCAGTACCATGGTCTTACACACCAAAACATTGGCTACTCCAGTAGTTAATGGCTATCTGGTAAAGAGACATCAAATCCATTAATTTTCAATGATTCACCTCTCACAGGAGTTAACACACCTGGAAGTGATGAGAATAGTATGAAACTTTTAAGAATTGATGTACATGTAGTCATTGTTGCTGTGAAGATCAGATGGTGTCAAGTTTGATGATGAAAGTTGCTGCACAAGATCATATTTGATGTTTTGAAGAGTTAAAGATAATTTCAAGAGTTCAAGATTCAATCCTCAGAAGCTTATTCAGAAGGAACTTGAAGTTCATAAAGCATGAAGATCAAGTTAGGGGAGGATTGTTGGGAATTATCAAAAGAGAAGACTTAATTGTGAAGAACAGACTTAAGTCTGCTGGGTCAAGTTGTTAAGTCTGTTAGTTAAGTCTTGTAATAGTTAAGTCTGCCTATACAATATTAAGTCTGGTAGACAGATTCTATAGTTAAGTCTGGTTGACTTTATTATTTAAGTCTGTTTATGAATTATAGGAAGTTTGTTAGCTATTAGTTAGGAAAGGATACGTAGTTATCTTAATAGAAGATACGTATATCCTTCTACACGTTTTGTATCTAGGGTTTCCTTAGTGTATAAAAGGAACCCTAAGGTTCAAGAGTTGTATGCATATTGATTGAAAGTTAGTTATTGAAAGTTAATAGAAAATGAAGTTAGTATTATTGTGTTCTTCATTGTTCATTGTTAAGATTCCGCATTAGCAATTAACAACCTGTTAGAGTTTCTCACTTAGATCAATTTGAATTTATTCAAGTTGTCTAACAAGTAACAAAGGCTACTTGGATCCATAATTCGTGTGGACCTACATATAATAACAAAGTTAGAAACTTACCAATACATAGTGCTGCACACGATACCATCCTTGACATCTCACTGTAGTTGTAGTCCCGAGTGGTTGTACCAGCTGTGAAATTTCTTGGACAATAAGTTAATTGGCCGTTCAATATTTTAAGCAACAGAACACCCGATGATAAGTTTCTTTTGGTGTTATCAACTGTCTGTATACAACAGCCATCAAGACATGCTTCAGTGCTGTAGTTATTTGCTGCAATATCTATAAACAGTAGCAATCAATCTAGGCGGAAGTAATCTTTAAATGAAAATTAGAAAAAGAAATTTGTATTCAACAATAACGGGAAACGGTGCTACTCACATGTATATATAGCATTTCCATTGTGCACAGTAAGTGGATCCGTAAAATCAAGGCAAATGATTTTTATTATTATTTTTTTTGTAAGTCCATTTTCCAAAAGCGTGTTTCAGTTTCCCGGAAAGGCTGTGTATCTAATATATATAGCATTTCCATTGTTGACACCTTATTTTTTTATTTTTTATTCAAGTAGCAGCAGTGACCCGTACATAGGCAAGCATTTAATATATGTCTACCCCGTACCTGCAGTGGCCCGTTCAAAGTAGGTATCGATAGCGGGTGTTCAGACCAGATTATGCACCTACAATGATTAAGTAATGCATAATGAAATACTTGTGATGTTAACTTTTAAAAGCATGATGATAGCTATACTACTTTTAACCTATACTGCTTGCTAACTTTGAATACTAAATCATTACATATTGTAGATTTAAAATCTGTAACGAATACTTACCAGATAGGCCATTTCTTAGTAAACTTTTTTAAAGGATTCCTCGGCTTTGAGTGGTCTTCTGTTGAGGTTTTTACTGTTCCTGCATAAGTGAAAATAACTAAGTTATGAGTCACTAATAACATGTTATTTAGGCATTCTAAAAGTAATAATAGGTAACGAATATAAAAGTTGTAGCTAGCACTTGAGTTAACATTTTTTTTTTGTTTTTTATTTTTTTAATGGGTCTATGATTGAAAAGAAACTGTTTATAGTCCATTATTTCTGCCAACTTTTAAAGGGTGCAAGTTAATAATTTTGGGTTCTTTTGGATGGTAGTATGGCTGAATAGAAATGAGTAATAGTAGAGCAACTGTAACCATTTTCAATGGCTATAATGGATGTAAATAAAGTTGTTGTGCATCTTTGGCAGGTATGGTCTATTCCAAAGTTTTTTTTTCAATGGATGTATCATGGCAATAAGCCAAAGGAGATAAGGCTACCTTGGTTCATGATATGCATGTGTCCAAAAAATAACTATGCGAATTCCTTTTTGGGTTTTGTTTCTCTATTTAAGGCAGTTATGGTGTACATTTATTTTGACAATTCATTTTTCAACTTCTTATAAAGAAGCAAGAAAACACAATGTTTAGGCGTCCTAAATGTGATCAGATTAGAGTCGAGGCTAACTCTAACAATTGGTCTGAGATGTTAGTCCTATATTGCCGTCAATATGCAATTGAAGACATTCAAATGGCACAACAGATGAATGCGCTTTGTGAAAGACTGGTTGGTGTAGTCCATGAAAGGGCAGGTTTTATTCAAGAGCTAGAGACTGTAGGGAACACGTATGCGCAGAAAATGGCAGAGTTCCTAAGAGAGGTACAGTCAAAAGATGACCAAAAGGTTATGCAGATGCGCATAATGACAGCTGAGTTGGAGCTAAATGCTTATGATAAGGATCTGTTTATTCAGAAGCTTAAGGGTGTGATGGATTTCTAACTGTGTGCCTAGACTCGGAGGAAATTGTTGTTGATTGTCATGTGTGATTTATATTGGTGTTTGCATTTGCAGTTATGTATGTGTATTTAATTTTATTATGAGTGCTGTTGTAATGTTTGGCTGAAGCCTATGTGATTTGATTGTAAGATATTCTATTGGATAAAAGTTATCGTTTATGTTAAGTAAAATTGCGTAACTCACCTTTTTGCTTCCTTAGATGTGGTGGTTCACCTTCAAACAATGCTCTCCTAACTATTCTCGATCTGCTCTATTCATCTGTCTTTCCGTCTAGGTCTTGTTGATTTGTTAGTGCGAGGGGTGTTGGTGGTGTCCTACTTTTTATAAACAAAATAGTTAATATTTGCATTTGTAGATGTTATCTTTAAATAAGAGAAACTGTCAACTTAAATGTTGGTACCTGGGTTTGTTTATATTGTTGTGGGTATTCCGTGCTCTCTGATTCTTTTGTTAAAAACTTGATCTAGAATAAAGTCAACTGTTCGGCCTGTTTGATTGAAATGGATTTGAAAAATATTCTTTTGACCTTCAGTTGCAAAAAAACACACACATTTCAGCACCTATTTCCCCACCCAAACACATCTATTTCTGCAATTAAACACACCCATTTCAGTCCATATTTTATCGGCCAAACCCATCTCTTTTAGGCGCAATTTCAACACCCAAAACCCCTGTCTCTTAGGCCCATTTCAACACCTAAACACCCTCCTTTCAGCCCCTACAGGTTGCATATGTATTGAGGCCGTAACATGTTGCGCTAACACCAAACTTTCAGATATCGTAACGGGAGAGTGAGATATCAAATCCATTTTCAGATTTCAAAACTATAGCAGCACGTCAACTTGTTTCCCAAATGATCACCTAAAAACAACAAAAGAAGTATGTGAAGTATGTATTAAGTTAAGGATTTAGAAAGTATACATGTCAATAGCTGTCACAATGAAAATAAAGGAAACACAATTTGACTTCGGTTGTCAGCAACTTTTGACGGACTAATGTTAAAATTTCATAAATTATTACGTACTTATAATGAGCATGATTATGAAAACCTTCATGCTTGGAATAATTTTTTTTCTCTTTAAACGATGTGGACATGTCATGTGTTTAATGACACATATTTACCTCCTAATGACACTCTTTTTTCATCACACGTTCATGACTGTAGGTTATATATTCCTTGTTATATCATATCGGTTTCCACCTTCTCAATTTTTATCTAATATTTCAATAATCTTATTTCAAAAGGTATAAAAGTAGTACCATGTAACTGTGGCAATCCTAATGCTATCCAACTTTTCATCATCCTTATATTTTCCGGTAGCCTCTGTCGTCGTTACTTAAACCCTGTAAACCAAAAAAGCCATAAATATCATGGAATACTTTGGAGTCCTTAACAAATCTACACATATAGCAATCTACATTTTGAAATAAGCAACCTCAACCTGCTTATTCGAAACAACTTGCTTTAGATAATTCATAAAGCAGCTTATGTTTGGATTTACTTATGAGGTTGTTATATACACAGAATTTTCACCCGCCATTGCTGTAACGTTAACAGGTTACCCCGTTAAGATACAGGCAATCAGCTTTAATCGAAAAAGCCAATTAGTATTATAATACACATAATACTAAAAATCATTCAAACTAAACTTTCGTGAAGCTTATTTTCAGCAAACTAAACTCACTGTAAAAAAACTGAGGTTGTCCCGCCAAGACACGGACTATCTCAGCCTCATCGAAGCTGTTCCTACTCATCAAAATAATATTAGGTAACCCCTTTTTCACCCAGTCTAAGTTTTTTTTTTGTACCATGAAAGAGTCTGATAGAGCACAACTTTTATTATTTACTGACCATACCTGTCACGATGATACCTTGCTTTTACACCTATAGTCTGTCTGTTGTAATCATAATCTCAGGCCCGCTCTCTTTTCCAACCCCTATCCTTGTCACCGCCTCTGCTTCGCCTTCTATTCTTGTTGCTCTCTCTTTCCTTCCTCTCCCTTTCAATGTCTATATTTCTTTCTCTTCTATCTCTTTAACTCATTCCTGCAGAAACCGATTACAAAAATATTTGTTATCGCGTAACATTATAGTCTATCTTAAAGCTCACAAATCCTGCCGGCGGCCAAAAAAGGCATTACCGATTCCGTATACAGTGAACCCTAAATCCTAACTAAATCAAAATACCCATAAGTTTTACAAAAATTGAATATATTGAAAAAGATGAAGTAAAGACTCACGGATCAAAGAGATAATGGCATCTGCGCTTCATCCTTTTTTGTAATCCATGAATCCCACTCAAAATAGCTGAACCTGCCATTAAACAGAACCCATAAATAAGAATAAAACTTTGTACAAAAAAAATTAACTGGAATTCGGTTTGTTTGTTTGGGTGTAAAAAAAATGGATCTTTAATTGAAATTATATGAGACAATAATTTTTGAAAGAGATAAGAAGAATGAGAAAGGGCTGGAAATTTCTATTAGGGGCATGATTAACTGAAAACGTACGTGAACAGTAGAAGTATCATGTGCAACGGGCCAATCACAGGCCGCCACAATGTTTCCCTACATAGTAGTATTGGTGATTAATTTGTTAAGCATAAAACTTGGCCCAATCATCTTTAACATTATCACATAACAACAAACTTAATGATCCATTATTAAGTCCAATCAAAAATCGTTTTTAGTATATATTATAATAACATATCGTAACATAAAATTGTCTCAGCAGCTCTATCCTTCAACGCAACCTGACCCACCTGTAAACAGGGCACAATCATAAAGTTGATCTTGTGTGTGTGTTTTTTCTTTCACTTTTTGTTTGTTTGGTTCAATGTATGTCTGTAACTCTCCTTTTGATGTTGAAAATTTGTACTAACTTTGTTCAAGAAACTTCTTACTCAGAGATGCAATATGGTTTTTCATATTTCCTATACATTGGTACAGGTTTAGGTTACACCTGTGCGACTCATATTGCATATCACTTTAATTATGGAAGTAATTACGTGAAACCGGCCTTGAATAATTACAGTATTGCCTACATTGGGCCAACCACAGGCTGGCATAGTGTGTACTTACACAGTATTACAATTATTCGCTTTGGTAATCCTAAAATGTGGGCCAATTAGGTTAAAAATTAGCACATAACGGATAGGTTAAGAAAACACCATTCAGCCCGTTGGATTGCCCGCGCGTTGCTACGGGGCTTAATTTTTTCTGTTAAAACATTTAGGCAAACTACAACATAAATTCTTGATATATATGCATGCCGAAACAACACATATGACTATAACAATTAGGCATGTAGCAACTGATATGTCCAAGCATACTAAAACAATCTTGCATATAACTAACATAAAAGATCTTGACTACAACATATCAAGACATTATTACCTCAAATAAAGATCCGATGGGGTTCTGCTTGTTCAGTTTCACCACCCTTGTTTCACTTTACATGGTTCAAGGATCCAATGTCTTCGTAGCCAAAAAGTTTCTTTCTTTTAGTGATGTAGCCACTACCAAAAAGGCTGGTTCCATCTGGGTTGAACCCTTTACACAATCTGTCTGAGCAACAAATGGCAAAAGACCTGTATGAGATTGCTTACCAAAACAACTTTATTCACCCAAATAACATAAAAAACAGATAAGGAGTTTAATAAGAAATCACAAACACCCGGAAAACTATCTATCTCAATTCAAATGCACGAAACATTTCTACCAAGCTGTGGAATCCATGTTATAATAAGATTATCGACAAAAAAAAATAATTTATTCGATCCCAATAAGATATTTGTAAGCAGTTATATAAAATCAATAAGAATCAAAGGAGTATGAGATTGAACTAAGGACCCTATGCTGGTTGTCTTATGAGACGAAGGCGACAGACACTATCAAAGAGCAGGGAACCTCGAGTTGCTACAAACTGAATAACTATCCTAGCCCACTGAAAAAAAAATCCATAGGAAAAGGGCCACATGAATTAAATGCATAACCTATACCACACTAACATAAAAGATGCTATATCGCAGCAACCTTAATTTGCAGCCAAAACTTACAGAACCATCATAACTTGCAAACATTAAAAGTTGCAGAACCTTACAAACTTGCATATCCTTAGACTTAGATTGCAGACGTTAAACTTGCAAAACCAATTTATATCAAAGGAGAATAGGTAGTGTTATTTTGCACATGAATTGTTTTAAAATTTTGATAATGCACTGTTATAATGTGGCTAATCGTATAGAGGTTTGGGTACGTAGAATATAATCACGTGACTTGTCAATAACCCATCTAAGCTCTACAACCTGAACCCCTCTTGACTCACCTACCTAATTCGACATACACACCTTACTTGACGCTCCTGACCCGGCCGACCTGTTTACCCCAGCTAACCCGTTTGCCTGTGTTGCCACGTACCCAATTAATCAAATATGCAAACACCCCCTATAAGTAGTTATAACAATAAGTAATCCCAAACTCCCTAAAAGCAGTCTTACTAAGCATTCCAAAACAGTACTATGCACCCGAATTAAAACAGATAAAAAGCCATTAAGAATGTTTGTCGGCTAACATCGCCGGGAAAAAAAACTTCCGGAAATTTAAATGTGCTTGTTAAATATTCACTAACCTTATAACAACTTTTCTTCAACTTTTTTTTTCCCTCCATTATAAGAACGAGCTTAATAGACGGCTGACTGGATCAAAATGAAAAATCGGACAGACTCGACAGGACCGAACATATTTCGGTCCGGTTCTTGATCAACCATTTTTTTTATATTCGGTGTTCAGTCCGGTCCGACCTTGCTCACAAACGGCCATTATGCTTTGTTTGACCGGGGCAGACGAACTGGACCGACCCGGACTTGGATCGAAAATTTTGGTCCGGTCCACAATCCGTTGTTTTAAACTAAATCGGTCTTCGGACCGTACTCAGCCCATTATCTTCACTTATTTTTCTTTTAAATATGATTAAGCAACATAAAACTATCATAACACAACACAAAAAGAAAAAAACAAAAATAATTTAGCTAAAAATAAAAATGACCAAATCATAAAGGACCAATTTAAAAAACAATAACTAAACTCCCCAACATACGCCTACAATCCACACTGTTCATCTTTCGATATGTAAAACAAAAAAGAAAAAAATAATTCAAAAAAAAAATGATTATCATAATCAGTTAAATAAATAAATAAATAGGATAATATGGGGGTAAACTAACTGATGTCACTTTTTTGGAGTGTAATTCGTCAATTAGCACAAATCGAACAAATGGTGATTATCATTTTCCCTCTTTTTATTATTAATTTTATTTAATTAATTGTATATAATTATTGAAATCAAACCAAGCACAATAACAAACCAACATCTTATGCCGTGACTCATCTTGAGTCACGGCTTGACTCGATATAAGTCATGTACTCCTCGGCTAACGCAAAACACAAACCGAATCTAAACAACAATATCCAAACCAAACACAAATCCTAAACAACAACTAATAACCTATGTCGTGACTCCCTTGAGTCACGGCTCACTCCTCATCGAGCCGTGGTGGCTCTCGGCCTAACCACAACCAAACAAATCCAAAACCAACACAAACACAAGTCAATATAATACTCCTTATGCCGTGACTCACCTTGAGTCACGGCTTGACTCGATTGGAGTCTTGCACCCTTCGGCCTACGCGACATCATATCCGAACCCAAACACAAACAAATCCAAATCCAACTCCAAGACCACTCACAAACAAACCAAACTAATCCTAAGCCCACGCCGTGACTCACCACGAGTCACGGCTCGACTCACCATGAGCCGTAGCCCACGGCCGAGACCAATCCGAACTAAAAACAATCCAACTCTAAATCCAAACTACACAAACATGGAACAAGTCAATATAGATCAAAAATAAAACAAAATAACCAAAACTCGCCTCGCGAGTTGACTCGGCTGAGTCACGTGACTCAGACCTAGTCGAGGTCAAACCAACTAGATCCACACGGTTTTGATAAAAACAAATGGTTTTTAATTATTAAAAATCGGTTTTAATAAATTTTAGGGTTAGGGTTTCGATTTAAATTAAAAACAAAGGAAAAGGTGGCGCGTGAGGGTTTTACCGAGAAGAAAGGGGGTGGGTGAAGCGGCGGTGGGTGGTGGTGTTGATTGTAGTGGTGGCGTGACGGCGTTCGGGTATCAAACGAGCTCCTCGTGAGCTCAAATGCTCCAGAAAGGATAAGGGTGGCCTGATCTACGTTTTAGTGAAATTTGGTGGTTGGCCGGAAAAAGTTCCGGCGACGGTGGTGGCCGGCAGACGGCGATGGTGGTCGGCGGTGGTGGTCCGATGAATGGGAGAGAGAGAGAATTATGTGTGAGTGTGTGTGTGTTTTATGGGAAAGAAATAATAAAAAATGTTTTTATATGGTGTGAGGGACTAAAGATGGACAATATAAAGTAGAGGGGGTGCGGTGTAACTTGTGGGCGGAGGGGGTATATGTGTCAACTTTGTGAAACTTTTACGATAGTCACTATGGGACCCATTTGACATACCAAACGGACTCGAAAAATTATGAAACTTGCGCCATTGTTCTCGAAATAATTTTTCTAGTAAAAACGAGTATAAATATGCATAACTTTCTCGAAGTTAATTTATTTGGCAAATTCGATTCGTTTCGTGCTTTCTAGGTTGTGCTGACATAATAAAGGGATAACGCTCACGTTTCTCAAGATATCTCGCGTTTCTCAAGTTCAAATAAGTTCAAGAAAAGTTCAAATACTAAGTTAATGCAAAAATAAATATTTGGCTAGTGAAGAGGGTTTGGAAAATTACTGGATGCTACATGTTGACACTTTTAGCATGTATTCTCAGGTATAAGGCGATAGCAAACTGTTGGAAGGCGCTTGGCAAGGGGCACGGTCATAGACGACTCTGATAAATAATTGGGACCGCTTTACTTATTTTATGGGCCTATTTCCGCACTACTTTTGAATAATGTAAATTTAACACTTTTTGTTAATGAATTTTATTCTAAATGATCGAGGTAAAAATGGTTCTTTGTACTTGTGTTGTGATACCAATTTAGTAGCACCCCAGTGACATGTATGCTTCCGCTGGACACGATTTTGGGGGTGTTACAGTTTCCTTATAGGAATCACTATGGATATTGGTATGATAATATGGTGGTATGGAATAAGTTTGATAGTTCCAAAAAAGTTGTTTGGTTTATATATTTGGGTTTGAATATTGTTTGATAAATACGAAGAAAAAGAGTGGTTGAGTGAAATTAATGGTGGAATAGGGCCCACATGAATGGTTTGACAAAATTCAAAAAGTCCAAGTGGTATGGATCTATAGGTTTCATCTGTAGGGCCCACATGAATAGTTTGGCAAAACCCCTCAACCAAATAAACACAAATGGTATCAAACTCATACCATGATTCCCACACCCCTATACCAAACGGACCCTTATTCTGAGTGTTGATTGGCACACTCATTTTTTTTTATTATTTGCACACTCCAGTGTATAAACTGGAGAAGCAATATATAACAAATGTACAATTTTTTATAGCATAATATGAAGTGCGAAAACAAAATAGAAAAGTGTGCAAATCATTAGCCATTAATTTCATTTCACCCATTTATCAAAACAATACCTAGTGATTTGCACCCTAAATTAATTAGATTACTGTGGGATGCAATAAATTCCATTGTTATATGTACACTTTGGCCATCCCTTTTGTGTATACTTTTAAAGAGTTTTGATGGGTCAAATTATTGGCTCCAAACCAATAGTAACACTATAATCCATTTTACTGGAATTTGAAGCCTTTTATGAATCTATTGGAATTATCATCCTTAGTTCAAACAAAGAAAAAATAAGTTAACAACCTTAAGTGGCCACGCCAACCTCCTGAAAAAGGAGGGCTTTACTTGGTTTGAGTCTGTGTGGCGGTGTGTTCAAATCCCGTGGATTAGTCGGCCAAAAGATTGGAAATCATGGTTACCCAAAAAAAAAAAAAAAAAAGTTAAGTCAAACGTAGTGATGACGTGGCATGCTATTTTGGTACATGTAGGCTCCGCATCTTCCTTCCCGAATCAAGCGTGGATCACTAGTCTAGATTAGTAAACGTTTAAAAGTATATTGGTCTTTATTGTGCAAAGTGCTTTACAAGTTGAGTTATGCCGTAATTTGAAACATTGAAACATGTCATCAAACTTGTTATTGTGTCTTTAATGTAGGTTTTATTTAGTAGCCAAGTTTGGGATTTCAATTGTCAAGGGTTGCAGCTACATGTAATTGATTCATATCATTTGCAAATCAAAGTTTTGGGTTCTAGTTATTTTGATTCAGCGTGGTTCTAGTTATGTGGGTCAATCACCTATTGTATATGGCTCTTAGGCTGTGCACACTGGGCTGGAAAAAGTCGGTCGAGCAAAACAGTCGACCGATATTCAAATCGGTCGAGTCCTCTGTGGGCATGAAAAGGAAATATCGGTCGAGTTGCAAAAAATGAAGCAATCGGTCTAAATATCGACCGACTTTGCACATCACAAAAGTCCAAAAAATCTTACCGCTCGCATATTTTAAAAAAAAAAAAAAAAAAAAAAAAAAAAAAAAAAAAAAAACTTTTTTTTTTTTTAAACTTTACCAATTTACAACCTTATAAATACCAACCTTAAACACACAATTTCAAACAACTTCTCATCCATATTCACCATATAAAAAAAAATACTCCCACATCAAAAGACCGACGATCCCGACTACCCCAAAATGACCCGAATTTGAAATGTTTTTATTTTGAGTAAACGTCATAAATCGTCCTTGTGGTTTACCGAGTTTAACAAAAATGGTCCCTAAACTTTTTTTTCTGGATCTAATCCCTGTGGTTTTGACCTGTAACGAGTTTAGTCCCTTGACCGGGTTTTCTATCACATAACCGTTAACTTAAAGTTGTGGCATACATTTTAAAGGGTATATTGGTCTTTTCATGTGTTTTGTTAAAAGATCCATGAGTTCCATCAATTCCACAATTCCATCAATTCTCACCAACAACACCACCTACACCTCATTTATAACCAATTCCATCAATTCCCAAACCCAAATCTCAAATCCATCCAAACCCCATCTCGCAAATCAACAATCACATTCGCAAAAAGAACCAAATCCACCCAAACCCCATCCCACAAATTAACTAAACCCTTTATCCAATTCGCTCGGCAGCGACGGCGGAGGAATCCGGTGGATACCCTTTTCCGGGGGCGGCGGTGGGGGTGGGAGGAGAAGAAGGTTTAGCAAGAATTCACAGTTTTGGGTTTTGTTAGGGTTAGGGTTTGTGTGTGTTTGTGGGTTAGGGTTTTTGGGGTTTAAATTGGGAGACGAAGATGGTAGTAGGAAGAAGGCGAAGAAGTACAGGAATTGGAAAAGGCAAAGAAGTTGAGGGAGGCTAAGACAGAAAATGTGGTGGTGGTGACAAAGCATTCATGGAAGGCGGCAACTGAAAAGGCGATAGGAAGTAAGGCCCATGATGACCCAAGCCGTTTGAAGAAGAGTATACAGAAGGATAAAAAGAAGCGCGAGAGGAGTGCAGGCAAATGGAAGGAAAGTGTAATCGGTATTTGGATTTTTTTTATGGAACTTCTTATATGAGTTTATTCCATGTCTTTGGATGTGGCTTTGTTCTTAATATAATATGGTTTGAAGAATTGGCAATGCGTTCCTTGTTTTTCAGGAGATTTTGTTCTTAATATAATATGGTTTGAAGAATTAGCCATTAATTTCATTTCACCCATTTTTCAAAACCATACCTAGTGTTTTGGAGTAATAAACCAAACGCACCATAAATTAATTAGATTATTGTGGGATTCAATAAATTCCATTGTTATATGTACACTTTGGCCATCCTTTTGTGTATACTTTTAAAGAGTTTTGATGGGTCAAATTATTGGCTCCAAACCAATAGTAACACTATAATCCATTTTACTGGAATTTGAAGTCTTTTATGAATCTATTGGAATTATCATCCCTAGTTCAAACAAAGAAAAAAATAAGTTAACAACCTTAAGTGGCCACGCCAACCTCCTGAAAAAGGGAGGGCTTTACTTGGTTTGAGTCTGTGTGGCGGTGTGTTCAAATCCCGTTGATTAGTCGGCCAAAAGGTCAGAAATCATGGTTACCGAAAAAAAAAGTTAAGTCAAACGTAGTGATGACATGGCATGCTATTTTGGTACATGTAGGCTCCGCATCTTCCTTCTCGAATCAAGCGTGGATCACTAGTCTAGATTAGTAAACGTTTAAAAGTATATTGGTCTTTATTGTGCAAAGTGCTTTACCAGTTGGGTTATGCCGTAATTTGAAACATTGAAACATGTCATCAAACTTGTTATTGTGTCTTTAATGTAGGTTTTATTTAGTAGCCAAGTTTGGGATTTCAATTGTCAAGGGTTGCAGCTGCATGTAATTGATTCATATCATTTGCAAATCAAAGTTTTGGGTTCTAGTTATTTTGATTTAGCGTGGTTCTAGTTATCTGGGTCAATCACCTATTGCATATGGCTCTTAGGCTGTGCACACTGGGATAGAAAAAGTCGGTCGAGCAAAACAGTCGACCGATATTCAAATCGGTCGAGCCCTCTGTGGGCATGAAAAGCAAATATCGGTCGAGTTGCAAAAAATGAAACAATCGGTCTAAATATCAACCGACTTTGCACATAAAAAAAGTCCAAAAAATCTTACCGTTCGCATATTTAAAAAATAAATAAATAAATAAATAAATAAATAAAATAAAAATAAAAAATTAAAACTTTATCACTTTATAACTTTATAAATACCAACCTCAAACACACTTCTAAACACACAATTTCAAACACAATTTAAACAACTTCTCATCAATATTTACCATGTAAAAATAAAAAAAAATAAAAAAAAACTCCCACATCAAAAGACCGACGATCATGATTACCCAAAATGCTCCGAATTTAAATGTTTTTATTTTTAATGAATTTTAAATTTGTTATTTAAAATATTTGAATTAAAAGAAAATAAAAAAAATAAAAGTCGGTCATCGACTGTGGCACTTGGTCATGTCTGGTCACCGGAGAGAGAAAGCTGATGTGGCAGAGGATGACCCGGGTCACGACTGTGCATAGCCTTATTTACTGTGAAATTAGTACATCACTAGTCACTTTATTCAAGAATAAGGTCTGAAAACTTAGGTTCTACTACCTTGCATTGCAAATCCAGTGCGAGAACAAACTATATTTAGGTAGATTATCATTATGTTACGGAGCAAATGACATATGGGTTTCTGAAAACAGGATAAGTCAATACCAAAGATCATTTGGCAGATGTGCGTAACATAAATACTACTGTAGTTTAGATCAACAATCTCATCTTCTATCAAGGTTGGGAGTGTCCACTTATCAAATCTTTCAACTTGAGGGGGAATGTATCAGGTGTATGGGGCAAAATGTTAATAGTGGAAAAACGGGAGTGCAGGCCTATATACAACAGATAAGAAGATACTGGTGTAAAAGTAATTGGACCCCATATTTATATTTAGGGAAAGGGTTTATACATACCGAAGATACTATAGTTTGCCAAAAATTTGAAAAAAGTTACTAAAGTTTTTTTTTTGTTGAATTAGGTTACTCATGTTTACGGGTTTGTTAAAAAAGTTACTAAAGTTTGTAAACGTTGACATTTGTTAGATTTTAAGTACAAAACGGTCCTTGTCGTTAGTCGGGCATCACAGAATTAGTCCCTAGACCACTATTTCGGTTAGTTTGACCGTTTTTCTTACGTTTTCGATAGTTTTCGTATGTTTTCAAACGTTTTCGCCTATTTTCTTAACTTTTCACACATTAAGCGACTTTTTTCGAAATTAATTTTTTTGGAAAAATTAATTTTTTACGAAATTAATTTTTTTAGAAAAAATAATTTTTTTTCGAAATTATTTTTTTTTTGAAATTAATTTTTTTTTTCGAAATTAATTATATTTTCGAAAATAATTTTTTTTTCAAAATTAATTTTTTGAGAAAAAATTTTTTTTTTTCGAAATTAATTTTTTGAGAAAAAAAATTAATTTCGAAAAATAGATTAATTTCGAAAAAAAATTAATTTAGAAAAAAAATTAATTTTTCTAAATAAATTAATTTCGAAAAAAAAATTAATTTCGAAAAAAAATTAATTTCGAAAAAAATTAATTTTTCTAAAAAAATTAATTTCGAAAAAAAAATTATTTTTTCTAAATAAATTAATTTCGAAAAAAAATTAATTTTTCTAAAAAAATTAATTTTGAAAAAATTAATTATTCTAAAAAAATTAATTTCGAAAAAAAATTATTTTTTCGAAAAAAAATTAGTTTTTCTAAAAAAATTAATTTTTCTAAAAAAAATTAATTTCGAAAAAAAATTAATTTCGAAAAAAAATAGGCAAACTATAGTGGTATAGAGACTAATTCCGTGACGAAAAACGGTTAAACTAACAGAAATAGTGGTATATGGACTAATTCCGTGATGCCCGACTAACGACAAGGACCGTTTTGTACTTAAAATCTAACAAATTTTAACGTTTACAAAGTTCAGTAACATATTTAACAAACCCGTAAACATGGGTAACCTAATTAAACCAAAAAAAAATTTAGTAACTTTTTTCAAATTTTTGGCAAACTATAGTAACTTCTGTATGTATTAACCCTTTAGGGAAAATGGGAAAATGGTTTAAAAGTTTTCATTTTTTTTAATACATTTAACTCTTTTTTTTTTTTTTTTTTTCCTTTCTTTAATTTTAACAATATTAAAAGTGTTAGCCTTTAATCACACTAATCGCCTTTAATTCTTGTGTTCTTCATCCAACAACTGCAATTGACTACCCTCACAAAATTAAAACAAACATTTATATAAAATCACTTGCACAATCAAACACTTCCCCATCTTCATCTCCATCTTCAAATATCAAAACCAAAAACTCCAAAACCAGAAATCCATCCCAACCCAACAACTTTCATAAAACTAACAACAATTTCCCAATCTTAAAATAAACAAATTTTCAGATCAAACTCAATAACCAATTACAAACACCTTATTCCCATTTTCAAATCTTCATATACCCTCATATTCACCACCACTGAACATCAAACCCCAACAAGAATTCCTTATGTCGAAAACACCCACCCACCGATAACCCTTGTCGGCTCCTACACACATCGGATAACCGATTCATTAATGGGAGTTTTGATTCTTTTAGCATTTATGATCTACATTGGATACATGGATAGCGCATACATATGCACAATAACCCCTTCGGATACATGGTGGAAAATTAGAGGGTTAGGGTTAGGGTTCTTTATTTTTGTAAAATTGAGGATTTTTGGATTTTGTTTAAATTGAGGGAATTTATTAAAGGGTTACTGTTTGGAGGGTGTTTGGTTGGTGTTAGGTGGCGGACGGGCGGTTTTAGAGCAGTAGGTTGGTGGTGGTGTTTGGTGGGTGTTAGAGCAGTAGAGTGGTGGTGTTTGGTAGGTGTTAGAGCAGTAGGGTGGTGGCTGCCGGAGATGGTGGTGGTTCGTAGAAATAGATTTGAGAGAGAATATAACGGGTCATAACACATCATTAATATTATTACAATAGCAAGATTAAAAAGTATGTGCATATTTTAGGGAAAAAAAAAAAAGGTTAAATTTATACAAAAGGAAAAAGTGAAAAGTTCGATGTCTTTTTAGATTATTTTCCCTCGTATTTAAACACAATTTCACTGCTTATTCTGGTTCGTATATTGTGTTTAAACTACGGGTTGAAACCTCGAATAGTCCTAGCCTTGAAGTCTACTAGTTACAAAGACAAAAATGCACACCACAAACCAGGAAACAACAATCACGCCACCTGCGAGTCTGACCAAATAATCTTTAAGTCCTGTGACGACATCATTGAGTCCATCTTGTATCTCATTTACGTAGGTGGAACTTGCTTGCCAAATTGGCATCATAATGACCCATACAAGTCCAAAACTTATACAAACTACAAAAAAAATCACATGATGAGTAAGGTTGCATATTAGTAAAAACATACTCAAACCAATAAGTGTGTCAAATGAAATGAGAGTATTAGTTGTTTTACCAAAGTAAATAACGCGAGAAATAGTACGTCCGAGAATTTCTGTGTAGAAAGTGATGCTGGTGCCGGTAACAGAAAGATCGCCATCGAGATAGAATGGGGATAAATCAATGGTCTGCTGGGTATGAGTGATCAGGTGGTATAGAATGAACAGTACAAACACGTAGATGTACTACAATAACAAACAAACAAAAAAGCAAGTATCATATTATTTTTATTTTTTTTGCAGAAGAAACAAAACAAAAAACATAATCAAAATTATTTGAATATCATACCATGAGGTAAAGAAAAGGATACTTAAAACATATAGTAAGGATGAATATGTAGTTGATATGAATTAAGATGCAGCTTGTCCAAACCAATTCAATGTCTCTACACCGCCACAGCAATACATACCAAATGAATGGTACAACCAAAATGAATGTGATAATGTATTCTGCCTCTTGTGGTATCACGAAAAAGGAGATGAAAACGGGAAGTGCAATCATGTTAATCTTGCGTATCAAGTTGAAATCACGAGTCCAAAGGGCAAGAACGTGATGGGTGAATAGGAAGACGCCAGAAGCGAAAAACGAAACAATGTTCCTGCAAAAAAGGGAGATAATTAATGTTCAAAATCACGGTTCTTGTACAAATGAACCTTGGCTATGATATTACCCCACTTATAAACCTTCCTGCATTTATTCATCACAGTTTGACCTTAAAGTAGTCAACTGTTTTCGCTGAAAATAACTTAGTTAACTTTAACTTCTAAAATCAATGGTAAAGAAAAAGCTATTGCTCTCGGCAACAAACCACCAACGCAAAGCATGAGCAGAACACCTACAAAGTGTCATCGTTTTCATTATCTCAAAACTCACTAGTTCTACTTTTACCCAACTAGAAACTAAAGAGTCTATACAGTTGAGCTTAAATATATCACTGAGATCTTATAATTTATACGGAGTACTATATTATACACACACATACAAGTATAAATAAACTAGGAACCGTAATATTACATTATATACTAGGTTTCAACAGAGTCAGGCCAAAAAAAAAAAGGGGGGGGGGGGGGAGGCTAGGATTTATCCAGGCCAGGCCAGGCCAAAACTGTTTCCGAGTCGAGGCAGCTTTCAACTGGTATTTGAACTAAAAGTTGTCCTCGAGTAACACCAGACAGGCCTAATCGAGCCTTGCTTTTAGGACTGGGCTTAGGCATTGCCTGATTTCCTATCTCTATAAACAATGATGTCTCAGTAGTTTAAACTTCTTTAAGCAAATAATATTACAACAATGAGCCGAATCAGAATTTACCAGTGATCAATATGATAGAAGTGGTCTAGGAGAGATCCAATAGTTGCCCCAAAAAGAAGGGAGGCAATAAAGATGCAGATACACCTAAGAAACCAACTCCGTGTATCTATTTTCTTGATCCACCACACAAACACAATAAAATTAATCCCAGTGGCCACCCCTTGAAGCTCAAACCTAATGTATACAATCGGCCCAAGCATGGCAAAGAAGGCAGTGAACAGCAACATCAGGTACACCTGTTATTGACATCTTATGTTATTATATACATATAGATATAGTTACAGAAAAAAACAGCACAATAAGGCAACTATAAATTGATAAACCTAGTTATGAAAAAGGAAACAATGTTTTTCATGAGAAACCTAGTTGAAAACACAACACAAACCAGCCTACTTATGATACACCAAGTATGAATGAAAAATTATAAGGAATCAAATCTTAAACCAAATACCAACAAACATAAGACTATTACTAAATCATCACAAACTTAACCAGTATGAAATCTTACAGAAATAACCTATAACAGAAAAAATAAATCATGAGGGTTGTATCTAAACATGGGCTGAACATCGCTGCGGACAAAGTATCTGCTACAGGGGGAATATTAATCTTCAAAAATTTTCAGTATTACCATCAAGCCTTTCAAGTTCTATTTATTGTTCCTGCTTATACCTCTGTTGCGGATAATATATCTACTGTTTTAGTGCAGGGATGATTTTCCCGATTAAAATCGATAAAAGCTAGTTATGAGTACACTAACATGCATAATGTTTATTCACAAACTTAGCTATTTTTCAAATCAGCTCAAGCCTACAATGTCTTGGAACAGAGTTGTGATAAAATAATCTAGTAATTTACAAGTAATATTATCATCCATTAAACTTGAATAGGCAGCATGCATATATATCAGCATGGTAAAGTATAATGATGCAGTAGTAGCCAACTGAAAGCCTAGTTAAAAACTGAAGTAAAAACAATAAGTTATTGCTTGATCACCTTAAAGACGAAAGTCCATTGTACTCGTAAGTTTGCAGGTTGAGCATGAACATCAATAACAGCATCAGCTGGAGCATCCATAGAAATGCAGGTTTATTTGTTTTGCTCTGGAATATGGTTTTTTGGTTCAAATATATAAAGGGGTTTGGTGTACACACAGCACGCAGCACGTGCCTGAACGTTTTTTTGGTTCAAACATATGAAAACTTGATAAACATATGGACCCACTAGACTAATATTGCCCTCATGCCCACTAAACTAATATTGACCTCACCCCCACTAGACTAATATATAAAGGCGTGGATTTTTTTTTGATCATCTGAAATGTTCTTTTTTGAACCAAAAGTAGAATGAGATACAGACACTTATGGTCCTTTGAGTTCATTTTTATCCCTGACCAACAAGAGAAATGACTAATATGCCCTCATCTTCTCCCTCCATAATTTTCTTTTGAATTAATAATATACTTTTTTTGAATAACAATTTAAGAACATAAATGATTTTTCATAAATCAAGGCAAAAAGTTATACTATCTGAAGAACAAGTAAAAAACATACCCCCAATTTCCTTTTTTATTTAAATTAAATAAAAAAACTAAAAATATTTTTTCTGTATTCATCTTGAAGCCACTAACACAAACAACACACATACGATTTGGACATGAAACCCAAATTCTAATTGAATATAATAATTTCGGCGATGATTTCAATATAACTGTGTTCTTGGATATGTTTCCATCTTCTTAAATTGTTTATTTTAAAAAAAATTATAAATTCAAAGGAGAATTTATTAAGGAGGAGAAAGACAAACGTATATTAGTCATTTCGCGTTGGTTGGTGATGAAAATGAACTCAAAATACAGATTTCCAAACTTTAAGGAATAAATATGCAATTTGACCAAAGCATAAGGACTTGAAAGACCTTAGTAAACTATACGTGTTGGCGAACCGTCCAAAAATATGTTGTGAGTATGGATTTTCTTTGAGGAACTTTCCTTGTCTTTGCCTTTACTGTAAAAATAAATAAATAAATAAATAAATAAATAAATAAATAAATAACTATACATTTGGTCGCGTCTGATAGATCTATCTAAGGGGCTGTTTTGATCATCTGAAATGTTGTGAGTATGGTTTTTTTTTTTTGGTCGGGTTTGATTACGATGTTATCTTTGTGATGATAAGTTTTGAATGTTGCGTTTGGTTGTGATGAAATGTTTACGGCTTTGTGATGATAAGCTTCCACACATCTACAAGTTCCTGGTCTCCTGTCAATAATCTCTGGATGAAGGGTAATGACTGACGAGTAGCTCTGTTCAAATAAAAGTGAATTTATATCAGGACTTACAAATTATAAAAACATCAGCATATGTGTTTGTTGGAGCAAGAGAGATACCCCAAGTCTGCTCTTCTTCATCGACAAGTTCCAACCTTTCCATACTCGTGGTAGCAGGAAGCCCAGATCGAACATTCACTTCTCTAACACTCCCAATTTCAAGGTGATATTGCACATTACACCCACTGACAAAGGGTTTGTACTTCTGTGGTTGATCGATCCTCCTCACCAAAAACCATACCTTCACAAGTGACACTGATACTGACACCCTTTGACCTGACCCACTCTCACCAATGATCGGTATACGTCTACCAGCAGTAACAAATGTTCATTAATGAGCTAGGCTGCAAGGGTCTGATGATCAAATAGGCTGGATATGGGCAAGAATAAGACCAGTGGCATAAGTACTAGCAGAGTGTGGTGGTGAGATTGTGAGAATGTAGTCTTCCTTAGAGGCTTAGACCAACCAATTCAACATGTACTGCCAAACACTTTCTTACAACGTTGGTCCAAAACAGCTTATTTAGAGGGCGTTCGCGATTGCTTATTTAAGTGCTTATAGTGTTTGGCAAAAAGCCTGCTTATTTGCTTATTCTACACTAAAATAAGCACATAAAAAGTCCACAATCACTTATTTGAAGGGTGTTTAGGAATTCTTATATAAGATGT